>CATNWA010016921.1:0-164340 GCA_951230385.1 Staurois parvus | reverse complement strand
CAGGGTCAGCCGGGGTGAGATAATTACCCCGGTGTGTTCAGGGTCAGTCCCGGGATGAGATATAATTTACCCCGGTGTATTCAGGTCGTTGGGTCAGTCCCGGGGATGGAGATATATTACCTCCGTGTGTTCAGGGTCAGTCCCGGGATGGAGATATATTCCCTCCAGTGTGTTCCCGGGAGGATCAGTCCCGGGATGGAAATATATTCCCTCCAGTGTGTTCAGGGTCCCGGAGTTACTCCCGGGATGGAGATATATTCCCTCCAGTGTGTTCAGGGTCATTCCCGGGATGGAGATATATTCCCTCCGGTGTGTTCAGGGTCAGTCCCGGGATGGGGATACAGTATCTCCCAGAAGTGAGTCCCACCCTCACATTTGTGTCAATATTTGATTCTCTTTTCATGTGACAACACTGAAGAAATGGACACTTTGCTACAATGTGACGTAGTCAGTGTACAGTTTGTATAACATGGAAATTTGCTGTCCCCTCAAAATAATTCAACACACCCCCATTAATGTCTAAACCCTGGCAACAAAAGTGAGTCCACCCCTAAGTGACAAGGTCCAAATTGGGTCCAAAGTGTCAATATTTTGTGTGGCCGCCATTATTTTCCAGCACTGCCTTAGCCCTCTTGGGCATGGAGATCACCAGAGATTAACAGGTTGTCACTGGAGTCCTCTTCCACTCCTCCATAACGTCATCACGGAGCTGGTGGATGTTAGAGACCTTGCCCTCTACCTTCCGTTTGAGGAGGCCCCACAGATGCTCAATAGGGTTTAGGTCTGGAGACACGCTTGGCCAGTCCATCACCTTCATCCTCAGCTTCTTTAGCAAGGCAGTGGTGGTCTTGGAGGTGTGTTTGGGGTCGTTATGTTGGAATACTGCCCTGTGGCCCAGTCTCTGAAGGGAGGGGATCATGCTCTGCTTCAGTAGGTCACAGTACATGTTGGCATTCATGGTTCCCTCAAATGAACTGTAGCCCCCCAGTGCCAGCAGCACTCATGCAGCCCCAGACCATGACACTCCCACCACCATGCAGCCCCAGACCATGACACTCCCACCACCATGCGGCCCCGGACCATGACACTCCCACCACCATGCGGCCCCAGACCATGACACCCCCACCCCACCATGGGGCCCCAGACCGTGACATCCCCCTACCACCATGCTGCCCCAGACCATGACACTCCCACCACCATGCTTGACTGTAGTCAAGACACACTTGTCTTTGTACTCCTCACCCAGTTGCCGCCACACACAGCCTGACACATCTTGAACCCAATCAGTTGATGTTGGTGTCATCAGACCCACAGGAGACGGTTCCAGTAATCCATGTCCTTAGTCTGCTTGTCTTCAGCAAACTGTTTGCAGGATTTCTTGTGCATCATCTTTAGAAGAGGCTTCCTTCTGGGATGGCAGCCATGCAGACCAATGTGACGCAGTGTGCGGCGTATGGTCTGAGCACTGACAGACTGACCCCCCACCCCTTCACCCTCTGCAGCAATGCTGGCAGCACTGACAGGCTGACCCCCCCCACCCCTTCACCCCCCTGCAGCAATTCTGGCAGCACTGACTAGCTGACCCCCCCCCCCCCACCCCTCCACCCTCTGCAGCAATGCTGGCACCACTGACAGGCTGACCCCCCCCCCACCCCATCACCCTCTGCAGCAATTGCTGGCAGCACTGACAGGCTGACCCCCCCACCCCTTCACCCTCTGCAGCAATGCTGGCAGCACTCATACGTCTATTTCCCAAAGACAACCTCTGGATATGACGCTGAGCACGTGGACTCAACTTCTTTGGTCGACCATGGCGAGGCCTGTTCTGAGTAGAACCTGTCCTGTATGGTCTTGGCCCCCGTGCTGCAGCTCAGTTTCAGGGTCTCGGCCATCTACTTATAGCCTCGGCCATTTTTATGTAGAGCAACAATTCTTTTTTTCAGATCTTCAGAGAGTTCTTTGCCATGAGATGCCATGTTGAACTTCCAGTGACCAGTATGAGAGAGTGAGAGTGATAACACCAAATGTAACCCACCCCGCTCCCCCCAATAAGAGAGTTCACACCCTGAGACCTTGTGACACTAATGAGTCACATGACCCCGGGGAGAGAAATGTGTTATTTTGAGGGGACAGCAAATTTACACACGTTATACAAGCTGTACACTGACTACGTCACATTGTAGCAAAGTGTCATTTCTTCAGTGTTGTCACATGACAAGAGAGAATCAAATATTTATAGAATTGTGAGGAGGGACTCACTTCTGGGAGATACTGTATATTACCTCCAGTGTGTTCAGGGTCAGTCTGGGGATGGAGATATATTACCTCCAGTGTCAGCAGCTACAAAAACTGTAGATAATACAGTCACTTACCTGTCCCGGGGTCCAGCGGTGTCCTCACCACCGCTGGTCTCACCAGTCGTCTTCTCTCCCTGGCACCGGCATCTTCAGTGTGGGCACCCAGCTGGGACAGCTTGCGGCTTCAAAAGCCGGGCGCCGTGAAAAGCGCTGCACTTTGTGAATGGCCCCATAGTCTTTTGGGACCTGTCACGTGTCCCAGAAGACTGACGACGTATTGAAGACGTGTGGCCACAGTAATGGCGATGGAAGTATTGAAGACGTGTGGCCATAGTAATGGCGATGGAAGTACCGAAGACGTGTGGTCATAGTAATGGCGATGGAAGTACCGAAGACGTGTGGCCATAGTAATGGCGATGGAAGTACCGAAGACGTTTGGCCATAGTAATGGCGATGGAAGTACCGAAGACGTGTGGCCATAGTAATGGCGATGGAAGTACTGAAGACGTGTGTGCCATAGTAATGGCGATGGAAGTACCGAAGACGTGTGGCCATAGTAATGGCGATGGAAGTACCGAAGACGTGTGGCCATAGTAATGGCGATGGAAGTACCGAAGACGTGTGGCCATAGTAATGGCGATGGAAGTACCGAAGACGTGTGGCCATAGTAATGGCGATGGAAGTACCGAAGACGTGTGGCCATAGTAATGGCGATGGAAGTACCGAAGACGTGTGGCCATAGTAATGGCGATGGAAGTACCCCGAAGACGTGTGGCCATAGTAATGGCGATGGAAGTACCGAAGACGTTGTGGTCATAGTAATGGCGATGGAAATACTGAAGACGTGTGGCCATAGTAATGGAGATGGAAGTACTGAAGACGTGTGTGTCATAGTAATGGCAATGGAAATACTGAAGACATGTGGTCATAGTAATGGCGATGGAAGTACTGAAGACATGTGGCCATAGTAATGGCGATGGAAGTACTGAAGACGTGTGGTCATAGTAATGGGGATGGAAGTACTGAAGGAAGCAGATTCAGTCAATGGGAAGATCGGGAATTCTCAACCTTACAATGATGTATAAAGCTGAGAAGATTTCCGTATATAGTGTCATCTGAAGTGGTACTTGTTATCATCTCTTTGCTGTCATCTGGAGCCTCTTTGATGGAACTATTGTGCTTGGTTGACCTGTATTCATTTATGGATCCACTGTATGAGCTGAGTGGCCATCCATAATCCATACCTGTGGGTGGAGGGTGCACTAAAGTCACGTTGGAGCACTGTTGTCTTAGTCAGGGCGGACCTGACCATTTGGAAACTCGGGCACTGCCCGAGGGCCCGGGGTCAATAGGGGGCCCCATGAGATGCCCCTGGTACCTTTTTCATAGGCTTTTTTGAGTTTGGGCAAGGGCACAGGGGCCCCATGATCCCCTATTGCCCGGGGGCCCCATGAGTTGTCAGTCCGCCCCCTGGTCTTAGTTACACCTTTTGGAGCACATTGCATATAATAAGCACTTTTTCAAGCACCGCTGTCTGATTGGGACTCACATTCATTATAAGGACCTTTTTTTGGCTATTAATGATATATATTTATATATGTTTAGTATATATGTTAATATATTTATGAGTTAGCACAACACTGTTGATTTATGTATATGATTTGAGTGTGGGATCGCTTATAAGTGTTATTGCAGCAGCTCAATTAGGGGGGTTTTCACATTTTTATGATGGCGCACATTGTTTTTTCATAGATAATTACTCTAAAAGACTTTCCCTGGGAATATGTTTTGTTTTGTTATGTTACAGCCGCACCAGATGATCCCCATGAGCCAATTACTAAGAGAGGTATACAAACACAGAGCCTGAAAAGGCCCTTGATTTAGACACAGAACTTGTAATGAGCTTCTAATATGAGCCTACAAGTTCCATCATGTATTATCATCCAATGGTCCTTGTAACATTATGTTGTTTTCTATATGCTCGATGAATGGGGAACTACCATAAAAGACCTGTGTGTGTTTTCTACAGAATCACTGACGTCTGTATCTACTGGAGGTGACAGTAGATGGAGGTGTCACATACCAGTATGTGAAGCCCAAGATGATGAGGGTGGCCTCTTGTACAGATTCTGCCTGAGCACCCTTGGAAATTGAGACAAGGCCTGTGAAGCCAATGAAAGGGCACAAGTGCCAGGGTGGTGACTCTAAAGACTGGTACCTGGGAGTGCTGGTGTCAGATGAGCAGGGGTACCACAGATGGTACACCAAGCCAAATTTAGTTATAAGGGGAGTCAATTCATAAGCTGGGCCCAGTAACAACTGGGCAAGAAGGCACTGAATCATCAACAGGATCACAGTCAGGAACAAGCAGAGGTTGGAAACCTGCAGGCAGCAAAGGAACAAAATTGATGAGCAAAATCTCAATCAGATGTCCAGGCCAAGGTTGGTAACTGAGAAGGACAGCAACCTAGACCAGCAAGGCTAATCCAAAAACTGGTCTGGTGGAAGTTAGGTCAATAACAAGGTCAGTAGATGTTTCAGGATCTGGAACACAGGAGAAAATACTAAAAGAACATTCACCACTGATCCTTTTCTAGCCTGCTTGTAAGTGGGTTGTAAATGAGTCAGTTTAGTGCTGCCCTGGGAAAAGAGGGTTAGGGATAACTCTGTTCCTGGGTTTTTGGTTTTGGTGGGATGTTTGGACCCGGCGCACCGATCGTGTGCATATAAAAAAGGACAGTGGTCCGGAGCCATGTGTGGATCCTAAGCCCGAGACCCTGAACTGCATTGCAGAGGTCCCCATGTGGTACAGAGGTACGGAGGTGTAAGAGTTAAAGTCAAGTGCACGTTGGAGGCCACGCTAAGTGCATGGCGAGGTTCTATTCTGCTGCTGGATCATTAGTGGAAAGCTCTGGACAGGTGGCTGTGGTCATTGTTCGGCACGGCCTGCCTAACTGCAAGCTATGGTGGGAAGATGTACATTTACACGGGGACCTGAGAGCAACTGGGGAACAGTTATGGTGCAAATGTACACAGTGTATCAGTCATCTCTATTGATGAAGGCCCACCTTAAGGTTCAGTATTGCACCACGACGGCCTCAGTCCCTGAGCATTGATAAAATGGCACTAAAGGCAAAGGTACTCCATGTGTAGGAGAGTGACCCTGTTGCAGGCGCCTAGTGTAGCCCAGAAGAACCCACTCCGGGGATAGTCCTCTCATGTGACCCAGACAAGTTAACTGGGAAAAATAGAGGAAAGGTTCTTCATCACCCACCGGCCCCACCAGCCCCCTACACGATTCGCATTGATGCATGTGCCTACACGCTTGCTCATACTTTGTGATCACTTCTATAGTTAGGCCTCTCTGGCCATAAACATGCGCATGGCATTAGTCCAATGGCTGCCATGATGTCTTTCACAGGAGGTAAAAGCTAAGATGGACAGATTCACCTGCCAAAAGGGTCACACTGTATAATGAAATCGTTAAAGCTGAACTCCAGGGAAATAAAAAATCCCCCCACACTGCAAGGGTTAAATGCTGGTTTAGAAGAGCTGGGTGAACAAGAAGAGGCTCCGTCACACTGCTGATAGGTCCTTGCAGCCTCTTATTCCCTATGCCCCAGCAGTCACAGGTCCTCTGATGTCATCAAAACCAATGCAGGGTCCATAGATAGTGGACACCAAGAAGCAGTCCATTGCTAGAAAGCCTGACTGGGGAGCAGGGGATCAGGTAAATAAAACTGATTTTCCTGTTTCCTGGTCCTAAATGAACATTTACCCAACCACTGCTGCCTTATCAGGTGGGGTCCTTCTGAGCTGCTAACGGAGGGAAGCAGAGAAACTTATATTTCCAGAATGTGTCCAGGAAACCAGGGAGTTACAGGAAAAGGAGTTAAAAGGGCATCTGAGCATAGTGAGTAAATGGGCACCCTGCTACACTTCATGCCACTTGAACTTCCTGTCTCTTTTGTCTCAAGTTTGTAGACCATTCAAATTCATCCTGCACAAAGTGTATAGAGTCCATTTCTGTCTTCAGGACAATCAATGGAAGGCAGTTCAGAAGGCTCCACGGCGGTAGCATGGACCTGAGCTGGTTGACCATTGGGATGTATAATATTATCAGAATCCATGGCTTCTTCTTGAGTTCTTGGAGATAATGGAGGAAGAGGAGGAGGTAGCCACCACTGTACCTTTTGAAGTTCTTTGAAAATCCCTTATTGTCCTCTTTGTGGGTCTCCGTAGGTTTGAGTTTATGGTGTAGACATCTCAGCTTTTCTTGGGTTCCTTCTCCCTGTAAATTGTAGACTGACACACCTGACAGGGGCTGTTGTATGACAACTCAAGAGAATTCATCCCACACTGTTTGTAATTTTCCTTGCTTGTGTGCGCTGTTGGACCAGCCCTTGGATGAAGGTCAAAGTCTGATGCTTTCTACCTTCCTTGTTTCACACATGACCAGTCATTAACAAACTGTTGAACCTAAGGAAGAGGTTGTTCCAAATCCTGAATCCATAAAGTAGGGGTGTGTTCAAGTTTTTTTGTGAGCATTGTGGCCCATATGTCAGTGTGTCCATCTCAGAGTAGGTCTAACATGGTAGAGTGAGCAGCCTGTCAAGCAGATAATGGGTCCATTTCCTTAGTTTTCTGGGTACATTTCCTTAGGAAAGTCTCTCAGCAGCTGTATCAGGGTGCAGTTGAACCTCTCACATGCCCCATTGCTCTGTGGGTGGTACGGGGTGCCTGGTAAGTAGCTCCATTCTTGGAAGAACCCACTTTCAAAACAGAGTCTGAATGTATCTTTTGTGGACAGACATAAGGAAGGCAGAAGTGATTCCATACCATCTGGGCAGCAGTTTTGACCATCTTGTCAGTACTATGGTTTACAATAACTAGAATAAGACAGTTCAGTCTTCTGACATGTTGAGTCAATAGTCAATACTTCCAGTGAGGCAGCCGTGTGCCCAGTCAGAGGTAGAATTTGGGCCTCAGCCCCTTTGACACTGCACAGGCCTCACAGTGTCAGCAGACTTGTTTAACCAACTGGAACAGACCCACACATATGGCTTGTCTCTCGGACCAGATGAATGTTTTGTGGACACTCCAGTGTCCTGCTTCTCCATGGATTTTTTCTATCACCAAGAGGACCTGGGCTGGGGGAACATTATTCTGTGGTACAGTATACCATTCCTTAGGGGAAGGAATGGTATACTCATCCCTACTGCTGAGTGGGTGCCAGGGGCGGACTGACAACTCATGGGGCCCCTGGGCAATAGGGGATCATGGGGCCCCTGTGTCCTTGCCCAAACTCAAAAAAGCCTATGAAAAAGGTACCAGGGGCATCTCATGGGGCCCACTACTGACCCCGGGCCCTTGGGCAGTGCCCGAGTTTCCAAATGGTCTGTCGGCCCCTGGTGGGTGCAAATCCATATGACTGGATCAGGCCCCTCAACCTTTTTACCAAAAAAGAGTCGAGCTGGGAAACGGTTAAGAAGTACATAACACAGAACAGCTACTTGTGGCTATCCTCATAGTTACTCTCGCGGAAGCCCAGAGGAGCTCTGGTAATGCCGGTGAACATGTTGAGGGATCCAAGGACAAAGTGCCACCCCACTGGAACTGTAGTACTCTTGTAGCAGTCAAAGACAGTTCCCCAAAGTAGCTGCGCTTTTCAGAGAAGATACATGCTTTTAGGCTCTGGTCCAGCTGCCTCTGCCTCATCAGGTGTGGCCTGTCTGAACTGCTGGGGGACAGAATCAGAGAAACAAGGTCTGCATCTGACAATGGTGAGTAAATGGTCACATTGCTACCCAACAATTGTATTGTTACAAGACTATTTGCTGTGGAAACTCCCTTCCATACTGTTTGTGGATGAGACTACAATGGGCACAGAGAAAGGGTGGTGCTGGAATCAAGGAACACACTGGCTCCATCTTCACCAAATCCATTGATAACGGTATCAGCAGTGCTATTGAAAGCAACAAATGTCTCTGCACTGATGGTGTCACTGGAAGGAACAAATCTCCTTGCATTAGTGGTTTTCCTGGAAGGAACAAATATCTTTGCATTGGTGGTGTCCTTGGAAGGATCACATCTCCCTGCATTGGTGGTGTCACTGGAAGGAACAAATGTCCCTGCATTGGTTGTGTCATTGGAAAGAAAACATTTCACTGCATCAGTGGTGTCACTGGAAGGAAAAAATGTCCCCACATCAGTTGTCTCACTGGAAGCAAGGGTGTATTTACCACAAGGCAAACAAGGCATTTGCCCAGGGCGGCATTTTTCAGGGAGGGCAGCACTGCCCCTTGGAAGAAGGGATGGAAGAAGGGAAAAACGTGGCATGGGGACCTAATGGGTTCCAAGAAATGCTGTGGGTTTCATGACGGTGTATGCACAGCCCGACTCTCGTTCCTGGGGATGTCCAGAGTTGTGAAAGTGAGTGCCTTTCTCTCTCTCACCATGGGGGTGGTGGCTGGTTTATGAGGGGCAGTGGTAGTGGAAGGTTTGGATGGAGGGTAGGGGTGTTCTTGGTCAATGTCAGGCTCTTTCTGCGGCGGAGGGCAATTTTTGTGTTGCCTAGGGCAGCATAAAACCTAAATAATCCACTGGATAAGACACAGATTTTGGAAACCAGAGATGTTTATCTAGTGGGGTATCCAACTGTACAGGGTCAATTCCAGAGTGAAAACTAAAGCCCCTCAGCAGGGAGACTCTGTGTTCTCTAAGTCAGTAAAGTTTTTACACAGTTGCCATTAATATTGTCATTAAAATTAAAATGCTATTAAAATTGGGGAAAATTTTCTGTTGTTTTTCTTTAGATATTCAGGGATTCATCAGAAAGTTCTCCAGGAACCTCAGAGTGGTTCAAAACAAGATGACAGCAAGGCCTCTGGAAGAATCCCAAATTATCAGGGTGGAGAATGTACCAGAGAACAGATCTTCAACACATCTGGCAGCTTTCTTTGAGAACCCAAAACAGGGAGGAGGAAGAGTAGAAGACATTTTGATGTTACCTGAAGAAAGAGCCGCACTGATCACGTTTCGTGACGCAGCAGGTGAGAACAGAGCACCTTCACACATTGGTTGGTGCCTCTTGTTGGTTGGAGCCTTTTGTTGGTTGGAGCCTTTGTTGGTTGGTGCCTCTTGTTGGTTGGAGCCTTTTGTTGGTTGGAGCCTTTTGTTGGTTGGTGCCTCTTGTTGGTTGGTGCCTCTTGTTGGTTGGAGCCTTTTGTTGGTTGGTGCCTCTTGTTGGTTGGTGCCTCTTGTTGGTTGGAGCCTTTTTTTGGTTGGTGCCTCTTGTTGGTTGGAGCCTTTTGTTGGTTGGTGCCTTTTAGAAACCCCTCTAAATAGTCTGCTATTATTCTAGGTGGCACATCGAGGAGAGACAGAACCATTTGTGGCCAACATCATTCCAGGTCCTCCTCCAGTCCCATCTCCTCCTTCCCATGTCCATGTTCATACTCAGCCTAATGCATACAAATCAGTGCTCTAGTTTGAGCATGAGTGGATCGGGCCATGAGATTGGTTATGACCAGTCTTTGATGGCAATGCCAATCTTGTCATCAGCCAAATCATCTACTATGTAATATTTGTTGGTGGCCAACATATTACATAGTTACATAGTTAGTCTGGCAGAAAAAAGACAAAAGTCCATCCAGTTCAACTATTAAAATAAAACAAAAAAAAAAAAAACGTTATAATACAACACCCACAGTTGATCCAGAGGAAGGCAAACAAACCCAGCAAAGCACGATCCAATTTATTCCTGCAGGGGAAAAAATTCCTTCCTGATCCCCCCAAGAGGCAATCGGATATTCCCTGGATCACCTTTCCCTATAAATGTTATATCCAGTTATATTCTGTGTATCCAAGAAAGAATCCAGGACTTTCCTACAGCAATCCACTGAGCTGGCCACAACCAACTCTGGAGGGAGTCTATTCCACATTCTCACAGCTCTCACTGTGAAGACACCTTTCCGTGTTTGGAGATTCGACTTTTCCTTCAGATGTAAAGAGCGCCCCCTTGTCCTCTGTGATGACCTCAGGGAGAATAACTACACCGAGTTCTCTATATGAACCACTGATGTATTATACATGGAGATCATATCCCCCCTTATGTATTATACATGGAGATCATATCCCCCCTTATGTATTATACATGGAGATCATATCCCCCCTTGTGTATTATACATGGAGATCATATCCCCCCCTTATGTATTATACATGGAGATCATATCCCCCCTTATGTGTTATACATGGAGATCATATCCCCCCTTATGTATTATACATGGAGATCATATCCCCCCTTATGTATTATACATGGAGATCATATCCCCCCTTATGTATTATACATGGAGATCATATCACCCCTTATGTATTATACATGGAGATCATATCCCCCCTTATGTATTATACATGGAGATCATATCCCCCTTATGTATTATACATGGAGATCATATCCCCCCTTATGTATTATACATGGAGATCATATCCCCCCTATGTATTATACATGGAGATCATATCCCCCCTTATGTATTATACATGGAGATCATATCCCTCCTTATGTATTATACATGGAGATCATATCCCCCCTTATGTATTATACATGGAGATCATATCCCCCTTATGTATTATACATGGAGATCATATCCCCCCTTATGTATTATACATGGAGATCATATCCCCCCTTATGTATTATACATGGAGATCATATCCCCCCTTATGTATTATACATGGAGATCATATCACCCCTTATGTATTATACATGGTGATCATATCCCCCCTTATGTATTATACATGGAGATCATATCCCCCCCTTATGTATTATACATGGAGATCATATCCCCCCCTTATGTATTATACATGGAGATCATATCCCCCCTTATGTATTATATATGGAGATCATATCCCCCCTTATGTATTAAAAATGGAGATCATATCCCCCCCTTATGTATTATACATGGAGATCATATCCCCCCCTTATGTATTATACATGGAGATCATATCCCCCCTTATGTATTATACATGAAGATCATATCCCCCCCTTATGTATTATACATGGAGATCATTTCCCCCCCCTTATGTATTATACATGGAGATCATATCCCCCCCCTTATGTATTATACATGGAGATCATATCCCCCCTTATGTATTATACATGAAGATCATATCCCCCCCCCCTTATGTTTTATACATGGAGATCATATCCCTCCTTATGTATTATACATGGAGATCATATCCCCCTTATGTATTATACGTGGAGATCATATCCCCCCTTATGTATTATACATGAAGATCATATCCCCCCTATGTATTATACATGGAGATCATATCCCCCCTTATGTATTATACATGGAGATCATATCCCCCCCTTATGTATTATACATGGAGATCATATCCCCCCTTATGTATTATACATGGAGATCATATCCCCCCTTAAGTATTATACATGGAGATCATATCCCCCCCTTATGTATTATACATGGAGATCATATCCCCCTTATGTATTATACATGGAGATCATATCCCCCCTTATGTATTATACATGGAGATCATATCCCCCCCTTATGTATTATACATGGAGATCATATCCCCCCTTATGTATTATACATGAAGATCATATCCCCCCCCTTAAGTATTATACATGGAGATCATATCCCCCCCTTATGTATTATACATGGAGATCATATCCCCCCCTTATGTATTATACATGGAGATCATATCCCCCCTTATGTATTATACATGGAGATCATATCCCCCCTTATGTATTATACATGGAGATCATATCCCCCCTTATGTATTATACATGGAGATCATATCCCCCCCTTATGTATTATACATGGAGATCATATCCCCCCTTATGTATTATACATGGAGATCATATCCCCCCTTATGTATTATACATGGAGATCATATCCCCCCTTATGTATTATACATGGAGATCATATCCCCCCCTTATGTATTATACATGGAGATCATATCCCCCTTATGGAGATCATGTATGTATACATGGAGATCATATCCCCTTATGTATTATACATGGAGATCATATCCCCCCTTTACAAAGGTAAAATGCACTTACACAAAGAAAGTACAACATTGTGCAATTAAAGGGAATCGCTGCTGGTAAACAGACTTGCTTCCAGGTCACTTCCAGCAACCCGATGACGTCAGCATGAGGTATGCTAAGAACAGAGGTGTCCCTAGGATTGGTGTCACCCGGTGCGGTAACACTTGGTGACACCCGCTCTGACGATCCCCTCAGAATTGATCAGATCTGCAGATTGAGCATAATGGATCAGACTCCGATACATTATGCTCAATCCGCAGATCCGATCCATTCTGAAGGATCGTCAGCTTCCTTTACAACTTACCTTTTCTTGGAGCAGGTTCGGTGTCACCCCGTATAGGTTGCATGCCGTCGATCCCCGCTTGCTTTACAACTTACCTTTTTGTGGAGCGGGTGCAGTGTCACCCTGTGCGGTCGGTGTCACCCGATACGGACCGCACCCCCCGCACCTGCCTCGGGATGCCACTGGCTAGGAGATGTGTTTACTTTGAGTTTGTTTCCCAGAGACAGACCTCTTAAAATAGGGACTGCCCTCAGAAAATTATTATTATTATACAGTATTTATAAAGCGCCAATAGTTCGCTCAGCGCTGTACATTACAAAGGGGGACAGAACATGTGACAGAACAATACCAATACAATACAAAACATGAGGGGATCGAGGGCCCTGCTCTTTGGAGCTTACAATCTAGGAGGGAGGGGATGGTGGTACAGGAGGAGAAAGCTGTGGGGGATGGAGTGGTAGGAAAAGTGGAGGAGGTCGGCAAGTTAGCAGGGGGTGGGGTAGGCTTCCCTGAAGAGGTGGGTTTTCAGGGTGCACCTAAAGGAGAGGAGAGTAGGTGATAATCTGATGGGTTGGGGTAGGGAGTTCCAGAGGATGGGTGACACCCTGGAGAAGTCCTGGAGGCGGGCATGGGAGGAGGAGACCAGGGAACTAGAGAGAACGAGGTCTTGTGAGGAGCGGAGTGTGCGTGTTGGGTGGTATTTGGATATTAGGTCAGTGATGTAGTTCGGGGCAGTATGGTGGACGGCTTTGTACGTCAGTGTTAGGATTTTGAATTTGATCCGTTGGGCAATCGGAAGCCAGTGGAGGGATTGGCAGAGGGGGGTGGAGGTCAGTGGAGGGATTGCAGAGGAGGGTGGAGGACACTGAGTGGAGGTCAGTGGAGGGATTGCAGAGGAGGGTGGAGGACACTGAGTGGAGGCCAGTGGAGGGATTGGCAGAGGGGGGTGGCGTAAACGGAGCGGTTGGAAAGGTGAATGAGTCTGGCAGCCGTATTCAGGATGGACTGAAGCGGGGATAGCCAGCGGCGAGGCAGGCCAGTGAGGAGAGAGTTGCAGTAGTCGAGTTGTGATATGATGAGCGAGTGGATGAGCTGTTTAGTGGTTTCTGGGGTTAGGAACGTGCGGATTTTGGCGATGTTGCGGAGGTGGAGTCTACATGTTGCGGAGGTGGAGTCTGCATGTTGCGGAGGTGGAGTCTGCATGAGTTTGTTAAAGATTGGACTTGGGGCTGGAAGGATAGGTTGGAGTCCAGAATGACACCAAGTACTCTGGCCTGTGGGGCGGTTTGATGGTGGCGTTGTTGGATGTGATGGAGAAGTCAATGGGGGGTGGTGTCCGGGCTGGGGGGGGAAGACAAGAAACTCGGTTTTGGAGAGGTTCAGTTTAAGGAAGTGGAGCGACATCCAGTCAGATATGTCGCTCAGTAGGTGTGAGATTCGGGCGGAGACTGAGGGGGTGAGGTGGGGGGTTTGAGAGATAGATTTGTGTGTTGTCGGCATAGAGGTGGTAGTTGGAGCCGTGAGAGTCTATGAGTTGGCCAAGGGAGGAGGTGTAGATGGAGAAAGAGAAGGGGCCCGAGGACAGAGCCTTGAGGGACCCCAACAGAGAGGGGGAGTGAGGGGGGAGGTGGTAGCGTTATAGGCAATGCTGAAGGAGCGTTTGTGACAGGTAGGAGGAGAGCCAGGAGAGAGCAGAGTCTCTGATGCCAAAGGAGTGTAGTTTATTAAGAAGGAGGGGGGTGTGGTGGACTGTGTCGACGGCCGCGCGAGAGGTCAAGGAGTAGGAGGACTGTAGGAGTGGCCATAATAATAATACACTCATAAAGCAAAAAAAAAAAACCCTATGCCCCCAACGCTGCAGTTCTGGAAAAGGAACGGTGAACTTGGCGTTACCATTTTATTATAATGAATAACAAAACTGTATTGTCAGCGCTACAAATAGGAAAGACCCTCAGGGGAGTGAGTCCACATGCAGGCCAAGGGCAGGCTCCTCTGCAATCTGATCAGAAAGAGGTCAGGCATTGCCACCGAGTGGGAGAGAGGGGGAGGTGGGTAGCGTTATAGGCAACCCTGAAGGAGCGCTGTGATAGGTAGGATGAGAGCCAGGAGAGAGCAGAATCTCTGAGGCCAAGGGAGTGTAGGTTTTTTGAGGAGGAGGGGGTGGTCGACTGTGTCGAAGGCCGCAGAGAGGTAAAGGAGTAGGAGCACAGAGTAGTGGCCATTAGCTTTCGCGGTTAGCAGGTCGTTGGAGAGTTTGAGTAAGGCGGTTTCGGTGGAGTGTAGGGGACGGAAGCTGGACTGTAGGGGATCGAGGAGGTGGTTGTCGTTGAGGTGAGAGCTTAGGCGGGTGTAGACTAGGCGCTCGAGGAGTTTAGATATAAATGGGAGCAGGGAGATAAGTCTGAGGTTGTTCGGGTCATTGGGGTCAGGGGGAGGGCTTTTTAAGTATGGGGGTGATGTGTGCATGTTTCAGAGGGGAGGGGAAAGTGCCGGAGGAGAGGGAGAGATTGAAGATGTGGGTGAGGGAGCGTAGGATGGAGGGGGAAGGAGGTTGTAGAAGTTGTGAGGGGGATAGGGTCGAGGGGGCAGGTGGTGAGGCGGGGGGGCATCAGAGAGGGTCTTGGAGACTTCCTCGATGGTAGTAAGGTCAAAGGTGCGGGGGGGCTTCAGTATGAGGAATGTAGGGTGGGGTGGAAGTGGAGGTCAGAGCAGGTGGGGTCATGGAGAGGGGGTGATGAGGGGGTAGCTGTGTGAGAGAGGGACGGGTTGAGAGGGCGTGTGAGTTGCGGCGATGTCCTTGCAATTGTGTCAATCATGTTTTTGAAGTGATTGGTAATCTCAAGGGCAGTGAGTGAGGTGCTGGGTGGGAGGTGGGGGTGGTGAGAGTAGAGAGTTGAAGTTGGAGAAGAGTCGGCGAGGATTGGAGGAGAGGGCCTTGATGAGGGTCAGGAAGTAGGCTTGTTTGGCTGCGTGGAGGGAGGAGGTGTAGGTGTGGAAGGCAGATTTGTAGCGGGTGAAGGCTTGTTGGGATTTGGTTTTGCGCCATAGTCGCTCCAGGGCATGACTGTGTCGTTTGAGGGTTTTGGTGTGATCAGTCTGCCAGGGCTGGAGCGGTCGGGGTCTGATGTTGCGTGTGGTTAAAGGCGCTAGTGAATCAAGGGCTGTTGACAGTGCGTGTTGTAGGCAGTCATAGCCAAGTCGGGGCAGGACAGGGGGAGGATGCTGTCGTGGAGTTGATCAGCTGCAGAGTGGAGGGGGGCAGGGTTGAGGTTGCGGAGGTTACGGCTGATAGTAGTGTGACATTTGGAGGGGTAGGCGTTGGAGGACGAGGAGATAGAGAAGGTAATCAGGTTGTGGTCAGAGAGAGGGAAGGGGGTGTTAGTGAGGTTGTGGGGAGCGCAGCGGTTGGAGAAGACAGGATCAAGAATATTACCGTAGGAGTGGGTGGTGGATTGTATGCACTGTGCAAGTGCAAAGGAGGAGGTTAAGTGGAGGAGATGGGATGTGTCCGGGTTGTCGAAGTTGACAGGGATGTTGAAATCCCCAAGGATGATGGTGGGTAGCTCAGAGGAGAGGAAGAACGGTAGCCAGGAGGAAAAGTCATCCAGGAAGCGGGATATGGATCCAAGAGGCCGGTATATCACAGCAATCTTCAGGGGGGTTGGGGAGAAGAGTCGGATGCAGTGGGCCTCGAAGGAGGAGAAGGATAGAGAGGGGGAGTTTGGGAGAACTCGGAAGATGCTCTGCGGTGACAGGAGCAGACCAACCCCACCACCTTTACGACCGTTGGGCCTGGGTGAGTGGGTCCAGGTGAGACCTCCGTAGGAGAGTGCAGCAGGGGAGGTAGAGTCAGTGGGCTGGATCCAGGTTTCCATAATCGCTAGGAGGTTGAGGGAGCGGGAAACAAAGAGGTCATGGATGGCGGTAAATGAGGACAAATGGTAACCTTACTCTAAAGCCTCAACAACAGCCACTAAGCTACTACATTGTATTGTTGCGTCACCCGTGCGTTATGTTAAGCCTCATTGTGAACCTTCTGCTTGTTTCCTTCTCTTCCAGATGTCAAAAGAGTTTTGAAGAAGGATCATGTGTTTTCCAAGAAAAAGATATCCGTATACCCTTACTACCCATTGTTGGATATTACACTGTATGGGAAGGATGGACCTTGTATAGAAATACCAAAGCCTATAGAGTTTAATATCAGTCCATACATACTGCAACATATCTGTAATAATGAAGGACAAAAGAACAACATAGATGTGAAGATGAAGAATAAGCACTGTGAGATCAAATGGCCAAATCAAGACTGCCAGAATCCTGTCCTTCAACTCATCTTCCCTCCTACCTTGACCACCCATCGCAGGTCTGTGGCAAAGATTGTACCGAAATGGAAGGAAGAGGTTTATAACGAATTCTCACTTCTCATATCAAAGTTCAGAGTAGTAGAGTATAAAAAATGGATCAGTCAGTCTGGGAAGCTATTAGAGAACAAGTCAGCAGCTCCACCTATGATGAAGTCCTCATCAAACCTGACTTTGGTTTAGAGAAAGTTTTCTTGGCTGGAATGTCCAAGGATGTTACAAAGATTGACCCGACATTCAGACAACTTGTAGAGAAAACTGCTAAACAAGTACAAAGAAAGAAAGAAACTAAGACTGAGACATTATCTATGTCTCCAGTCTTCTATCAGATTTTGTGTAACAACGGCCTGAAGAAGCAGATCCTGGATCAGGTTCCAGAGCTGAGGATTGACTATGACGTGCCAACAAAGAAGGCCTGTCTATCGGGACTGAGAGATGAGGTGCTCACCGCCAAATGTGAGCTACTCAACATCAAACAACAAATGAAGAGTAAATCCATCCAGATGAACCCACACCTCATCAGTTTCCTGAAATCCACCGATAACGAGGAGCTGTCCTCTATGTTCTTTGTGCATCACAACATTAACGCACTGCTGGAAATTGAGGATGACATTGTTAGACTGATGGCTCATTCCAAGGAAGACTTGACTGCAGCAGAAAAGCAAATTACGGAAAAACTGCTTCACAGACAACTTTTAGTTGAAGACAAAAGTCTTCTGAAATCTCCTGAGTGGAGAAGTCTCCAGTCACATCTGCTTCAGGTATCTAATGCAAAGGAAATCACAGTCCTGATAGAGGAATCTTCTTCTGGAACGGAGGACAACGTGGTCATCGCCGGCCTGACTTCAAATGTTCTAAAGTGTTACCAACAAGTCAGCGACTTTCTGGAGAAGAACACTACTATAGAGACAGAAATTCCAGTTCAGCCTTCAACAAAGATGACGTTCATTTGGGAGGAAAAGAAGGAGATTTTGGAGAAGATAAAGAAAAATTTAAACGTAACAAAGAACCAGAACAGCATATCTCTGTCGGGTCCGCGGGTGAAGGTTCAAGAGGCAGAAAATGTCATTAAGATCATTCTGCACTCACTTCACAGTGATACTCTGCGTATTGAGAAACCGGGAGCCAAAAAGTTTTATAGAGTCAATGAAGAAGTGCATGCTACAACCGCAAGGAAAAAATTCCATTGTGTGATATGTTTAGAGGATAACGATGTAGAAAATGATCTAACTGGTAAATCCCGATTCCAAGTAACTCTTCCAAATGGAATGGCCCTCCATGTATATAAAGATGACCTGTGCCGTCACAACGTAGATGTCATTGTTAATGCAGCCAATGAAGATCTGAAACATAATGGGGGTGTGGCAAAAGCTATTCTGGATGCAGCAGGACGTAAACTCCAAGATGACTGCGATCAGATTATCAGGACATATGGCAGATTGTCCACTGGAGATTCAGTAATTACTGACGCAGGGAAATTGCCGTGCAAACAAATAATACATACTGTGGGTCCCCGATGGGACACAAATTCACAATCCAGATGTGAATGGCTTCTACGGAGGGCAATTACCACCAGTTTACAGCTGGCCTCCGAGAAGAGTCACAGTTCAATAGCGATTCCTGCCGTCAGTTCTGGTATTTTTGGATTTCCCTTAAATTTATGTGTTGAAAACATAGTGGAAGCTATACGGGACTACGTAGAGACGCCGGGACAACAGAGCACTTTACAGAGAATCCATCTTGTGGACATAAATGATGAAACTGTCAATGCTTTCTGCAAGGTTACAAAGGCCAAATTTGGTAACCAAAGGCGCGCTGTGCCATCTACAGCAATGGCACCCCAGCCGGTCACAAGAGCGGCACAGAACCCACCAGCACCGGTGAATAGAGGTAATGACAACACTGTGGTGACCAAGGAAGGACTGAAGATCAAGCTGCTTCAGAAGAACATTGAGGACTGTTCGGTATGTAGATTCACCAGCATTTCCTGCTAAAGTGGGACTCCACCAAAGAGTTTTATAATTCATATAGAGTTAGGAAGGGTTAGAACGCATTGAGTCTTTCTTATTGCGTATGTTGGGGAAAATTCACCTTTCTTGCTGTCCACATTTGATGGTAGGAAGCGAGGGGAATCTGACCGGCGATGACCCAGACAGCAATAAAACATGAGGGGTTCTAACACTTTCCAAATCTGTTTTTCATGCTGTCTGTGTCTTCTTTTGAGATTTTTTTCTGATTATGGTGACCATCGTTGACACTAGGGGATCTTCACAACTGGACCCAGACAATGGGCACAATTCACGAATCGCATGAGTTAAGTCAGTCACATGACCACACATCGCATGCGATAATGAAAATTCACTTAGGTTCACTTAGGTTCTAACCTTTTCAAATGTACTTTTAAACATTTTTTTTACATTGTGTTTGTTTCTTCTTTTGGGGGATTTTCTCTCCCTGTGATGCCTACACTGAACATCAAGGGGATCTTCACACCTGGACCCAGACAACAGTAGAAGCATGAGAGAAGTGAAGGCAAAAATAAATTGCTGCTTCTGCTCCATTGATGGGAAATATGTTACATCTTTGACATGGATGGCATACATCTCAAGGTCATCAATATCTATTGACATGAGATAGCAATGCATAATGAATATTTAGACAATGGAAAAGGCCCATAGTAGTCAATTGAGAGGGAAACAATGTCAAAAGCAGGGGTGGGCTGACAACTCATGGGGCCCCCGGGCAATAGGGGTTCATGGGGCTCCTCATCCACACTCAAACCACACCCAAAAAAGCCTATGAAAGGTACCAAGGGCATCTCATGGGCCCCCTACTGACCCCGGGCCCTCAGGCAGTGCCAGAGTGCCTGAATGGTCAGTCCACCCCTGGTCAGAAGTTACCATTAAAGTTGCCCCTTGCATCAGAGTCCCCACCAGAGTCCCCCCTTATGTCTGGGTCCCCATCAGAGTCCAGACTTACATCAGAGTCCCCAACAGATCACCCTCTTAAATCAGAGTCCCCCCTTACATCAGAGACCCCCCTTAAGTCTGGGTCCCCATCAGAGTCCCCCCTTACATTTGAGACCCCAACAGATTGCCCCCTTACATCAGAGACCCCAACAGATTTCCCCCCATACATTAGAGTCTCCAACAGAGTGCCCCCTGGTGAACCTGCTCTGGAGACTGAAGAGGATGTTGGGGAGAAGCAGAGACCATAGGCTGACCTAAAGGCACATGTGAGTGGCCATTGACCCTAGAGCCAACTAAAATCTTGGCAGTGGGCTATACTTCCAGGCCAACTAAAATCTTGCAGTGGGCTATAGATTGGAGACCCCTCCCGACGCAGTGTAGTGTACAGATGTACATTCACGCCCAAATTAGGAAATATAACAGTAGAAGGAGGATATTCATAATCACATATTTATCATAATAAGCACCTACAATGGTTTGCATGTTGTGTTTCTCTTCCTTTGTGGATCTGGAACAAATTCAAACCAATTCACCCCCCCCCCCAGTCAGGAAATGATATCTGCGATGAATATCACTTGGTAATGTTTGTCATCTCTTCCCATGGCAGACGACCACACTAAATGATGTCATTGTGAACAGTGTAGGAGCCGATCTGAACCTGAATAATGGTGCCGTATCCAAAGCCTTGCTGAGTCGGGCAGGATCCAATATGCAGCAACTCCTGAACAATGCAAGTCTCGGCACTCAGGGGGCCCCAGGATCCGTGTTTAGCACCAGCAGCTGCAATCTCAACTGCCAAGAGGTTCTTCATGTTGTGGCCCCTCAATGGGACAGCGGACAAGCCCTCCCTGGACTAACAACCTCCTTGGACATCGGAAACGGTACCTTCAGGCCTGCAGAGTGTGGTGGGAAATATATTGTGTAGCTAGGGACTGCGATGACGGACAGCATGACATCTCCATACACTTTACATTGGTTGTCCTCAGTACTGAACTTCACATCACAGCCCCCCTTATATCACAGTCACCCCTTTACATCGCTGTCCTCGGTACAACCTCACATGACAGTCCCTCTTCTTACATCAGTGTCCTCGGTACAAGCTCACATGACAGTCCCTCCTCTTACATCGGTGTCCTCAGTACCAGGGGCGGACTGACCATTTGGAAACTCAGGCACTGCCTGAGGGCCCGGGGTCAGTAGGGGGCCCCATGAGATGCCCCTGGTACCTTTTTCATAGGCTTTTTTGAGTTTGGGCAAGGACACAGGGGCCCCATGATCCCCTATTGCTGGGGGTCCCATGAGCTGTCAGTCCGCCCCTGCTCGGTACAACCTCACATGACAGTCCCTCCTCTTACATCGGTGTCCTCAGTCCTTTACATCACAGATCCCCTTCCAATCACAGCCTCACCCTTTACATCAGTTTCCTTAGTATCCTTTAGATCGCAGGACCCCTTTACATCCCCCCTTCCCATCACAGGACCTCTTTACATCCCCCCTTCCCATCACAGGACCCCTTTACATCCCCCCCTTCCCATCACAGGACCCCTTTACATCCCCCCTTCTCATCACAGGACCCAAATTAACATCCCCCCTTCCCATCACAGGACCCCTTTACATCCCTCCTTCCCATCACAGGACCCCTTTACATTTACATCCCCCCTTCTCATCACAGGACCCAATTAACATCCCCCCTTCCCATCACAGGACCCCTTTACATCCCCCCTTCTCATCACAGGACCCAATTAACATCCCCCCTTCCCATCACAGCCGCCTCTCACAGACCTACCTTACACAGCAGCAGGACAGGATTTGTATGGCACCAACAGTTTGCTCAGCGCAGTACAACACGAAGGCAGACAGTACAGTGACAATACAATTCAGTACAGGAGGAATCAGAGGGCCCGGCTCATTATAGGGCAGGTCTGGATGGCAAGCAGAAACTGCCCAACTTTGCATGTTAACAAGAGGATGATCAGTTGCTAGGACAGCCCAACATCCTAGCAACCAATCACCAATTTGTTAACTTGAAAAGTTGAGTAGCTTGCGCCCTCTGTCCAAACCTGCCCGGTCTCCTGCCCTCTGCCCTGCTGTTAGGGTGACTGGGGTAGTGGACAGGAGGGGAAGACACAAGGGAGGACACCCAGGCTGGTACCTGGAGTAGCCGCAGTGGTCCAGATAGGACTGTCACTCAGTTCGGGTCACCATTTAGTGATGCCTGCTCTAGGTGATCACGTCTTCAGTAAGAAAAAAAGCATCCTAGAAGTGCTGGGGCTTTGATGTGACTTCATACAAAGTAGTGAGAGGGCAAAAACACGTGAAGAGCTCATTGGCTCAGGTTAGGCACCTCACAACAGACCAGAGTACCCCTCCAGTGGGTTGTAGGCTGGTGCAATCTACAGTCTCCACTGCAGGTGGCGCTTGACCATAGCAGCAATGCAACTGGAGGAGGAAGTCAGGAGAAGCTAGGTTTCTCTATGACCTCCTTGGTCCCCTGGAGCAGTGATCCGGTTTGGTTGGATGCGTTAGATCTAGGTGACCCTGGCGGTCATCTTGGGTCATGCACAGTCTTTTTAAGTCCCTGTCCCCGGGTTTTGGTGCGATTTATCATAGTGGTTAGTGTAGGAACAGGATATCTATCTGCCAGGGACAGCTCTAGCGGTAGGGAGAGGAGGAGAGGTTCCAGTGGAGTAGTGAAAGAGTAGGGCCTACATCTACCTCTTAAGGAAGCCCCCCTTTGGGTTGGACCAGCAAGGCCGCACTGCTCCTTGTGACAGCTGGGATCCACAGACTGCTGACTCTTCTCTGAACTGTTGTAAGTGCCCCACCAGGCCTGTTTGTATCGTTTGACAAATTCTGCAATACATCGTTGTTGGCATACTGGTACTCTGTGTGCTTTCTACCACCAGACCATGCTGCACCTACCCAAAAGGGTATCCTAGCAAGTTACAAGAAAAAAAGGCACGAATGGAAGGAGCACCAGACCAAAGGATAAGAGTCCAAATTTATTTATTAGTTTGTACTAAAAAAAATCCAACACTTTTCGGGGGTCAAAGAAACTCCTCCTTCCTCATGGCTTCAGTTAAAATAGGAACCTTGATTGGACTCAATATAGAACTTTCTGTGTGAATCTGAGCAGAGAAGCTAATTGTTGGATCTGGAGAGTTACTGGCCAGCAGTATCTGCATGAGCATTCAAGACCTAGTTGACCTTCATGCAATCCATCAAGAGTCCTCGATCACTCATACAATTGTTCATTGGATCAGTAACTCTTCTCTTGAATTGTTTTGTTAGTGCACTGTGTCCCCTTCGCTGCGCAAACTGTTGGATCTATATAAATCCTTTAATTGAATGATGTAAATTTTTTAATCCTGCCCAGGTTACACTTCAATCTTGGACTCTGTTTCAGATTCTTCGCACGATTACTAAGAACTGTTTGGCGCTGGCAGAGCAGAACCGGCGGGCGTCGATATCGTTCCCAGCTATCGGAACCGGCAATCTCAGCTTTCCAAAGGATTTGGTGGCATTTGTGATGTTTGATGAGATTTTCCAGTTTAGCTGCAATAACAAAATACAGAATCTTCAAGAAGTTCATTTGGTCCTTCACCCCAGTGACAGGGACACCATCAAGGTAAAGGAGATCTCATGGTTATTGTGATGCTGTTAGTCTAGGGATGACTTTCCTCAACCTCTTTGCCCCAGAGTTTTAAAATAATTTTTAAGGTCTCGACTAGCCCCTACAAAAACCAATTAATTGGGGTCATTGGGAAAAATGTCCCTCACATTGGTGGCCAGTGTTCAGAATGCTACCCTTATAAACAGCTAAAAGGATCATTGGTGTCATACATCTGGCTCTGCCAAGTGGTGTTGGCCTTGGAACTGTGCAGTAATGATGGGCCAAAAACCCCCCTGTTCAGTTCACGGTCGAACATTCGAATTTTGGACGCCGAACTTTGAACTTGCTGCAAGTCTATGGGACTCAAACTTGAAAAATCAAGTGCCCATTTTGAAGGCTTATATGCAAGTTATTGGCCATACAAGGGGTATGGGGACTCCGGAATTTTTCAAAAAGTACTGCTTTTAAAGGGGCAGTAATTTTTTTCATTGCTTAAAGTAAAAAAAAGAAAATTCCTTTAAATATCAGGAATGGGGGCGGGGGGGGGAGCGCTACCTGAAAAGTTGCACATCTGTACAATGTATAGAACCTGCTGCAGCAGGTCTGGTAGGAGGGTTAGGAAGGACCTCAGAGTAAAAAATATAGAAAAAAAGTGCATGGGGTTCTCCCTAAAAGCCATGCCAAGCCCTTTAGGCCTGGTAGGACTTTGAAGGAGAACCCCACCTCCCCAAAATGGAGGGGGGAGCGTAGCTCCCACCCTAAATTCCTACCAGACCCTTTATCTGAGCACAGCCCCAGCAGGCCAGCAGAGGGGGGGATGAACGAGCGCCACCCCCCCCATGAACCATACCAGGTCACATGCCCTCAACATGGGGGGGTGATTTGGGGTAGGGGGGGCCTCTTCCCCACAGCCTTGGGCTGTGGTTGCGTGAGGTGTGGGTGGTGACTTATCGGAATCTGGAATCCCCTTACAACAAGGGGGCCCCCAGATCCCGCCCCCCTTGTAAATGAGTATGGGGTACCTATTCACCAAAAAAAAGTGAATAAAAACACAACAGCCTTTGACAAGTCGTTTGCTTAAAAAAAAAGCCAAAAAAGGTTCCCTTGTTGTAATCCATCCCCAATCAGGGCATCCAGCATTGTCACGCCACCGCCGACTCGCCAAAATAAAAAAAAAAAAAGCAACGCCCGCCGACCCATCTTCACCCACCAAGTACTAACCCGCCGCTATCTGACATTTGCCTGTCAGATGTAAATCATTGGGCAGAGCTAGCGGTGATGTCACTGCTAGCTCCACCCAACTGTGCTGTAATTGGCCTGTGGTCAGGGACATTTCTTTGGCCAGTCACAATGCACTGTCAGAGTGCCCACCAAACGTCCTTACCGTTTGTGCGTTGGCTGAACACCCGAACGGCTGATGTTCGAATATCAAGGCCATCACTACTGTGCAGGCACCATCAAAAGTGAGGGTGGGGGGGTCAATCACCACTCAGGGAACCCCTAGCAACCTCTGGAGGAACCCTAGTTGAGAATGGCTGATTTAGAATCTGAATATTCCCACATGGCCATCAAGGTGGTGGGGTGTTCGGCTCCTCGTCCCCATCAGGCACAGAGCCATCATTAGGTGCATGGAGATGGTGCTGGAGCTGTGAAGGACCTGTTGGGAAGAGCTTCATCTGAATGACAACAAAGAGGTGAAAGAAATGAAGCATTCAGATATTTCATCTTGTAGTATTACCCATATGAATAAAATCTGACCATTGCAAGGACCCCCCCTGTGGTGTTCAATGGTTTGTCCCAACCCCTGTAACTGTCACTTTTGTTGGACAGCTTGATAAAGAAAGTAGAAAAACAAGGAACCTACTGGCAGGATCAGCAGGCAGGGAAGTATTTACCTAAAAGGAGAAGTACAGCCAAAGTTTTTTATGCTGTACTTTTCCTATGGATCACAGGAGTTCAGTATGTTCTCCACTCCTGTGGCCCATTTTCAGCTGACAGTGAACCAAAGTCCGCTGACGGCTGACATCGCTCAGCCGGTCCAGGCTGGAGAAAGATCCCGACTTCAAAGTTGGGATTCACCCCAAAGTCTGGAGCGGCACCTGGCTCAGCCTCTCAGCGAAGCACCGAGAGCCTGAGCCAGCCGTCCCTCCCTCTCTACAGCCCCACGCTCCAGTGAACTCTGGAAGGGCTGAGCAGAGAGCGGTGACTGACAGTCACCGTTCTCTGCTCAAAGTGGCTGTGAGAATTCAGCGCTCAGCAGACATGTGATCGCTGAGTTGCCATCCTTAGAGCCGGCAGGGGACAGATGCAGCATCAGACCAATGCTACATCCACCTAGGTAAGTATTAATAGGGGGGGGGGGGGAAATCCCTACTTCTCTTTTAATGACACTCTGGGCCAGTGTAATGAAACTATGTTACAGGGGGCACTCAAATACCAAACTGCTAGTTGTGACGGGAGTCACTTTGGGTGGGGGACCTATGGAACCCAGCTCACTTTGGAGAGGTGGGGAGACCCCTGTCTCAGCTCCCCACATCCCTATTATGTGTAATTCACCCTGTGCCTGTTAAGGGTACAGGGTGATCCGTCCTAATATTGGGGGGGCTTTGTCTCAGACTGTGTAGACATGTTTAGGAGATAGGTGGGGTGGGGGGTTGTTGATTGTTTGGTTTTATGTGGCTGCATCCCATTGTTCTATTGTGTGTCTTGCTTGGGAGTAAACTATTATGGGATGTATGTGTTTGTGTGTATTAGCTTAGTTGGGGGGGGGGGGGTGTGTCTCCAGCAGCCCTCCCTCCTGATGGGACTGTCTGCTGGTGTGAGGTTTAAATACCTGTGTGTCTCTTGTTACTAAATGTAGATTGCCCCGCCCTGTGTCATTATGCAGGGAGGGGGGATTGTCCCCTGAGTGTATATATCTTGTATCTGTGTTCAAATAAAGTAGTCTACCTCCTGGTTTACTTCAAGACTGGTGTCGTCTGGTCTTGTATGGTCAGCGGTGGTGTCTGTTGTCGGTGTTCGGATGGGGAAGCAGTATTCTAACGGAAGTACTCAAGCGCAGTCTAGGGTCGGTTCCGTTACACTAGTAGGTTAAGGGTAGCGCTGTCAAGGACTTGTCCACTGGTCAACTTTAAGGACTTTTCTGCCCACTTTTACTCAACAGAAAGTTCTTTACAGCAAGTTTCCCACACCAGGGTTTCAGCATCACATCAATACAACAGAAATGGTTCTGCCTCCTCCCCGCACGCTCAGGTCTTCCCTCTGTCTTCAGGAATTCTTGTAGCACTCTCTCTCTCTCCCAAGCAAGGTCCAACAGTCTCATCAGATGACAGTCTGGCTCAAACGCCTATCCATGAGGTTGTGGAAGCTAGCACCCGTACACGCACTCCTGGTGGTTCCACTCACTTGAACAGCTGCTTCCGACTCTCCTGAGCAGTGTTTACAAACACCGTGTCATGTGGTATTCTTTATGACAGCAGTAGCTCTTACAGCTTTTATATTTACAGTCATTGTGAAGGTCAGGAACTGCTGGAGGAGGTTGGTAGCGGGGCAGAACGGGATCTACTACATACAGGGTCATGGATAAGTGGGTACCACCAGTCCTCCTGTACAGGGCCCAGGCCAGCAGGGGGACCCAGGCAGCTGGTTGAATCGGATGTGGGCAGGGAGGGTGAGCAGGGCGATTATTGGAATAAATCTCCTGTGTGACCAGGGGCGGACTGACCATTTGGAAACTCGGGCACTGCCCAAGGGCCGGGGTCAGTAGGGGGCCCCATGAGATGCCCCTGGTACCTTTGTCATAGGTTTTTTTGAGTTTGGGCAAGGACACAGGGGCCCCATGATCCCCTATTGCCCGGGGGCCCCATGAGTTGTCAGTTTGCCCCTGTGTGTGTCTATCTCTGCAGCAGCTGAAAGCTGGCTTCTTTTTCTCCCCGCTAACTTTCAGCTACAGTTCCAGTAATTTACCAGCCCCGTCCTTTCCTGAATGAACACAATGTGTGATCAGTACCAATTACTCACTGTGTTCATTCATAATTGAAGCATAGTACACTGTGTTACTTTTGTGGGGATGGGGGGTGGCTGTTAGGTCGGCTGTATGGGGCCCTGTGGTTTTGGGGGGGCCTGCCAGGTTTGTTGTAAGGGCCCCCCTGGTTTCTAAAAGCAGCCCTAACTACATACATCCTGTTTAACTTCAATTACATTTTTTGGGCATGTGTAGTATTTCCAGTGGCCATACCTAGTAGTAGCTACCTAGCTCTTAGACTCCACTGTTAGACTGACAGCATTGTAATGAGTTACCTGACAATACCAAATACTCTCGGGGGGGGGGGGGGGGGGGGGGGGGGGTTGAGCTCCAATGACCCCGTCACAAAAAGATGAAACCAGCTCCATATCGATTGCTTTACAAGTCTTTTGTACCTATATTAGTGAATAGGAGGGGAGGATGGGGCCCCAGTTGCAGCTTTGTGCCCACCCTACAGATTGCTCCTGTTATCACCTGCCAAGGCCTGGGAACTCAGTCACATCTTGTATTGCATGTACTGTATGTTTTGTTGCCACATAATTGGTGTTTTCTTGTGTTATGTATGTACAGGCATTTACAAGTCAGCTGGCAAACTGCACTGATGGTGCCACCAGTGGAGTCACCAACAGGCAAACAGCCGAGACAGAATCAGGTACGTCTATGTAATATGAATCTATGTGGGCTATAGGGAGCTTCTTTCCCCAAACTATTCCACATACACTACATTGCCAAAAGTATTGGGCCGCCGGCCTTTGCACGCACATGACCTTTAATGGCCCCCCAGTCTTAGTCCGTAAGGTTCAATCCTGAGTTGGCCCTGCCCTTTCCACACACATGACCTGTAATGGCCACTCCCAGTCTTAGTCTGTAGGGTTCAATATTGAGTTGGCCCCGCCCTTTGCAGCTATAACAGCTTCAACTCTTCTGGGAAGGCCGTCCACAAGGTTTAGGAGGGTGTCTATGGGAAGGTTGGACCATTCTTCCAGAATCACATTTGTCAGGTCAGGCACTGATGTCGGGGGAGGAGGCCTGGCTCGCAGTCTCCACTCTAATTCATCCCAAAGGTGTTCTATGGGGTTGAGGTCAGGACTCTGTGCAGGACAGTCAAGTTCCTCCACCCCAAACTGGCTCCTCCATGTCTTTATGGACCTTGCTTTCTGCACTGGTGGGCAGTCATGTTGGAACAGGAAGGGGCCATCCCCAAAATCTTCACACAGCATGAAATTGTCCAAAATGTCACCTTAAGAGTTCCCTTCACTGGAACTAGGGGGCCAAGCCCAATCCCTGAAAAACAACCCCCACACCATAATCCCCCCTCCACCAAACTGTACACTTGGCACAATGCAGTCAGGCAAGTACCATTCTCCTGGCCACCGCCAAATCCAGACACGTCCATCGGATTGCCAGACAGAGACGTGATTGGTCACTCCAGAGAACACGTCTCCACTGCTCTAGAGTTCAGTGGCAGCGTGCTTTACACCACGGCATCCAACGCTTTGCATTGCACTTGGAGATGGAAGGCTTGGATGCAGCTGCTCGGCCATGGAAACCCATTCCATGAAGCTCTCTATGCTCTGTTGTTGGGCTCATCTGAAGGCCACACCAAGTTTGGAGGTCTTTAGCTATTGACTCTGCAGACAGTTGGTGACTTCTGCGCACTGTGCGCTTCAGCATGCGCTGACCCCGCTCTGTCATGTGACGTGGCCTACCACTTGGTGGCTGAGTGGCTGTTGTTCCCAGTTGCTTCCGCTTTGTTATAAATCCCACTAACGGTTGAGCGTGGAATATTTAGTAGCCAGGAAATGTCATGGATGGACTTATTGCCCAGGTGGCCACCTATCACGGGACCACGCATGGAGTCACTGAGCTCCCGAGAGCGACCCATTCTTTCACAAATGTTTGTAGAAGCAGTCTGCATGCCTAGGAGCTTGATTGTATACCCCTGTGGCCATTGGAGCACCTGAATCACATGATTTGGAGGGCTGGCCCAATACATTTGGCTATATAGTGTATGTTATAGGCCCCATATCAGATACTGCATTATAATATAATATATACTATGGGGGAGATTTACTAACACTGGTGCACTCAGAATCTGGTGTAGCTGTGCAACAGGTAACGATGCTGAACACGAAGACCTGGCTTGTACATTTGGCCCACTTTTGGTGAAAAAAAAAAAAGACCTAGCTCGTAATCAACATTCACCTTAATCCCAAAGGTGTTCAGTAATATTGAGGTTGGGCTCTGTACTGGACACTCAAGTTCTTCCACACCGAACTGGCCATCCATGTCTTTATGGAGCTGGCTTTGTACACAGGGGACAGTCATGGTGGAAGAGAAAAGGGTCTTCACCAAACTATTACCACAAGGTTGGAAGAGCACAATTGTCTACAATGTCTTTGTATGGTGGAGTATTACCTGGACCCTTCACTGCAGACACCTAAACTCCATCATTTGCTGGACTGTCCACATCCTTTAGGCCATATAGTGTATCAATTTTGAGTGTGATGACCCGATTACTATTATTCTTTAACCATGAGCCTACAAGGACAGATCTGATGATGGATGAGAAGACATGACTCACCATTGGTGTTCCACTCCATTCCAAACTTGCTCAGTAGAGTTGAAGTCAGGGCTCTGTACAGGACACTCGGGTTCTTCCACATTAAACTGGTCATCCATGTCTTTATGGAGCTGGTCATCTCATTCCAAAAACCATGGGCATTCTTATTGCATTCCCCCATGGCTATTAATATGGAGTTGCCCCTTTTGTGGCCTTCAACATCCTCCACTCTTCTGGGAAGACTTTCCACAAGGTTTGGAGGGTGTCTTTGTGGCAATTTGTGAGGTCAGGTACTGATATTGGATGAGAAAACCTGGCTCAACATCCAAGTTCCAAGCTAACCTAAAGTAGTTCAGTAGTGTTAAGGTCAGGGCTCTGTGCAGGAAACTCAAGTTCCTCCACACCAAACTGGTCACCCATGTCTTTATAGAGCTGGCTTTGTACACTGGGGACAGTCATGCTGGAACAGAAAAGGGTCTTCACCACAAGGCTGAAAGGCTGGAGGAGCACAATTGTCTACAATGTCTTTGTATGATGGAGTATTACCAGGAATGTTCACAGGAGACACCTGACCTTCATTGAAGGGGGTTCACATACATGTGGCCTTATAATGTATGCTAGCAAATTTGTGCTTATGGTGCATTTCCAGTTGTGCATTTTGTTAGTGTGTTATTTTTATTGTAAGAAAAATAGTTTGTTTTATTTACTTTGGTGTTGTATATTAACCCTGTCCAGGATTCAAGATTAAGATAACACTGATAAAGGACAGCAGACATGTATGGAAGAGGAGGATGGTGATGACAGAGGGAAGGAGAGTGGAGACAGAAGAGGAGGATGTGTGGAAAGGACAAATGGATGGATGGAAGATAAGGAGGTGGATGATGACAGATGGGAGAAGAGTGGAGCTGGATGGAAAAATGGATGAATGGATGGATGAAGGAAAGATAAGGAGGGGGATGATGACAGATGGGAGAAGAGTGGAGCTGGATGGAAAAATGGATGAATGGATGGATGAAGGAAAGAGAAGGAGGTGGATGATGACAGATGGGAAGAGAGTGGAGATGGATGGTGTGACGATCACGGCATCAGACCCCAGCCCTTCTCACCAAAGTCGTGACCGAAGGACTAGCCAATCTAAAACCGTGTTGTCACCTGCGTAACAATGCCACGCCCAGCACACAGATTTTCCAGCTGGAAATGGACCACAACCTGTGTGCCGGCAGCCTGAGAGCGATTGTTACTGGGTCAAGTTAATTACGCAATTAACCCTTCACACTGCCACCACCTCTTTTTTGTACAGAGAAATAGGAAACTTGGCAATATCAGCAATAACACTATGATGTTGGAATAATCGTCGGTATACCACAGTCACCGCAGGCAGAGATATACCGAAGTTTAAAACACCCACACAGTAGCGTTCTTCAGAGGAAGGAATTCGTAGTTTGCATTAAAGGGCTTTAGAAACAGTTCAACACTTTCAGAAAGTAAGATTTATTACTAAAAGGTCAAAAGGGTGCAATAAAAATATTTACAGAAAAAGATGTAGCCAATATATATATATACATATACAGAAAACCATAGCACAGCAAAGAGATAACAAAAAGAAGTTTAGGTAGATTAAGTACTTGCCAAAAAGCCTTGGGTTAAGCAGCTTCAGGTTTCATGAGCCAAAAAGGATTTCCTATCTCCCACTGTCAGTTTGGATGCTAAAGCAGGGAGATCTTGAACTCTCTCTCACAGCTCAACTCAGCCTGCTTTTTCTAGCAACACCACAGGGTGTCTTCCTGGAGCAGTACCCAATTGCCTCATTTGGGGAGGGAGTTTGTAGATGGAGACCCAAGCTATGACCAAAAACTCTCCTAGCTTCTATTATGATCCATAACTTATTCTCGGTGCATTTAGCAGCCTTGCCAGTAGTAGAATAATATGCAGACGCATCTGCGGAACGGTTAGATATGAAATATGAACTATTTGCTTGAATGGTTCAGGAGATATAATTGTCTGCTCTCCGGTATATGTCAGATCTGGGGTGTAATATATCAGGAGGAGGATAAGAATATTATGGAGGAAGACCAGTTATCTTGGTGTGTCCCTGGTTCTGAAGACTGAACTTTCTGCAGTTGACAGGCCATAATATTGTTAATCTTGCCATGAACAGTTGACCATTGGTGGTGGGAACACAACCTTTTTCTATTCCCTACTCTACTTATTATCATGTCCTCTCTGTCTTGCAGCATTCTTTGGGATGGTGACAAACCCATCACTCGGTGTTCATGAAATGAAGATTGGATCTGTCACATATCAGGTGAAGACCGGCGATATCACCAAAGAGAAGACCAAAGTCATTGTAAATTCTTCCAACCGAGACTTCACCCTACGCACAGGTGATTCATCCCGACCCTGAGATCCAAATATCACATTATAGCTTAGAATTCATAAAGAAATCTAAAACAAAGCTAAGGAGTAAAAACATCAAGTCATAGATAGAACACAGATGGGTATTGTAGATGATAAAATGATCTTGGTTCATCTTCAACGAACCTCCTCAGACCCCAGATGAAAAATCTCCTCATCTAATTGGTTGTCTTGAGAGCATCCCAGGGCATAGAATTGCAAGACACACAAGTAATGTAGTCCCAGGAGAACTAGTTGGGTAGTGCACCTGACCACCCTCTCCCTTCTGTGGCACGGGGGGGGGGGGGGTGTAGAAGTGCTCACACTGTCCTGTTCCTGTAGCTTTGCTGAAGCTGCTTTCAGGCCTTGCACTAGGCTAGCTCCTTCCCTGATGACAGGCTCTCTCGCCTCGGTAGACTGTGGGACAGTGGAGGTCCCTCTTTCCATTTTCCAACCTGTGGGCAGACCTCCCTCCTCTGTGCCCCCCCAGGCTCCACACCAGCAGCACTTCCTCACTCCATCTTCTAAACTGACTCCCCTTCTGACCAGGCTTTCTAGTATTTAAGGGCTGACCTAGGCACCATGCCAGTCCTCCTACCTGGGGATTGGCCAGATTCCCCTAAGTATGCAGATCAGCCCCATCTTCTCCCCTGTCCACTGGCTTCTAGAAACTTCTCCAAGTTTCGGGAGTTCATTCATCTTGGCATTATGGAACTTTGTACACTGAGATGCATATACACTCAGGCATGTAAGGAGTTTTGTTGCAGGAGGAACATAGTACGTCTCTTCTGTATTAACAATCCTGTCTGTTCTCCAATTGTTTTTTCCAGGTAAAAGTTCCAAGTTACACGTTGTGTTTAGGTTTTGTAAATTGAGCCTCATTGTGTTTGATATTTTTATTTGTAGGAGTTTCAAAAGCGATTCTGGAAGCAGCTGGACCACCGGTTGCATCTTCTGCTGCAGCACAGGGTAAAGCTCGGCACTGGACCATTGTTGATTTATTTTTCTCTTTTGTCAATGTTTGGCGTATGTACAAGAAGAGATAATGTCACGTACCTGATAGGAGAATGAAATGATGAGGTCGGCCTCACTTGTGTCACCAGCCCTGACCCAGCTGGAAGTGGAACAGAGGGTGCCGAAGGACCAGGGGAACAAGAGTGCCAGCAGGTGTTGCCTGAATGCGATGTTTCGGAATCCCACCTGGGTTAAAAGGGCACTCCGCTTGCACATCCGAATCAGGATAAGTGACGTGTCAGATCTCCCAGCACACTTGAAGCAGGAATGGTTTATGGTGTGCAGAGCTGGTATAGTAGACAGCCAGGCGGGCACTCGAGCAGGACAGGATCAGAGACAGGAGCAAGGTCACAGGAATAGCCAGGGTCATCAAGGTACCAAATCATAAGCAAGCTGAAGTCAGGAACAGAGCCGGGGTCAGGAATGAGCAACAAGGCAGGAGAGGAATCCAAAGTCAGGTCAGGAACAGAGCAGGGATCAGGAATGTGTAAAAAGGCAGGAGAGGAATCCAAACTCAGGTCAGGATCAGAGCCGGGGTCAGGAACGAGTAACAAGGCAGGAGAGGAATCCAAACTCAGGTCAGGAACAGAGCCGGGGTCAGGAACGAGCAACAAGGCAGGAGAGGAATCCGAAGTCAGGTCAGGAACAAGCCGGGATGAGGAACGAGTACCAAGGCAGGAGAGGAATCCGAAGTCAGGTCAGGAACAAGGCGGGATCAGGAATGAGTAACAAGGCAAGAGAGGAATCCAAAGTCAGGTCAGGAACAGAGCCGAGGTCAGAACAAGCAACAAGGCAAGAGAGGAATCCAAACTCAGGTCAGGAACAGAGCCGGGATCAGGAACAAGCAACAAGGCAGGAGAGGAATCCGAAGTCAGGTCAGGAACAGAGCCGGGGTCAGGAACAAGCAACAAGGCAGGAGAGGAATCCGAAGTCAGGTCAGGAACAAGCCGGGATCAGGAACGAGTAACAAGGCAGGAGAGGAATCTGAAGTCAGGTTAGGAACAAGCCGGGATCAGGAACGAGTAAACAAGGCAGGAGAGGAATCCGAAGTCAGGCCAGGAACAGAGCCGGGGTCAGGAATGAATAACAAGGCAGGAGCGGAATCCAAACTCAGGTCAGGAACAGAGCCGGGGTCAGGAACAAGTAACAAGGCAGGAGAGGAATCCGAAGTCAGGCCAGGAACAGAGCCGGGTCAGGAATGAGCAACAAGGCAGGAGAGGAATCCGAAGTCAGGTCAGGAACAGAGCTGGGGTCAGGAACGAGCAACAAGGCAGGAGAGGAATCCGAAGTCAGGTCAGGAACATTGCAGGGATCAGGAACAAGCAACAAGGCAGGAGAGGAATCCAAAGTCAGGTTAGGAACAAGCCGGGATCAGGAACGAGTAACAAGGCAGGAGAGGAATCCGAAGTCAGGTCAGGAACAAGCCGGGTCAGCAACAAGGAATGCAGCAAGACACAGGGGAACAGCTGAAGACCAGTCAGCATTAAGCACAGGCAGAGGCATCCTTTAAAAAGTCCATCTGGCACCAATATTCACTGTGCGTGTGATCACATATTTCTGTGCGCATGCGCACGTCTGGTCATTCTTCTGCGGAGATTGCTGTGCTCATTTCTATTAGCCGGCCGTCCCACAGGAATTCCCTTACAGATAATGCACCAGAAGAACACAGCAAATAAATAGGGAAGGGAATAAAGGGAAATGGGCCTCCAGCATTGGGGCTGTTGTGGTTCATAGATGTTCATAGGTGCCATAAAGGCCATGCTGTACACACTTTCGTATGTTTCCATTTCTGGCAGCTTCCCAACCTCATAATGGATACGTCATCACCAATTCTGGAAACATCACACAGTGTAAATGGATTCTCCATGTGGTAGGACCAAATAATCCAGCATCCATCAAGAAAACTGTCCTGGATGTCCTGCAGGAGTGTGAGAAACAACAGGCCTCATCTGTTGCCTTCCCTGCTATGGGAACAGGTATGATCCATGCATCACAGACAAATAAGTGTTCCTCTCAGCTGCTGTGCCCATTATGAGGGGTTCCCAGCATCCTTGTGCCTAGTTCCTGGATCTGTACACCCACTGTACCCATTATGAGGGGTTCCCAACATCCCTGTGCTGAGTTCCTGAGTCTGTACACCTTCTGTGCCCATTATGAGGGGTTCCCACCATCATTGTGCCTAGTTCCTGGATCTGTACACCCACTGTACCCATTATGAGGGGTTCCCAACATCCCTGTGCTGAGTTCCTGGGTCTGCACACCTGATGTGCCCATTATGAGGGGTTCCCACCATCCTTGTGCCTAGTTCCTGGATCTGTACACCGACTGTACCCATTATGAGGGGTTCCCAACATCCCTGTGCTGTGTTCCTGGGTCTGCACACCTGATGTGCCCATTATGAATGGTTCCCACCATCTCTGTGCTGAGTTCCCAGGTCTGTACACCCACGGTGTCTATTATGAGGAGTTTCCACCATTCCTGTGCTGAGTTCCTGGGTCTGTACACCCACTGTGTCCATTTTGAGGGGTTCACACCATCTCTGTGCTGAATTCCTGGGCTGTACACCTGCTGTGCCCATTATGAGGATTCCCACCATCGCCTGTGCTAAATTCCTGAGTCTGTACATCTGCAGTTCCCCTTATAAAGAGTTCCCACCATCCCTGCACTTTCTGGAGGTCGAGTGCCTCTGAGTGATGTTTTTTAGCTTTTATGTTAAATGAGGGAAAAGTCACCTTTTGTGGTCAGTAGATATCTTTTGTTAAATATTTTTGTCTGGTTGATACAGGTGCGGGGGGATTAGCCGCCTCCACAGTGGCCGACTCAATCCTGGATGGTTTGGTGGACTTCATCAAATCTAAATCGGTCCGTTCTCTTCAGACGGTGAAAGTGGTTCTGTTCCAGCCACAAATGCTGAACGATTTCTACACAAGCATGAAGAAGAGAGAGGGGACCATGAGAGTGGAGACCATGAGAGTGGAGACCACGAGAGAGAAGACCATGAGAGTGGAGACCACGAGAGAGGAGACCATGAGAGTGGAGACCACAAGAGAGGAGACCACGAGAGAGGAGACCATGAGAGTGGAGACCATGAGAGAGGAGACCGCCCTTCCCGAAGCCGAAGAAGAAGGATTCAGTAGGTTGTCCAGGGAGTTGGGGTGGGAGGTCAGGATGGCCGACTCTTAATGAACAAGAAAAGGGGACGACACATTTCTGTATGTTGAAGGCGATCAGGATCCTTGAAGAGTGAACGACTAAAGTTCCACCATATGATTTTCAAGTCTGAATACAACTTGGTTCCAATGATAGATTTTTTTGTAAAGCCAACATGTTTCGGGGGGCTGTGACTCCTTCATTATTATTATACAGGATTTATATGGCGCCAACAGTATGCGCAGCGATGTACAAAATGAAGGTAGACATTACAGTTACAATACAATATTTGGCACAAGAGGAAACAGAGGGCCCATTAGGGCCGAAGAGAATGAAACAAAAATACGGTGCGAGGTATGTGGGCTTAATATTCAACTTTGACCAGCTGCTGAGAGATGCTGTGCCAACCCCTAACACTCCAACAGCATCCAACCGTATACCGATGATTGAGTCCACACACGCTGTATCTTTATTGCGTTCTCCTAAGCCCCGATGAAAGGAGTTACAACCCCCCGAAACATGTTGGCTTTAGACGCAATCTAATATTAGAAGAAACTTTCCTATAGACTCAGGTCTGTTGTTAGACACCACGGGGCCCCTTACAGCCAACCTGACAGGGCCCCCCCAACCCATGGGGCCCCATACAGCCAACCTAACAGGGCCTCCCCATCCGCACAAAAAAAAAAACACAGCTTCAGTTATGAATGAACACAGTGAGTGATTGGTACTGATCACTCATTGTGTTCATTCAGAAAAAAATTAAGGGGGTGATAAGTTACTGGAACTGGAGCTGAAAGCCAGTGGAGAGGGGGAGAAGAGAAGAAGCCAGCTTTCAGCTGCTGCTGAGAGAGCCATACAGGGGGTCAGTTCCAATAATTCCCCCCCCCCTCACCACTCTCTGCCCACATCCGATTCACCCAGCTGCCTCAGCCCCTCTGCTGGCATGGACCCCACACAGGAGGACTGGTGGTTTCCCCTTATCCACTGCCCTGTATAGACTTAATAGTTATGATGTGGCACTTCGATTCTAAACTCACTCTTCCCTACCACAACTCAAGGTGATCATGGTATAGGAATGACTATACTATGACCCAGGTCTGACTGCAGAGATACCATTTTCTATAGGGAGCAAGTGAATTGCTTACAGAGCAGCTATCTAAAGAGACAGTCCATTGCTATAGTTCATCAGCCGTCTAGCACCGGGGCCTAGTCTTTATGGTGGTGCACATAAGTACCATCTCAGTAAAGTTTGCATGCAATGGTAAAGGCTGCTAGTCAAATGTTCAATCCCAATGTGCTCAGTCTTTCCTAGCAGCAACAGGTCAATGGCAGCAATGCCATCTCACCAGTCCCAGTGATACAGCCGCAACGGTCCTGCTGTTCAAATATCCTCTAGATCTGCCCATCCTCAGCCCACAGGTCTACAATGTTCCAGGCTCTCTGCAGCATTAGACCCACCAGTATCTTAGCCCTTAACGTCTGCACAGTCGGATCCACTGAGGACCCTGATCTCTGGCTCAGACCGCTGGCATGTGTCAGGTGAGTGCACACCCATATAGGCAGATGTGCTCACTGTGATCCCCTCACGGCAGACAGAACATTCACTGGTCTGCAAGCCCAGGAAATACAGCTCTTTCTTCTTCTTATCAATGTCTTCTTTTTGGAACAGTAGTCACATGGTCCATAAGATTCCACAGCATGGCTCCCCTTTTGAATTTCACCTCCCACAATCCAATGGGGCCAGCATACAAGTCTCCTGGGCTGCTTTGGCTTGTCTGCTCCCCCTACTGGCAGGAGGCAGACAGTGTTACTAGATCCAGTGAGGGCATAGAGAGCAGCTGCAGCACAGTGTCCTAACTTATTCTCTCCAGCCAATCACCTGGCTACATATATGAAGAGATCACAGGGATCCACAGTCTTGTATCCACATTCCCAAGTATCCTGGAAGAAGCACTTTTCTGTACCAGTAGACGACCATCATACATTCTTGTTCCACCATAATGGTTGATTTTGTGTGAAAGTACAATGCAGTACAGAGACAAGGTTATCCAGTGCCCAGGGCAAAGATGCCAAACTCCACCCCCCTTCCCACCATCCCATTCATGGGGATCCTACGCCTGGCAGTTACATGCTTGTCAAAAATCACTGCTACTGTCAGTACTGCTGTCAGTCTTGTAACAGAAGGAAGGCGCCCCCATCCCTACAGTAAACCACTGCGCCCAGGGCAGCTGCCCCTGCGGCCCACCCTTTGTCCTGGCCCTGGTACAATGGAAGGCATATGATATGTAAACATGGAGAACGGTCATACAGCTCTGTCATGTGGATGATGACATTTTTTACATTGTGTCCCTATAACACGGGGGAATGGGACATTGTAGCTCTAGAAGAAATGTTACTTAGTCTTTGGTCAGAAGATGATAGTTTTACATTTCCTGAAGTAGATTTAAACTCTAAGAATGACATTTAGTTTACTCTGTGTACTGTGTATTATAAACAATTATCTTTTTTTTTTTTTTCCATAAAATCCATGTTTTCATCTAATTTTTCATCCTTTTTCCCATCTCAGTCTGCTGGCTCTTTTCAGCTTGCTTTTCTCGTAATACGCACCAAAGAGAACCAAAGCCAGCTCAGAAGCTCATCGCCTTCAACTTTGCAGACGGTATTGAGCCTGTGGTGTTCAGCTTGTGTGCTGAAGATAAAAGGAGTGTGGACAAGACGAAGGCTTGGCTACAGCAGCTGATCGACAGCGAGCAGGCAGAGAAGGTGATCAGAGAGGAATGTATCTCCGAATTAGAAGAAGTTGAGTTGCAGAAGATCTCCGACCTCCAGAAAAAGTTTCAGGTCTCTGTCATCTACAAGCCACCCGACCCCTCCATCCGGATTGTGGGCCTCTCCAGGGACGTACTAAATGTGTCCGGGGAGATCGAAACCATTATAAACCGAGTAAAAGACAGAAAGAACAAGGAGCGGGCAGCAGAGCTCACCGGTAATCTGGTGGAATGGAGATATGACAATGGAGGATCTATGGTTCCCTTCGACAAGATGACAAACCTGGAGCTGGAAGAGGCAAAAAATGACAACAAGGTTCAGATCCCAATCCAGATCCGAGGACACCAATATACTGTCAGTGTACAAGCAGAAACGGCCACAGACAAGTATGGAAACCAAATTCAGATCCAACGTGTTGTGAAACATGGTAATGTAGCTTTTATTGGGTATTTAATGGAAACATCATATTCTACAGTGTTTTGCTTCATGCTTAGGTAGAAGGATCATAAATGGCCCAGACAGATATGTATTATGGGGTGCAGCACCTTCTAGAAGGAAATTCTATGGTAATGTAATCTATTCTATTATATAAACTCATCTAAAATCTGCAGCTGCCATTCCTGAGCAAGAAATGTCAACAATTACCATTCCCCCAAACCAGTCATTCTTCAGTGGTCTTCATGTCCATCAGAGGGGGCTTTGTACTGAAGGGAATTTAAGTGCTGAGATGAATCACCTACCAGCTTCCAGTGGGGAGACACCAATGATGAGATACTATTCCTCCCACTGACACCAATCATGGGGCACTATTCCCCCCACTGGCACCAATGATGGGGCACTATTCCCCCCACTGACACCAATGATGGGACACTATTCCTCCCAATGACACCAACAATGAGGCACTATTCCCCCACTGACACCAACAATGAGGTACTATTACTGCCAATGATACCAATGATGGGGCACCATTACTCTCAATGATGCCAATGATGGGGCACTATTCCTCCAACTAAAACCAATGATGGGGCACTATTCCTCCCACTAAAACTAATGGTGGGGCACTATTCCTCCAACTGACACCAATGATGGGGCACTATTCCTCCAACTGACACCAATGATGGGGCACTATTCCTTCCACTTATACCAATGATGGGCCACTATTCCTCCCACTGATACCATTTATGGGGCACTATTCCTTCCACTGACACCAATCATGGGGCATGATTATGCCCATTGATACTAATGATGGGGCACCATTCCTCCCAATGATACCATGATTGAGCACCATTCTTCCTAATGACACCAGTGATGGGGCATTATTCCTTCCACTAAAACCAATGATGGGGCATTACTTACTCCCATCGAAGCTGAGGCGTTTTCTATTCCCCTAAAATATGAAGGACAGGCCATTGTTTTAGGAAGTTTGGAGACCACTGCACTAGACCAAATTGAAGGGTCTCTCTTTCTCATGGCCACTTCACGAATATTTGTTTCTGCCTGCAGTCTGCATTACGGAGAATCCATCCAGGGAGGGTGACACCAACAAATAACCATGTAATGGCTGGGAAGTTTGGTGGGGACATCTCCTCAATGCAGTCCCCATCATTTCTGGTGACACATTTGACTGTCTATAGCTAGTTACCCATTCCACTTTGCAGGGACATGGTGGGAATGTGACAGCCTAAAGTTAGACCATCTGGAATAATATGGACAATCTGCCTCTCTGGTATGATTTGGTGGATTTATCAGCTTCCAGAGAACAGAGTCCTGATAGTATGAGGGGACCTCAGAAGTATTTTCTCTACATTAAACCATTCTTATTGGCTGCAATGTGAATGCTTTCAGCAGGATTGTGCACCGAGGTTTTACTCGTTCGGTTTTTCATCAGGTCTTGACTGTACGTCTTATATTTCAGATGGGGATACTCTTGGATTACCATCACACTGGGAGCTAATGGGTGGGACTCTTGTGATGGAAGTGAAGGTTGCTTCAGGAACTTCTGAATACTTTGCCGTACAGCAGAAATTCCAGAAAAGCTGCAGCAAACAAATACTTAAGGTAACATCTCTGATACATTGTGACTAATGATGTCAATTGTCAGTGATAGGATTCTGGGTGGGAGTGATTATTATTATTCAGCTCACAGTGTAGGGATTTGGCACACCAATATGGAGACTGGTGCTGTGTATGTGCATTGGAGTAAGTCGACCCTCCATGCCACCAGGGAAAAATGTTGGTTTGCCTGAGGAAGCAGGGTTACACCCAGGGCCATGGATAAGAGGGTACCACTAGTCCTCCTTTATGGAACCCAGGCCAGCAGGGGGTCCAGGCAGCTGAGTGAATCAAATGTGGGCAGGAAGTGTGATCGGCACAGCGGTGGGTGGGGGGGCAATTACTGGAACCAATCCCCTTTATGGCAGCTGAAAGCTGGCTTCTTCTCCTCTCCCTCCAGCTGATTTTCAGCTGCTGCAGTTAGAGTCATAAAGGGGTTCAGTTCCAGTAATTTGCCCCCCTGCACCCATCACCCTTCTTGTGTACTATACATTTCCCCCCTGCTGCTCAGTACCCCCTGTATGCCCCCCACCCCCGCAGTGCTGCTGGCTTCCCTCCTCTCCTTCCTATCGACAGCTGCAAGCACATGATAGGATCCTTCAGGATGGAGAGTGGGGGAAGGGTCCGGTAAATATGTCACAATTATCTTGCTTTCCTGAATGAACACAATGAGTGATTGGTACCCATTACTTACTGTGTTCGTTCATAACTAAAGCTTTGTAAACTGTGTTTTTTTGGGGGGTGGGGGGGGGGGGGTTGCAGTTTGGCTTTATGGGGCCCTGTGTTTTCTAACAGCAGCCCTGGTTACACAAATACTGGATGACGCCACATAAATGCCCTGGCAAAGGTGATTGCTGATAAAGGCTGGACAGATGTAAAATGCTGAACTAACAGAATCTTGCCAGAGGTCTAGAAAGGGAGTAGCAAACAGGTGCAGGGATGCAGGACCCTTCAAACATCTCCGAAGGCAACAGTAGTGGTTGGAGCACTTTGCAGTTTAAATGGTGGAACAATGTACACATCTGAGCCTTTGTATGTCCTGTCCTCCCAGATTCTGCGTGTACAGAACAGAGATCTCTGGCTCAACTACCAGATAAAGAAGAAGAACATCGACTCCAAGAACGGTTCCACCAACAACGAGAGAGAACTTTTCCATGGGACCGATTTCAAGTCCATCCAGCATGTCAACTATAATGGATTCAATCGGAGCTACGCAGGGAGGAATGGTGAGAGATCTCAGAGGAACAATTACAGCCAACGCTGTAATGTTAGATAAAATCTGGGCGTCTTTCTATACACAGAACATTAGTGCCCACACGGCATTTAAAGGGGAACATCCCAGTATGCAACCAGAGGTACAGTTAACACTTGCCGGTCACCAGACTGTCATACATTTCCAAGGCACAATTCAAAACCTTCTTACACATCCATTTCCTAGAGCAATGTCTGACTGTTGTATGATGGGTCACCCTGGCCCGGGTATTTACAAGGCCAGGTATCGCTTCTGGGTATGGGGGTGATTTTTAACCTCCCAGCATTTGTAACTATTTGGGCTTTTTGGAGTTTTGCAGTAGCACAACTATGCAAGGGTTGCTTGGGCTTCAGTCGTCTGAGACAAACTTACAAAGCTCATCTTTGGGTGTTTTTTCTGAAAAGGATCTTTTACCTTTTACCATTTGGTATGACTCTTAGTTAACTCCTTACTCTCTCCTGTACCATGTGGGTAGGCCATCTTTGTAATACGGGTTCGGCCCCAAACTCAAGGGAGCTGACCGCTAGGGGAAGAAGTCAGAGCACTGATCTCCTCGCTACTGGAGGACCCATCACCTACGCCAGGTACTGAGCTTCTAATTGGCTGCTTTGTAGTTTGCACTAGTTACTGGTTACTCCTAGCAATTGCATTCCTCCTCGGACTTGTCTCGCTGAGTTAACCTTTAGTAGTGGCCTTTCTTCATACCCCATAGAGCTTTACAGACCCTATTCTTCTGATACGCTAAAATCTAACATGCACCCCTTTGAGTAAATTCAGACCAGGCTCAAACATTTAAAACTGAACTGAAAGTTTCTTCGAAAAATCCAAACAGAACTATTAGTGTAGCTGCCCAGGCATAAGTGGCATCCTCCAAAGCTTGGCAGTTTCCTTGATCTTCCGGTGTTCTGTGGTAGACTCCTTTTCTAGTGTCCCATGTTCATTGCAGCAAGAAGCAGGCAAGAGCATGAGAAAGCCCCTCCTGGAACAAGTCTCAGCCCCCCCATTTTTATAACACACAGGGTAGGAAGGCAGGGTCTAAAAAGCCTTGGAAAATACCCTAAGTTAACCCCTCCCTGCCTGAACAGACTATCGGGCTTGCTAATGCAGAACCCACACCAGTAGGCAACCTGCCTACAAGCAGATTTTTAAAGGGCTCACAACTTCCAGATCTTCCGTTGAGCTCCGGCTCACAGAGCTCTGCGCTAACTTCTTTAGCCTTTGAACTTTAGGGCTAAATGTGATTTTCCCAAGGTTTCTAGAATTGTAGGAAATCCTTCCCCAAACTAACATCTTGTACTAAGGCCTACCCCGCTATTCTCAGTTCTGTATCACCAGGAGGTTCTATCTCTGTTTCTGCTGAGATGCAATGACCCGCCTAACTGCAACTGTCAGCCCCATCTATCATATGAGATTGGTATTTGGGACTTCAGCAATGCCCTGCAAATGAGCACCCTTGACTAGAAATGGTTTTCCATAACACTGCTATATGGTGAGGCCTCCTACACCTCTGATACCTCAGACCTGTCTAACAATCCTCCAGGGTGTCCTCCATACAGAAAATGACCTGGAAGCAGCCCAGCAGTGGACTGCAAGACCTCTTTCATCATCATTAACACACATTGTACCACACCCTCTCAATCTTCTCCACATCTTTCAGTACAGCTGCACCTTGCTTCACTTATTGGTACTCTGCAGTTCCAGACCAGTCATCACAGGAGGAAACACAGAAGTATATGATGGTTGAACATTCATCAGTCTGCACATTCTTGGCCACATGTATCTCACAAAGGGGAACCCTGTATCCAATCCTAAAATCCTCTTGGGTCTGAGCATGTGGAGAGACTCCTTTTCTGAAGATCTAGAGCATGTGTCAAGTGCAAAGCTGAATCTGGACCGCTAGGCTATTTCATGTGGCCCTGCACCTTCCTGCAGTTGCAGCTAACCCTTGGCCCCTTCCCCCAAACTTGTCTCAGCAGTTGGCAGCAGAGAGGAGGACAGAGCTCCCCCTACAGATGCTGCACCCCCTCGTCTCTGCCTCCCATGGTCTCAGCATTCAGAAGACTCCAGTAGTTCACTCCATTCCTTCTCTAGTCCTCCTCCAGACACTGCACATTTTGCTTCCCAGCTCCGCCCACAGCTTCTTCCCAGCAGCACAAGGTAATAGGGGAGCACTGTCATGTAAGGGTGGTGGGGAGCTCTTGATTTCTGATGGTGGGGAGGCTCTTGACATAAGGGAGTGACATGCTCTGGACATCTAGTCTTACAGATACAAGTGGCCTTTGTGGGCAACCATAATGCTGATGCAGCCCGTGATGAAAATGAGTTTGACACCCCTGTTCTAGAGGATGCCTGAGAGCTGGAGGCAGCCTTACCATTAATTGAGACAATAGCCTGGTGCTCTTCCTATGCTTTGCTATTTTCCATATTTACTATTATCCTCTCTGACTCAGTGACCTCGAGTTGCTCCACAACCTCTCTAGGGAAATTATATGTTTTATATGCAGCACTCACCCCCTAACAGGCCCACTGTTTGGCCCCAGGGTTCTTTCCTTAGACCAGAGTCCCTGTAATCAGAGTTGGGGGTTCTTTCCCACCCAAATATCTCTCTGAACCTCCAAACTCCAGGTCCCAAAATGAGGATTTACCAATCCAGAGAGGACTGTAAGTCAGGCCCCTCCTCCTGGATCAGACTACCATGAAACCCCTCACCCTGCATGGGTAAGAACACCTGAGTACACCAATTTTATACAAATCATCCCCCTTAAAAGGAACTGCAGCCCAAACACAGGCAGATTCACATTTAACCCTTACCTCCCCACTGTACAGGGGGGATGTCTCTGTTTAGGTACACAGGTGCCAACTGGGGTCCCTCCCATACCACAGCATACAGTCTCATTGGCAGTCTCTCTGATTACTGTTTCTTGCAATCCCAGCAATTTTCCCTTTAAAGAAAGTCTTGTCAACCTCTGCTGTAGGTGTCACTATCTTCATTTGTGAACACTGGGGTTGGGATGGCTCATTTGGCTCCATTTTTCCCTTTGGACCTGCCATTCCACCCAGGTGGCCTCATGTTAAACCAACAGCAGGTACACAGTGTTGCACCTAATGTGTAGCCCAAAAACATGCCATCAAGAATGTGACTAAATGTAAGTGGTAGGTGATATAAGTGAAACAAATATTAACCAAATATAAATACATGTGATCATAAATGAACAAAATTCATAAATCATATAGCACAAAGTCCCAAATGTATAAATGTGATGAATCAATCTTCGACCATGAAAATAAATACGTGCTCAAGTGCATCAGACCATCTGTCACCGTCTAGCGCGCACGCTTACCTCCATTCTTTGACCCTCAAAGGAGTCATAAGGCATAACAAATCACCAGATAGTCCCAGGTGTTATGAATCTCACTCTCTGGATGGACACAGGATCAGCTTCCACACAGCCCACGGTTAATCAACCATTACAATGGTAAGGCACCTTTACAAAACTCCTCCACTCTCCCAATGGCTCATAAACAGGAAATCAGAGAAAAAGCCACCAATAGAGTAATAGAGTAAAGTTTATTATACCATACACAAATGCCAAAGACCTACTCACACATTAAAACTCGGGTCATAGACCCACCAGGCATGAACTATATAACCCACAGTCAGGGTGCTTGCATAGGGAGTCCAAAGATGGCTGCCGTCCAAGCGTAATTACATCACCACGCTCTAGTCCGGTATGCCGTTCTTGGGGTGCATTTCAGGTAATGTTAGGTTAACTGTGAATTGGGGAAATAGAGGTCTCTGCATATAGTTTGGTTTTTGCTCCCAAGGTGGTGTGTTGTGGCTGGGGGGGCCTATTGTTCCACAAATACAAAATAACTAGATTTAGGCTTAGTGCCTTCAAAGATCAGCAACCTTAATATATATTTCTGTTTTAAAGGAATTGGTTCTGTTATTGTTGTTACATGTTAATAAAAGGCTGCTATGGCCACTTTGTATCCAGACTCTGGTGTGGTCTGGTTCTTGGCCGGTATATGAATAGACTGGGTCTGGGCATAGCAGGTAATCTTACTAGGAATGGGGACATCTGTTCTACCTCAGTCATGTAGCTCTGGCTTTTCTTGTACCTGACAGTGTCCCACACTGACCTTTTGAGAGACTTTGGTGGTCATTTGGGTAGGGAACCTTCTAAATAAGGGAACCCATGTCACTTTGGCATGCTTCTGGTGAATGGATGGTCAAGGACAGGAACCCACTTACGAGGGAGAGTGTAAAGTGTAGGGAAAGGTTTCTGGGGAGTAGGGGTGAGTTCAGGGCAGGTTCTTTGGTTATTGCAAATCCTCCGATGTTTGGAACAGAGACATGGAGCCAGAGGGAGGTGCTTCTTCATCCTAGTTACCTCTTCTTAAGGAATGCTAGATGCAGCCATCGTCTGGTCACACAACTGGTGAATGCAATACTGTACAATTCTGCACCACTCTGCAAATACTGAATATATCAATTGACCTGTGCAAAGATTGTATACTTGTTTGTGTTGCACCACAACAAGGACCCATATAAAGGAGCTGTGCTTTATCCAAAGAATGTGGCTGATTACTTCCAATTTAAGGTACCCAGCCCCAGCCACCTATCCTGGCCTGCCACCATTACTAGCTCCTGCCACCTCTGCTGATCAGCTACCACTGCCAGCTACTGCCATCTCCCCTAGACTGCTACCAGTATCAGCTCACACCACTTCTGCTGGCTTGCCACCATTACCAGCTCTTGCCATCCCTTTCTGGCTTGCCAGTGTCACCATTACTAGCTCCTGCCACCTCTGCTGACCAGCTACCACTACCAGCTATTGCCATCTCCCCTAGACTGCTACCAGTACCAGCTATTGCCATCTCCCCTAGACTGCTACCAGTACCAGCTATTGCCATCTCCCCTAGACTGCTACCAGTACCAGCTATTGCCATCTCCCCTAGACTGCTACCAGTACCAGCTATTGCCATCTCCCCTAGACTGCTACCAGTACCAGCTCACACCACTTCTGCTAGCCTGGCACCATTACTAGCTCCTGCCACAACTACTGGGCTGTAACCATTACCAACTCCTGCCACCACTGCTGGTCTGCCACTATTATCAACTTCTGCCACCTCTGCTGGCCTGCCACCATTTCCAGCTCCTGCCACCTCTGCTGGCCTGCCACCATTACCAACTCCTGCCTTCTTGGCTGGTCCCCACCATTACCAACTACTGTCACATCTGCTGGCCTGCCACCATTACCAACTCCTGTCACCTCTGCTGGCCTGCCACCATTACCAACTACTGTCACATCTGCTGGCCTGCCATTACCAACTCCTGCCACCACTGCTGGTCTGCCACTATTATCAACTTCTGCCACCTCTGCTGGCCTGCCACCATTACCAACTCCTGCCATCTCGGCTGGCCTCTCCACCATCTCGGCTGGCCCCTCCACCATTACCAGCTCCTGCCACCTCTGCTGGCCTGCCACTATTTACAGCTCCTGCCACCATTACCAGCTCCTGCCACCTCTGCTGGCCTGCCACCATTTCCATCTCTTGCCACCTCTGCTGGCCTGCCACCATTTCCATCTCTTGCCACCTCTGCTGGCCTGCCACCATTTCCATCTCCTGCCACCTCTGCTGGCCTGCCACTATTTCCAGTTTCTGCCACCTCTGCTGGCCTTCCACCATTACTAACTCTTGCCCCCTCTGCTGACCTTCCACCATTACCAACTCTTGCCACCTCTGCTGGCCTGTCACCATTTCCAGTTCCTGCCACCTCTGCTGACCTTCCACCATTACCAACTACTGCCACCTGTGCTGACCTGACATAATTATCAGCTTCTGCCACCTCTGCTGTCCTTGGATTGGGGAATATGACCAAAGTGAAAGATACCTAACACAGTCCAACATTCCACAACCTAGTTACTCTATCAGGTAATAAACACCTGACAGAGGCTGTAACCTTTCCCCATTTTATCCATATTGGGGATTTTATATCTCACTAATAGCAGGAGTTACCATCAAGTACAGTACAGACTCGCGTCCTGTGTGTTGTGTCTCAGTGTCATCTTGTTCTACTCGCACCTCCAGACCTTCTCTCCTGCTGCACCTCATTTCTAGAACTCCAATATTATTCTGTGACGTGTCTTTCTTTTTGAACAGCTGCTGCCTATGGAAATGGAACTTATTTTGCAGTAAATGCACGTTACTCTGCTGACGACACATACTCCAAACCTGACAGAAATGGACAGAAGCACATGTACCTGGCCCGCGTTCTCACCGGACTCTACTGTGTTGGAAGCCAAGGGATGATAGCACCTCCAGCCAAAAATACAGCCAACGCCACCGACCTGTATGACAGCGTGACGAATAACGTCCAGGACCCTGCAATGTTTGTGATATTTAACGACATCCAGGCCTACCCCGAATATCACATCATCTTCCAGTGATGACCTATGACTGTGTCCGAGGATCATACAAATCTCCGGGACATAGGCTCCTGAAAATCCCTGTTTTAGTGTCACTTGGTCTGATTAAAATATAATATTGTCAGATAATTGCGCTTGTCTACAGAAGCTATAAAACAATGTTAAATAATTCCAGAGGCAGCAAGCACACAGAGACTCATTAGTGAAGGACCAGAGAGTGATGAGGAGGTGAAGGTCCTAGCCTCCCATTGTGTATCTATACCAATTGCATGTTTTTCAATAATAGTGTATTCAGGGGTTAAAATTTCGAGTCCAGACCTAATAGCTGGTCACAAAACTTACTCTCCACCAGTTGCCCCACCCAACCTTGCCCAGGCCCCGCCCCAACCCCCTCACCTCATCCCGCCCCCAGCAAACTTATGAAATTACATTTTTCTTTAGAATAAAGACTCCAAAATATAAAACTGTACACAGTAATGTATATCCCAGCTCCCCTGTACTCCATTATAGTGATATAACATGTTGTATACAGTACTTATTCCTAGTCCTTCTGAGTCCCCCGTGGCGGTGGAGAGGGTGTCTCCTCTCAGCGGAGGAGAGCGGACCACTCCTGCACCTGTCCCCTCAGCGGCGTTGCTGCAGAAGCCGGAAACCAGAAGTTGTAAACTGGAACTCGGCTTCCCAATGAGGCTTGGAGCGCAGGTGTAGTCACTCCATCATCTGTGCTCGCTGCTCGCCACAGAGGAATTTCTCCTCGCATTTGGCGAGCGGCTTTTTCAAGCCCTGGGGTATTATACAGTAGGTGACATGATGGTTCAGCAGAACTTCATCCTTTCTTGGATACCATGTAACTACACAGCAGCAACTCCATGTTGCCAATAATTATGGGTAAGACTGTATGGAGGAGCCATGATATTCCCTCAGTCTTCCATAGAATAGTCATGGTTGGGGATTGTATCTTCTTCCAAAAAACTCAAGCAATATCAGTGAAGAGTTGGTTCACCAATGACGGTGACAACAAAAGTGCTTTTTAGTTGGTTTGTGCCCTGAATGACCACACATTGGTCTATGGGTCCAATAGTTGAAGGCCTGATGGAGGCAGGGGCGGACTGACCATTTGGAAACTCGGGCACTGCCCGAGGGCCCGGGGTCAATAGGGGGCCCCCATGAGATGCCCCTGGTACCTTGTTCATAGGCTTTTTTGAGTTTGGGCAAGGACACAGGGGCCCCATGATCCCCTATTGCCCGGGGGCCCCATGAATTGTCAGCCCGCCCCTGGATGGAGGTACAGGTATACCGTATAAAGTTTTCCTTTGTTAATAAAAAAAAATCTGGAGATATCATTATCATTTACCACTAAAAGAAAGCCCAATTTGTCCTGAAAAAAAAAAACACAAAGCATAATCCACCTAGATGCACAAAGTAGTTGCAATGATATGTAGAGTTTTACTAACACGTGCCAAAGTTGCAAAATTGTGTTCAGGCGTTAACATTTGTTTTACCCTCCGTCACGAAGGGGTCAAACACACCGATACACCTGAAATCAGCCTTTATCAGCACCATGGTTACATTTATTTTATATTCTTTACCATTGTTACATTGTGTCTCTCGTAAGATGTACGTTTTTTATGCTCTTCTCACCACCATTGGCCATAATAAAAGAATATTTATTCAGAAGACAGAATACCCAAGAGAACATTTGTTTTTTGCCCAATTTGCACAGAATGGACGTACGTACAGAATGCCTATTTATTTATTTCAGGTACTTATATAGCGCGGTCAATTTACGCAGCGCTTTACATATATATTGTACATTCACATCGGTCCCTAACCCTCAAGGAGTGTACAATCTAAGGTCCCTAACTCACATTCATACATACACATACTAGGGACAATTTAGACAGGAGCCAATTCACCTACCAGCATGTCTTTGGAGTGTGGGAGGAAACCCACACAGGCACAGGGAGAACATGCAAACTCCAGGCAGGAGGTGCCATGGCTGGGATTTGAACCAACGACCCGAGTACTGCCAGGCGGAAGTGCTAACCATTTAGCCCCTGTGCTGCCCGCCTATGCAACTTGTTTTATAATAAGACCTCTTAGGAAATGCTGTTACTGGCAGGATCTCCAGATAAGAGACTTACGTATTCCTAAAAAACAAATCTATGTACTGTACGTTGAGGTATGGCGCCAAAAGGTACAACAAATAGATTTTCATTTTAAATACAACTGAAGCCGTTCTGTAGGTTGGGTATTTCCTATGACTGATACATTGTTACTTCTGTGTTAGGCATGCATTGGGTGTTGGTGTTGCTATGTCCACTCAGTGAGGGGAGGAACTTTCCCCGAACAGGAGGAGATCTCAGTGAGCGTGGAAGAAACAGAAGGTGAAGCAGACAATGAACAAGGTGACAACACCTACAGCGCTCACCCAAAGCTTCACTAGTCCTCTTGCAGCCGGTTTATTCTTTGAATGAAATGTGACTCTAACTAAGCTTGAAATGCCCCCCACCCCCCTTCTAAATCCAATTCTAACTGCCCTGTAGAAGGATGAGGCTTGTACTTACCTATTCTCGGGGTGCTCAGGTCCGGTCACATGATCAGCTCCCAGAGGCAGCTTCAGGGGAGAAGGGGGATTTGCTGACAATGGATGCCCCATAGTAAGTCTATGAGCGACTTCACCTCCCGGACATTCCATCCATTGTCAGTGCTCTTTCCTGCTGGGGAGATCACGTGACCAGACAAGAGCACCCTGGGAATAGGTAAGTATCTTCCTTCTAGAGGGCATTTAGTACAGTAATTAGAAGGTGGGTGGGAGCAGGTTAAGTCTTAGAGCTTGGAATTCCACTTTGAGTTGGTCATACGCGGTGTCATATGGGGGTTGTTTAGCTCAGTGGCAGAAGCATTTTGGTGAGTTAACTGTAGTTTAGGGCTTGCTGACCCACTCTTCTTAAAAAAAAAAACTAAGTAAAGTCCATAAAATAGTTGCCCATGTGGGGGTTTCCACCAACAGACTAATAATAGAAAATGCTGAGCTCCCTTTTAAGCAACACCGCCACTTTTGTTACTGGTCCCTCAGACCATCTTACCCAGCTATCCTGGCTCTCTGGGATCTACTGGCTCCCTCATCCTTGTAGGTGCAGCTCAATGCTATGCAGGCCTACTCAGGGGCGTATTTACCACAAGGCAAACAAGGCACTTGCCTAGGGTGGCATTTTTCAGGGGGGCAGCACCTCCGCCCAGAAGAAGGGAAGAAAGAAGGGACATGTGTTCCAAGGGAACCAAGTGGGATCCGAGAGAGGCTGCGGGCTGCTTAATGGTGTATGTAGAGCCTGACTCTCATTTCGGGGATGTCCGGAGATGAAGATGAGTGTCTTTCTCTCTATCGCTGGGAGGGGGGGGGGGGGCGAGTAGTTGAAGGCTCTCCCAGGTGGGGGGCAGGGGTATTATTGGTCAATGTCAGGCTTTCTCCATGAGAGGGGCAAGGGGGGAGTTGGTTTTGGTCGGTGTCCTTGGTGGCAGATGATTCTTGTGTTGCCTAGGGCAGCACAAAACCTAAATACACCAATGGGCCTACTCCTAGCCAATAAGGGATCTCCTGGCACCCCAGGCTCTCTCACTTCTCCGAGAATTATAGATTCCCTCGGTCCCCTGGACTCGCCAAGTTGTCTCAGCTCTCCCAGTCCTCCAGACTGGCTTAGATGTCCCAACTCTCCCAGTCCTGTGGGTAAGGAATCTCTACAACATAGAGTGTTGCCTCCTGAGTGACGCACCTTTCCTCATGGGAGTGCGCCTGTCCCTAGAGGGGACTCTTTATCTCTGGAGAAAAAGAAATTGAATCTCCAAACTTGGAAAGGTTTCTTCACAGTGAGAGCTGTGAGAATGTGGAATAGACTCCCTCAGGAGTTGGTTGTGGTCGAGCTGGATTGCTGTAGGAAAGTTCTGGATTGTTTCTTGGATACACAGAATATAACTGGATATAACATTTATAGGGAAAGGTGATCCAGGGAATATCAGATAAGGGAGGAATTTTTTCCCTGCAGGAGCAAATTGGATCGTGCTTTGCTGTTTTTTTTTTTCCTTCCTCTGGATCAACTGCGGGTATAAGATTCTAACTTTTTTTTTAATGATTGAACTGGATGGACTTTTGTCTTTTTTCAGCCAGACTAACTATGTGTAGATGGGATCCCTGAGCTATGGTCAGGTCCTGTCTTATAATAAGTGTGCACACCTATACATTCACACAGCCTGCGGGTCTCCAATAAGACCTGGACTGAGGTTGAAGGCTTCTTCCCACCTAAGACACTGTGAAGTCTTTGTACTCTGGACCCTGACCCTAGATTTAAAAAATCATGTGGGTAGGGTGCAGCATGTTGTGTGATGGTGAATGACATTGTATTGGTATGTATAGTAATTAATCAGTGTATTGAAGAACTTCCATAATAGTAACAACAACCTGTCAGGGAGAACGCCCATCTGAGAACTCATAGTCAATGCAGCAGAGAGTCAGTGGTAGTAGGCCCGAGCTGAAGACAGCACCTACCGAGGGAGATGGAGGGTGACGTGGTCTGTCAAACCAAAGAGGAGGCTTGCAGAAAAGCAGACATAGGCCCTACACTTTCTTACCTCCTCCGGAACCTTTCCCTACCCCTAGTGCTGTCCCTGACAGACCTGTCATCTCTCCCTACACCAGCCACTTTGCAAAATGTGCACCAAAGCCTGGGGGTCAGGGACTTAAAAGACTCTGCGTGACCCAAGATGGCCACCAGGGTCACCTGCGTGCAGTGCAGCCAACCAGAACGCTGCCCCAGGGGACCAAGGAAACCACAGAGAAACCAAGTTTCTCCTGACTTCCTCTCCAGCTGTAGTACTGCTCCGGCTGAGCGCCACCTACAGCGAAGAAAGCAGACTGCACCTGCCTACAAATGAATACCCAGTTTTCTCTGCTCAGTACAAGAACCCCACGCTTTGCAGTCGTGAGAACCCGGTGCAGATTCTGCCAATACTCACACATTGGCCAGGCCCGGATTTGTCACAAGGGGTAGATTTTGTACATTCATATGGAAAATCTCATCAGTACATTTGGTAATATCATTAAAAAGTAATTCAACATTTTCTTTGCTTTTAACATTCGATTTTGGAGCGAATGGAATTTCCCGAATGAAAACCGCATTCACTGTTAGAAATTTGTTCTTTCAAGAAAAATTTTCCATCCTGCTCCATCGATGGTAAAGTTGATCCAGGGAATATCCGATTGCCTCTCGGAGGATCAGGAAGGAATGTTTCCCCTGCAGGAGGAGATTGGATCGTGCTTTGCTGGGTTTTTTTGCCTTCCTCTGGATCCACTGTGGGTGTAGGATTATTATAACTTTTGTTTTTTTAATGGTTGAACTGGATGGACTTTTGTCTTTTTTCAGCCAGACTAACTATGTAACTATGAATTTTCTCATCACTGCCATCAAAAATGAATGAGGGTTTGACCTCCACAAATGATAATAAAACCAGCTGAACATATGACTGGTGTATGGCCAGCTTTACTTCTATCCCGCCAGTCACTTATCAGTTAATGATTGCATGCCATGGGGCTGGGACTTTTCATTCCTCCATATGTGTACATATGATAAGCAAGAGGTGACAACAAGCTGCTGATTATCTCACCTGTTCAGTCTCCAGGGAGTTCATTACACAACCATACAAACGGGCGGACTGACCATTTGGAAACTCGGGCACTGCCCGAGGGCTCGGGGTCAGTAGGGGGCGCCGTGAGATGCCCCTGGTACCTTTTTCTTAGGCTTTTTTGAGGCAAGAACACAGGGGGTCCCACTGTAAATGGAAAGAAAACTGGTAAAAACACCAAGTTCAGAGAATAGTGGTCAATGATTCATACTCTGATTGGTCTAAGGTTATTAGTGGGGTACCCCAAAGTTCTGTGTTATTAGTGGGGTACCCCAAAGTTCTGTGTTATTAGTGCGGCGTACCCCAAAGTTCTGTGTTATTAGTGGGGTACCTCAAAGTTCTGTGTTATTAGTGGAGTACCCCAAGGTTAAGTGTGATTAATGGGGTACCCCAAGGTTCAGTGTTATTAGTGGTGTACCCCAAGGATCTATGTTATTAGTGGGTTACCCCAAGGTTCTGTGTTATTAGTGGGTTACCCCAAGGTTCAGTGTTATTAGTGTTGCACCCCAAGGTTCAGTGTTATTAGTGGGGTACCCCAAGGATCTATGTTATTAGTGGGGTACCCCAAGGTTCAGTGTTATTAGTGGTGTACCCCAAGGTTCAGTGTTTTATTAGTGGGGTACCCCAAGGTTCAGTGTTATTAGTGGGTACCCCAAGGTTCTATGTTATTAGTGGGTTACCCCCAAGGTTCAGTGTTATTAGTGGTGTACCTCAAGGTTCAGTGTTATTAGTGGAGTACCCCAAGGTTTAATGTTAGTAGTGTACCCCAAGGTGCAATGTTATTAGTGGTGTACCCCAATGTTCAATGTTATTAGTGGGGTACCCCAAGGTTTCAGTATGATTAGTGGTTTACCCCCAAGGTTTTGTGTTAATAGTGGGGTACCCCAAGGTTCAGTGTTATTAGTAGTGTACCCCAAGGTTCAGTGTTATTAGTGGGGTACCCCAAGGTTCTGTGTTATTAGTGGGGTATCCGAAGATTCAGTGTTAGTAGTGTTGTACCCCAAGGTGCAATGTTATTAGTGGGGTACCCAAGGTTCAGTGTGATTAGTGGTGTACCCCAAGGTTCTGTATTTTTAGTGGGGTATCCCAAGGTCAATGTTAGTAGTAGTGTACCCCAAGGTGCAATGTTATTAGTGGGGTACCCCAAGGTTCAGTGTGATTAGTGGTGTACCCCCAAGGTTCAGTGTTATTAGTGGGGTACCCCAAGGTTCAATGTTAGTAGTGTACCCCAAGGTGCAATGTTATTAGTGGGGTACCCCAAGGTTCAGTGTGATTAGTGGTGTACCCCAAGGTTCTGTATTTTTAGTGGGGTATTCCAAGTTTCAATGTTTTTTAGTAGTGTCCCCTCAAGATTCAGTGTTATTAATGTTGTACCCCAAGATTCTGTGTTATTAGTAGTGTACCCAAAGGTGCAATGTTATTAGTGGTGTACCCCAAGGTTCAGTGTTATTAGTAATGTACCCCAAGGTTCAGTGTTATTAGTAATGTACCCCCAAGGTTCTGTGTTATTAGTAGTGTACCCCAAGGTTCAGTGTTATTAGTAGTGTACCCCAAGGTGCAATGTTATTAGTGGTGTACCCCAAGGTTCAGTGTCATTAGTAATGTACCCCAAGGTTCAGTGTTATTAGTAGTGTACCCCAAGGTTCAGTGTTATTAGTAGTGTACCCAAGGTTCAGTGTTATTAGTAATGTACCCCAAGGTTCAGTGTTATTAGTAGTGTACCCCAAGGTTCTGTGTTATTAGTAGTGTACCCCAAGGTTCAGTGTTATTAGTAGTGTACCCCAAGGTGCAATGTTATTAGTGGTGTACCCCAAGGTTCAGTGTCATTAGTGGTGTACCCCAAGGTTCAGTGTTATTAGTAATGTACCCCAAGTTTCAGTGTTATTAGTAGTGTACCCCAAGGTTCTGTGTTATTAGTAGTGTTGTACCCCAAGGTTCAGTGTTATTAGGTAGTGTACCCCAAGGTGCAATGTTATTAGTGGTGTACCCCAAGGTTCAGTGTCAATAGTGGTGTACCCCAAGGTTCAGTGGTATTAATGGTGTGCCCCAAGGGATCGATTCTACTGGCCATGGATGGGGTCAGAAGTGGAGGAATACTGCCGCACCTGTCTAAGCTGCATATAGAGAAAGACCCTACCTAAGCAAGCTGATTCCTTGGGACACCCTCAGAGCCAGTGCCAATGGAGCTGGTGTGTATCGATTTCCTTTGTCTGGAACCAGATTCTAGCAGATGGGGGAATGTCTTAGTGGCGACAGATCATTTCACTAGATATGCTCAGGTATTCCCCACAAAGAACCAGCAGGCATCCAAAGTCCTAGTAGAAAGATTATTTGTGCACTATGGACTTCCACAGAGGGTTCATTCAGATCAGGGCAGAGACTTTGAAAACAACATGACCAAGGAGCTGATAGCTTTGCAAGGAATAAAGAAGTCCAGGACCACTCCTCATCACCCTCAATGTGATCCTCAACCAGAGTGGTTCAATAGAACACTCTGGAACATGCGTGGCAACCTCCTGTTAGAGAAGAAACAACAATGGAGTCAACATATTGCTGCAGTGGTGCACACTTATGATAGCACCGAGAATGATGCCACAGGATTTTCCCCTATCATCTAATGTTTGGATGGGAGGCTAAGTTACCAGTTGATTTGGCCTTTGGCACAACTCCTGGTCAGCTTACCCCCTCATCACATCAGTATGTACAAAGACTGAAGCATCAATTATATGCCTATGAGAAAGCCAAACAAGGCTTTGAAACAGCAGGACAGAAGAATCCAAGGTGAAACTGCAAGATTTGCAACCAGGGGACCGAGTACTAGTAAGGAATCTGGGGGTTCCAGGGAAACATAAGATTGCAGTCCACTGAAACTCTCAACCATATGTCATCTGTCGGACGTTGCTGGACCTGCTTGTCTATCAGATCTGCGCAGAAGGGTCCCGTGAAATCTTGGCACCAAATTATCTTCTGCCCTTGTCTGATGCTGTGCGAGTTCCAACACCAACGAACCATCCTCCGGCTGGGGGTCTTGGCCACATAAGCCTTCCCCATCCCCTGCTCAGCCCAATTCAACCCCAGAGGAGGGGACCAATAATGAAAAGGGGGTTGAAATAGGAATAGATTAGCAGCCTCTTCTATCTGCCATAAAAGACAGTATTTGGCAGCCACCCCTGCTTCAGGATTGACCACCCAATCAATATGTTCCAATCCAGAGGCTCCTTCCTCTGCAGAGAAAGGCCCTGCAGGACTCGCTGAGCCTACTCTTCAACTAGATCCCTCTCATGAAGACTTCCTCCTTCCTGAGCCTGTGATTGACTCCCCAGAAGGTCTTGAAGCAGAGCCCTCCATAGAAGAAGTTTTGAGCTCACGAGTGGAGGAGGAGAACACCTTAGAGGAAGGAGATAGTTACTACTCAGGGGGAGCTTAGGGAAAGAAGGGTGATAAGAGCGCCCAAGGCACTGACTTATGATGTTTTGGGCGAGAACTCCAAAGAAGCCTTCCATGCTAGCCAAAGGATTTTAGAAGGTCCCATTTACAGGCTATTAGAACGCATCCAAGAGTCTGTAAGCCCCCTTGCTGACATCACACCAGAGGAGGTCTCCAAACCAACGACCTCACCTTTTGCTCAGGCAGAGTCTCCTCGTCCTTGATGAGAGTCATTTCTGCAGAATTTGATCAATAATAAACATTTGCCAAAAATTGTTCCTCCTAATTAGGAGAGTTCTTTTTCTTGCAATATGTACATGTGGTGTATAAAACATTGTCAGTTTATTTATTTGTTCTTTGGGGACCAAGGACTTTAAGTGGGGGGAGTGTGTAACACCCTGCTGCAATGACAGTTGCAGGATGTTAAAACAGACACAAGATGGCAGCGTTCTGCAGCTCAGTGCCATTCACACTCTGGGAAGGAGAAAAGCCTCATGGACTTTGCATGCTGCATCACAGGACTTTGTTAGAGAGGGGAGTGTCTAAGAACTACATTTCCCAGAGGAGCTGGTGTGGGGTGAGGACTAATATATACAGAAGCCTGGAAGATGGAACAGGAAGTGAGAGAGAAAAGACCTGGAGAGCAGGAGTGGAGCGAGGGCTATGCAGGCCACCAAAGTACCAGACCAGGCCGCAGACTGAGAGAGGAGCCAGGAGAGACCTCTGACCACCAGTATCACCAGCGTGTAGAGAAAGACGCATCCTATTGGCTGGCGACTCAAAGTGCTGTGACCAGTCCGAGCGCTGCAGTAGGGATCGGAGAAACAATGGGGGCCCCCATTCGCTGAGAGAGAGAGACACTAGGACCTGCTGGAAATCACACATTGGTGAGAGAGTCTTGTACACCAGCCAGACCAGTGAATCCTGACATCTATCTCTCATCTACCAGTTCACTTCATACAATGGCGGACACTGAAGCTAGTTAGCATGAGTTGCGGCGTAGTTCCACCGGCCAATCCACAGCATTGTTTCTGTGATCATCCACCTATCCTTTTCAAAGGAACACTTGTTATCACCACCAGAGGCTGCTGCAAGCCTAGAGTGGGGTTGAACCCTGCCTAGTGCCCTTAACCCCTTCATGCCAGCGTCATGCCAGCGTCATGCAGATATGCGGCCTCACGGAACTGGGCTTTTTTCCGTGAGGCTGCATATTTGCATACCTGTCTTTGTGCTGGGAGAGCGCCACACAGCATGCTCCCAGCACAAAGACCGGGTGTCACTGAGAGCCCCAGGTCCCTTTCTAACGATCGGGACCCAGGACTCCCGATTATTGGGTCACATGATCGCTGTGATAGCCTCTGATTGACTATCACAGTGATCAGTCACGGTACAGCCCGGCCCCCTTGGTTTTTTTTTCTCTCTCTATGAATGGAGGAGAGAGATACATTGTATCATTATATACAGTACATTGTATCTCTCTAACTCCTGGCATAAAGGGAAAAAAATGTTTGTTAAAAAAAAAAGATAAATATATATTAAAAAATAAAATAAAAAAAAATACAGACTTTTCATATAAAATATAATAGCGGACTGGAATTCTTCTTCTTCTTCTTCCTCCTCTTCCTCCTCTTCTTCTTCCTCCTCCTCTTCCTCCTTGCGCTTTACCTCAATGAAAGTATTTTATGAGTGAAAAGTAACAAATATATACTCACAAACACCAACATCTCACAAGCGTATCACGACCAACGTAGGCCCACGGTGTGGAGGACCGTGCGAGTTCCTCATACAAGAAGACGCTCAAAGAATGGCTGATACGTTTCGAGGGGGGATCCCCTCTTCCTCAGAGCCAGTTTTCAGTCTTGCACAGTCACCCCTTCTCTTTCATATTTTGTAGGGATTGGTAAATGCCAGCAAATCTGACAGGTGTATAATTATTATTATTATTATACAGGATTTATGGCGCCAACAGTATGCTCAGCACTTTACAATATAACGGGAGACAATACAGCAACAATACAGTTCAATACAAGAGGGATAGGTGGCCTGATCCTGGGAGCTTACAATCTAAGAGGGAGGGCCTGATCCTAGGAGCTTACAATCTAAGAGGGAGGGCTGATCCTAGGAGCTTACAATCTAAGAGGGAGGGGCTGATCCTAGGAGCTTACAATCTAAGAGGGAGGGGCTGATCCTTGGAGCTTACAACCTAAGAGGGAGGGGCTAGTGGTACAAAAGGTAGTAACTGTGGGGGAAGGACTGGTAGGAGGAATAAAAGATTCCATTATTAGCTGAGGGCGGGATAGGCTTCCCTGAAGAGATCGGTTTTCAGAGATCACCTAAAAGTGGGCAGATCAGTATAAAATACAATGAAAATATCGTCTATAATATAATGTCCAGAACTAGCCAAAATGGTAGTGGTTAATCCCACTGGTAACTAATCACATCAATCACTCCGTGTGTATAGATCTGGAAATCCAATGGCTGGTGATCAAAATGGATATAGAAAGATTGCCCACTCACCGGAAGCGCAATCCTAATGTGCAAGGATCAGACTCAACAGCAGCAGGGGTTCCTTGGATGGTGCCACCTGAAGCAGGGCCCTTCCTCTGCTAATCCGGATAATGGGTGTATCCCTTCTAAATGCCTTGGATCAGACAAACTTGAATTTGAGGAAGTGGAATGACATCCATGTCGATATGTCACTTAGTAGGTTAGTAATGCGAGAGAAGGCTGAAGGGGTGACGTGAGGAGGAGACTGAAGGGGTGAGGTGAGGAGGAGACTGAAGGGGTGAGGTGAGGAGGACAAAGATAGATTTGTGCATCATCAGCAGAGAGATGGTACTTATAGCCAAGGTGTAAAATAAATACGGGGAAGAAACATATATTGGGTTAGTCTGTCTTTATCGGGCACCAGGTGCTGAAATGGGTCATCCCAGTCAACCACCTGTAAGTCGGACATCAAGTATCTACTTCATTCTACAATGCTCAATAGATGGAGGTCTGACCGAGGACAACTCCTTCTAGATTGCAGATGACAGTTTGAAAAGAATCACAAATTAAAAGCATTTCCAGATGGGAGGGCTGAGTCACCAAGTGGAGTGATAGAGCAATCGTAGATCCTGAAAAAGGTACCAAGTGGGAGGTGCAAACTTTAATTCATCAGATGTCTCCAACTTTCCTGCTGAAGTCACATCTCCATTTGTTATATTCCCCATATTGGCCCATATAGCCAGTTCCAGGAAATTATCTGCTGCCTCCCTCCTCTGCTATTAGCCAGAGTCACTTCTGACAAGTGTTCCTGACACCAAAAGAATACACAAGGATTACAAAGAATAGAACAGAATATGCAAAAAGGAAATAAAGGAGCAAAAATTTAAAATGAACGACAAATTGCAAAAGATAGCAGGACCAACCCCAAAACATTCCTCCAATATATGAATAGTAGAAAGGTCCGGTCCGAGCATGTACAGTCAGGTCCATAAATATAGGGACATCAACACAATTCTAACATTTTTGGCTCTATACACCACAATGGATTTGAAATGAAACAAACAAGATGTGCTTTAACTGCAGACTGTCAGCTTTAATTTGAGGGTATTTACAGTTGTGACCAAAATTATTCAACCCCCACTGAAATTGAGTGTTTTGGCCAGTTTGACATTGCTTTTGATCATTCAGTCATCTTGCTTACATTTACATTAAAGAGGCACTTGTAGGTCAGACAAATATAACATAACAGTTATAATGAAATAACCACAAATGTCTTTTCTGTGCTCACAGCATTATCAGTTTTATTCAACCCCCAAGTGACATTCAATCTTAGTACTTAGTACAGCATCCTTTTACAGTTATAACAGCTTTTAAACGTGAAGCATAGCTTGACACAAGTGTCTTGCAGCGATCTACGGGTATCTTCGCCCATTCTTCATGGGCAAAGGCCTCCAGTTCAGTCACATTCTTAGGCTTGCGCACTGCAACTGCTTTCTTTAAGTCCCACCAGAGGTTCTCAATCGGATTTAAGTCTGGTGACTGCGATGGCCACTCCAAAATGTTCCAGCCTTTCCTCTGCAACCATGCTCTAGTGGACTTGGAGGTATGCTTGGGATCATTGTCCTGTTGAAAGGTCCAACGTCTCCCAAGCCTCAGGTGTGTGACGGACTGCATCACGTTTCCATCCAATATCTCCTGGTACTGAAGAGAATTCATGGTACCTTGCACACGCTGAAGCTTCCCTGTACCTGCAGAAGCAAAACAGCCCCAAAGCATGATTGACCCTCCACCATGCTTCACAGTAGGCAAGGTGTTCTTTTCATCATAGGCCTTGTTCTTCCTCCTCCAAACATAGCGTTGATCCATGGGCCCAAACAGTTCTAATTTTGTTTCATCAGTCCACAGAACACTATCCCACAACTTTTGTGGTTTGTCCACATGGCTTTTGGCATACTGCAGTCGACTCTTCTTATTCTTTGGAGACAGCAAGGGGGTACGCCTGGGAGTTCTGGCACGGAGGCCTTCATTACGCAGTGTGCGTCTTATTGTCTGGGCTGAAACTTCTGTACCCACATCTGACAAATCTTTTCTCAGTTCCTCAGCAGTCACACGGGGACTTCTCTCCACTCTACGCTTCAGGTAGCGCACAGCAGTCGAAGTCAACATCTTCTTTCTGCCACGACCAGGTAGCGTTTCAACAGTGCCCTTTGCCTTGAATTTGCGAATGATGCTTCCTAAGGTGTCTCTTGGTATGTTTAACATCTTTGCAATCTTCTTATAGCCATTGCCCTTCCTGTGAAGAGAAATCACCTCTTCTCTTGTCTTCCTGGACCATTCTCTTGCCTTCACCATGTTTGTAACCACACCAGTAAATGTCTAGAAGGAGCTGAGTATCACAGTCATTTTAAAGCTGCCTAATTGGTGCTTATTATGCTTGATTGCTGCTCGGTGACATCCACAGGTGTTTTCAATACCTGATGGAAAGCACCTGTATGAACCTCTGTTCTTCAGAGTGGTAGTCTTTAAGGGGTTGAATAATTGTGGCAATGAAGAAACCACATAAGAACCATTTACTACTGTATTACATAAACAATTGATGTCATTTTAGTTGCATTTGGGTAGTTACAACGTCCTTGTAGGATTTGATTCTGAATACAATTCCAAATGTACACTATAGTCCCTAAACCCCTTTACAGCATTGGGGGTTGAATAATTTTGGTCACAACTGTACATCCAAATCAGGTGAACTGTGTAGGAATGACAACAGTTTGCATATGTGCCTCCCTCTTGTTAAGGGACCAAAAGTAATGGGACAATTGGCTTCTCAGCTTTTCCATGGCCAGGTGTGTGTTATTCCCTCATTATCCCAATTACAATGAGCAGATAAAAGGTCCAGAGTTCATTTCAAGAGTGCTATTTGCATTTGGAATCTGTTGCTGTCAACTCTCAAGATGAGATCCAAAGAGCTGTCACTATCAGTGAAGCCATCATTAGGCTGAAAAAACAAAACAAACCCATCAGAGAGATAGCAAAAACATTAGGCGTGGCCAAAACAACTGTTTGGAACATTCTTAAAAAGAAGGAACGCACCGGTGAGCTCAGCAACACCAAAAGACCCGGAAGACCACGGAAAACAACTGTGGTGGATGAGCGAAGAATTCTTTCCCTGGTGAAGAAAACACCCTTCACAACAGTTGGCCAGATCAAGAACACTCTCCAGGAGGTAGGTGTATGTGTGTCAAAGTCACCAATCAAGAGAAGACTTCACCAGAGTGAATACAGAGGGTTCACCACAAGATGGAAACCATTGGTGAGCCTCAAACACAGGAAGGCCAGATTAGAGTTTGCCAAACGACATCTAAAAAAGCCTTCACAGTTCTGGAACAACATCCTATGGACAGATGAGACCGACATCAACTTGTACCAGAGTGATTGGAAGAGAAGAGTATGGAGAAGGAACTGCTTATGGTCCTCAGCATACCACCTCATCAGTGATCATGGTGGTGGTAGTGTCATGGCGTGGGCATGTATGGCTGCCAATGGAACTGCTTCTCTTGTATTTATTGATGATGTGACGGCTGACAGAAGCAGCCGGATGAATTGTGAAGTGTTTCGGGAATATTATCTGCTCATATTCAGCCAAATGCTTCACAACTCATTGGACGCTTCACAGTGCAGATGGACAATGACCCAAAGCAGACTGCAAAAGCCACCAAAGAAGTGGAATGTTCTGCAATGGCCAAGTCCATCACCTGACCTGAATCCGATTGAGCATTTCACTTGCTGAAGACAAAACTGAAGGGAAAATGCCCCAAGAACAAGCAGGAACTGAAGACAGTTGCAGTAGAGGCCTGGCAGAGCATCACCAGGGATGACACCCAGCGTCTGCTGATGTCTATGCGTTCCACACTTCAGGCTGTCATTGACTGCAAAGGATTTGCAACCAAGTGTTAAAAAGTGAAAGTTTAATTTCTGATTATTATTTTGTCCCATTACTTTTGGTCCCTTAACAAGTGGGAGGCACATATGCAAACTGTTGTAATTCCTACACCGTTCACCTAATTTGGATGTAAATACCCTCAAATTAAAGCTGGCAGTCTGCAGTTAAAGCACATCTTGTTTGTTTCATTTCAAATCCATTGTGGTGGTGTATAGAGCCAAAAATGTTAGAATTGTGTCCATGTCCCAATATTTATGGACCTGACTGTAGGCCCTTTACAGAACCATCTGGAGGGGGTGACTGGGGACAAAGGAGCATGGGGGGGGCTCTTGTCCATGATGGGCGTGGTACTGACGCAGCCCCAGATGATCCACATTGGCTCACAATTGATATGATCCAGAAATATTTAGACAGAATAAAGGTGATAAAGCCCCTGGACCGGATGGCATACACCCACGCACATATCCTCTCCCCCCTCAAAGCACATATTCACCCTCCCAAAACCCCCCATCTAACACTAAGCCTCTTATCCTTCTCCCCTCCTTGCACACTCTCATACCTAGTTTTTTACTTTGCACCCCCACCATGTTCCCAGTACAATACCCCCCCCCCCCCACCACACACACAGACCCCAGATGCAGTGCAGCAGATGGATGTGTAATGTTCTTCCTCCAAGCCTCCTCCTCGTCTTGGCACACCAGAGTTGTAGAGGAGCCTAAGGACGGTGGACTTTTCACACTTTCTCTTGGTGGGGAGAGATGCCTGGCTGCTGCAGGGGTATGTGAGAGCGGCTCGGGGACACCACTGGTTGTTTTTGCCTAAAAGTTAGAAAAAAAAATCCCTGAAAACAAAAAAGACAAAAAATGATGCATTTTGGAAGTGTCTAGAGTTGGGAAAGGAACCATGCTGGTGAGGGACAGAGAGTTGGCCCTAGGGAAGGGTTCTCGCTCAAGGAGGGATAGATTAGGGGCCTCTGCCTGGTTCACTATCCTCCGAACTTCAGTGATGTGTTTTAGGATTTGCACCATTACCCTGCCTATCAGCCACGCCTATGGAAAGGTGCCCTAGTAATGCAAACTATACCAGCAGTGACTCCTAGTTGGACTTCTAAGCAAATGTAGTTTTTGGCTCCACTATAATGAGTGGAGTGCTTATTGATTGTTTTGGCCTGACCAGGGTTCCTAGGTTGAGAGTTTGATTGTTTTCCCTTGCCTCTGAAAAAAGCTTCCAGAGCTTGGGGGGGTGAGAGTCAAATGGATAGCTAAATATTTAATATACCCAAGCCAGTCCCTGGAATGAGGCATCCAGAAGGTGGCTGGGGAGGTGATAAATGTGCAGGAGTCCTGGGCCCATGTTTTCCTCATCAGAGAGGGTTCCTGTAATGGAACCGACCCAGACTGCGCTTGAGTACTTCCATTAGAATACCGCTTCCCCGTCCGAACACCGACAACAGACACCACAGCTGACCATACAAGACTAGACACCAGTCTTGAAGTAAACCAGGAGGTAGACTACTTTATTTGAACCCAGATACAAGATATATACACTCAGGGAACAATCCCCCCTCCCTGCATAATGACACAGGGCGGGGCAATCTACATTTAGTAACAAGAGACACACAAGTATTTAAACGTCACACCAGCAGACAGTCCCATCAGGAGGGAGGGCTGCTGGAGACACCCCCCCCCCCACTAAGCTAATACACATAAACACATACATCCCATAATAATTTGCTCCCAGGCAAGACACACAATAGAGCAATGGGATGCAACCACATGACATTAAACAAACAAACAATCAACAAGCCCCCCACCCCACCTATCTCCTAAACATGTCTACACAGTCTGAGACAAAGCCCCCCCCCCGCCCAATATTAGGACAGATCACCCTGTACCCCTAAACAGGCACAGGGTGACTTACACATAAGAGGGATATGGGGAGCTGAGACAGGGGTCACCCCACCTCTCCAAAGTGAGCTGGGTTCCATGGGCCCCCCACCCAAAGTGACTCCAGTTCCATTCCACCTGGGGCTGTTGCCCCTAGGGGAATGGATCACTGAGACAGGAGATTACCATTTGGGGCCTCAGCGTTTGCTGGTTTAAGGACCTATAGAGAACAGCTGAAGATAGATACCTGCTGAAGGATACTGTTTCATAGTCCGGGTATGAAGGTGGACTTTGTTATTACCCTCATCAAGGATCTGCCTGTGGAGTCTGGATGGCAGACAGCTCCTGGGACACTGGGAACGAAGATCTTATTGGGGGCTGACAGTTGTGCAGATGCCTAAGGGGAACCAGTTGCCAAAGATTGCCCTATGGTCTATGGCTGTGGGGCCTTGGACATCCCGACATCTCCAGCTACCTCCAGAGAAGCTGCTATTGTGAGACTAGAGAGACACCTGTTCATTTGCTACTGTTGCTGATTGTTTTGGAGGGTTCCACAACCCGAGACCCCTCTCCAGGGGTGCCCGTAGCGAAAGAAAGAAAGAAAGAAAGAAAGAAAGAAAGAAAGAAAGAAAGAATAGCGCAGGGCAGACATGACTAGGTGAAGAAGGAGAAAAGACAGGAAAGGGTTAAGTTAAAGGGGAAGGGTTAAAAAAAGATAGTAAGGTTACCTGATTGGTGTTAGTAGGTTTGGGTGGGATCATCCTGAATCTTGGGAGAGTGCTGGCGGGTCGGACGAGCCAGTGCTGGTTAGCAGCTGAAGAGAGAAGTTCCCACCCGACCTCCCCTGGGGTGCTTGTTCTGTTAGGCTTGTTTGGATTGGTGGCAGTTGTTGGTCTTGGTAGGTTGTTAATGGTTTGTGATGATAAGTGTATGGTGGGGACCCATCTGTGGTATGGTTGGGACCCATCTGTGGTATGGTTGGGACCCATCTGTGGAATGGTTGGGACCCATCTGTGGTATGGTGCGCCCGGGTAAATTCCAGTTAACCGAGGTTTAACTGGAAGGTGGAGGTCTACCTGCGGAAGGTGTGTCCTTGTCTCCGAGTCGGTGCGTTGCGGATGGAGGCCTAGTAGGAACATTAAGGTGAAGGTTCCGCAGGGGGAGATAAATATTGTTTGGGGTGCCTGCCTAGACCAACAACTCATTCCGCAAGTTTAAGGAGGTTTCTGTTTTAAGGAATGTTTTCTGTATATTTAAGTTAAATTGTTAATAAAAGGCCATAAAGGCCATTTTACTCCAACAAAGTGTGGTCTCCTTTTATTAGTGAGGGGAGTGTTGGGAAATGGGGTTTTTTTTTTGGAAGTTGGGTAAGTATGTTTTGGGGGTGTTAGCATTTGACAACACATCTCTTCTACACTAGTCATGTTAATGTTTTGTGCCTGAATCCTGTAGACTGAGCTTTAATTGTCGGTGTGGTTGGGTGGCTGGTGGCCTCTCCACTACCTTGGAAGAGCCTGTATGTTTCCAGCTGCACCATCAGGGGTGAGCACAACATAGGAATCAGAAGGGACTTTCCAGAACTGGACGCCATAAGCAAAAAAACTGAAAGTAAAAGTCAGGAGAGAGCTGGTCTCTATTCCACACCCAACGCAAACATTGCCAAATCACTGATATAGACCTCATACCTCCCAGAGCAACAGAATGATGTGCGATGGACAATAGCAGTCCACTGGGCCGTATATAGGATCAGGGACCCAACCGTCTGAAACAACTGAAGAATAAACTTCACAGGTATTTCCAAAGTTAAAAAAAAATCTAACGGAGGAGATTGTGAATTCCAAGACACCGAATGCAGCCAGGGATACATCCTCGTACATTGCAAAGAGGAGGAAGGTAGGTACTGGGGAGGGGGGGTATTATAATGTACTATAGGGTGGGAGATTCTCATACACTACAAGGAGGGGGCAGGTAAGAACAGAGGACTGGAGGGGATCCTCATACACTACAAGGAGGGGGCAGGTAAGTACTGAGGACTGGAGGGGATCCTCATACACTACAAGGAGGAGGCAGGTAAGTACCGAGGACTGGAGGGGGATCCTCATACACTACAAGGAGGAGGCAGGTAAGTACCGAGGACTGGAGGGGATTCTCATACACTACAAGGAGGAGGCAGGTAAGTACTGAGGACTGGAGGGGATCCTCATACACTACAAGGAGGGGGCAGGTAAGTACCGAGGACTGGAGGGGGATCCTCATGCACTACAAGGAGGAGGCAGGTAAGTACCGAGGACTGGAGGGGATTCTCATACACTACAAGGAGGAGGCAGGTAAGTACCGAGGACTGGAGGGGGATCCTCATGCACTACAAGGAGGAGGCAGGTAAGTACCAAAGACTGGAGGGGATCCACATACACTACAAGGAGGAGGCAGGTAAGTACCAGGACTGGAGGGGGATCATCATACACTACATGGAGGAGGCAGGTAAGTACTGAGGACTGGAGGGGGATCCTCATACACTACAAGGAGGGGGCAGGTAAGTACCGAGGACTGGAGGGGATCCTCATACACTACAAGGAGGGGGCAGGTAAGTACTGAGAACTAGAGGGAGATCCTCATTCAGTACCCAGTGCCCACTGTCATACCCCTCACACTTCTCTCCTGTACATACCGATCATTGTCATACCTCCACACTCCTCTCCTGTACATACCGATCACTGTCACACCCCCCACACTCCTCTCCTGTACATACCGATCACTGTCATACCTCCGTACTCCTCTCCTGTACATACCGATCACTGTCACACCTCCACACTCCTCTCCTGTACATACCGATCACTGTCATACCTCCGTACACTCCTCTCCTGTACATACCGATCACTGTCATACCCCCCCACACTCCTCTCCTGTACATACCGATCACTGTCATACCCCCACACTCTTCTCCTGTACATACCGATCACTGTCATACCTCCACACTCCTCTCCTGTACATACCGATCACTGTCATACCCCCCACACTCCTCTCCTGTACATACTGATCACTGTCATACCTCCACACTCCTCTCCTGTACATACCGATCACTGTCATACCTCCACACTCCTCTCCTGTACATACCGATCACTGTCATACCTCCCACACTCCTCTCCTGTACACACCGATCACTGTCATACCTCCACACTCTTCTCCTGTACATACCGACACTGTCATACCTCCGTACACTCCTCTCCTGTACATACCGATCACTGTCATACCCCCCACACTCCTCTCCTGTACATACCGATCACTGTCATACCTCCACACTCTCCTCTCCTGTACATACCGATCACTGTCATACCTCCGTACTCCTCTCCTGTACATACCGATCACTGTCATACCTCCACACTCTCTCCTGTACATACCGATCACTGTCATACCTCCACACTCCTCTCCTGTACATACCGATCACTGTCATACCCCCACACTCCTCTCCTGTACATACCGATCACTGTCATACCTCCACACTCCTCTCCTGTACATACCGATCACTGTCATACCTCCACACTCCTCTCCTGTACATACCGATCACTGTCATACCTCCACACTCCTCTCCTGTACATACCGATCACTGTCATACCCCCCACACTCCTCTCCTGTACATACCGATCACTGTCATACCTCCACACTCCTCTCCTGTACATACCGATCACTGTCATACCTCCACACTCCTCTCCTGTACATACCGATCACTGTCACACCTCCACACTCCTCTCCTGTACATACCGATCACTGTCATACCTCCCACACTCCTCTCCTGTACATACCGATCACTGTCATACCCCCACACTCCTCTCCTGTACATACCGATCACTGTCATACCTCCACACTCCTCTCCTGTACATACCGATCACTGTCATACCTCCCACACTCCTCTCCTGTACATACCGATCACTGTCATACCTCCACACTCCTCTCCTGTACATACCGATCACTGTCATACCTCCCACACTCCTCTCCTGTACATACCGATCACTGTCATACCCCCCACACTCCTCTCTGTAAATACCGATCACTGTCATACCTCCACACTCCTCTCCTGTACATACCGATCACTGTCATACCTCCACACTCCTCTCCTGTACATACCGATCACTGTCATACCCCCACACTCCTCTCCTGTACATACCGATCACTGTCATACCTCCACACTCCTCTCCTGTACATACCGATCACTGTCATACCCTCCACACTCCTCTCCTGTACATACCGATCACTGTCATACCTCCCCCACTCCTCTCCTGTACATACCGATCACTGTCATACACTCCTCTCCTGTACATACCGATCACTGTCATACCCCCCACACTCCTCTCCTGTACATACCGATCACTGTCATACCTCCACACTCCTCTCCTGTACATACCGATCACTGTCATACCTCCCACACTCCTCTCCTGTACATACCGATCACTGTCATACCCTCCACACTCCTCTCCTGTACATACCGATCACTGTCATACCCCCCACACTCCTCTCCTGTACATACCGATCACTGTCATACCTCCACACTCCTCTCCTGTACATACCGATCACTGTCATACCCCCCACACTCCTCTCCTATACATACCGATCACTGTCATACCCCCCACACTCCTCTCCTGTACATACCGATCACTGTCATACCTCCACACTCCTCTCCTGTACATACCGATCACTGTCATACCTCCACACTCCTCTCCTGTACATAGTGCTCACTGTTCTGTTCTTTTTCACAGTTCAAAAAATAATTCTGGGGAAACATCCTCATCAGCTGACATCCAAAGAGGGACCACATTCCGGCTGTACATATCTCCCCCCCCCCTCCTCTCGTGAACGCACAGAGCATGGGCAATTCTATCTGCTTCCGGGACGACTCCAGCGTAAGTTGAACTTCTCTTGTTACTAATGAGATGAAATCTGATGTGTGTGATATCCGCTGAGCTCCGTGCCGAGATGAAATCTGATGTGTGTGATATCCGCTGATCTCTGTGACGGAGATGAAATCTGATGTGTGTGATATCCGCTGATCTCTGTGACGGAGATGAAATCTGATGTGTGTGATATCCGCTGAGCTCCGTGCCGGAGATGAAATCTGATGTGTGTGATATCCGCTGATCTCCGTGCCGGAGATGAAATCTGATGTGTGTGATATCCGCTGATCTCCGTGCCGGAGATGAAATCTGATGTGTGTGATATCCGCTGATCTCAGTGCCGGAGATGAAATCTGATGTGTGTGATATCCGCTGATCTCGGTGCCGGAGATGAAATCTGATGTGTGTGATATCCGCTGATCTCGGTGCCGGAGATGAAATCTGATGTGTGTGATATCCGCTGATCTCGGTGCCGGAGATGAAATCTGATGTGTGTGATATCCGCTGATCTCAGTGCCGGAGATGAAATCTGATGTGTGTGATATCCGCTGATCTCAGTGCCGGAGATGAAATCTGATGTGTGTGATATCCGCTGATCTCAGTGCCGGAGATGAAATCTGATGTGTGTGATATCCGCTGATCTCAGTGCCGGAGATGAAATCTGATGTGTGTGATATCCGCTGATCTCAGTGCCGGAGATGAAATCTGATGTGTGTGATATCCGCTGATCTCAGTGCCGGAGATGAAATCTGATGTGTGTGATATCCGCTGATCTCAGTGCCGGAGATGAAATCTGATGTGTGTGATATCCGCTGATCCCATCCACCGGAGATATCTGATGTGTGTGATATCCGCTGAGCTCCGTGCCGGAGATGAAATCTGATGTGTGTGATATCCGCTGATCTCAGTGCCGGAGATGAAATCTGATGTGTGTGATATCCACTGAGCTCCGTGCCGGAGATGAAATCTGATGTGTGTGATATCCGCTGAGCTCCGTGCGGAGATGAAATCTGATGTGTGTGATATCCGCTGATCTCAGTGCCGGAGATGAAATCTGATGTGTGTGATATCCGCTGATCTCAGTGCCGGAGATGAAATCTGATGTGTGTGATATCCGCTGATCTCAGTGCCGAGATGAAATCTGATGTGTGATATCAGCTGAGCTCCGTGGCGGAGATGAAATCTGATGTGTGTGATATCCGCTGAGCTCCGTGCGGAGATGGGGTACATGTTGTAGGAGATGAAGCTGGAACATATGAAGATCTTTGTGCAGTTCTGTACCCCGCAGGGGCTGCTGGGAATAGACAAGCTCTCCCATAGTACCGAGGATGCCAGTCACAGTTCTAGGCACACCGACAATTCCAGCTCAGTCTAGGAATGCTTTTTGTCGTATTTATTGCTGAAGAACTTTAACAGGAGAGGGGTTTAGGGTCACAGGATACTCCTAAATGATCAATAGCAATTATAGGAGGACAGACTTCTCATGAACCTCCTAATAGCAGCCTTTCCTGGAGGTACCAAGGAATGGCCAGTAAATCTAGGACCCCATATGTCAGAGCCTGGGTCCAAACCTGAGCCTTCTGTGGTGAGTGGTAAATGTTTCTTCTTGTTGAGCCACTGGAATGCTGGATACCTCCCTTGACAATTGTTTTGGATGATCCTGCCTTGACCTTGTCTGTCATGAACCTTGAACCTTTTTCTCCTCCCATGAACTTCCTGATATAAGCCATGTCTCTGCACTTCCTGTTTGCCAGATTATTGTGCTCTCCAGCCAGTATTGTGCTCCTTATCATCTGTTATTATCCATATTTTTTCTATCACTCGTTATTGACCCTTGGCTTGTTCTCCACTACACTTCTGCCTGATCCCAACCTGAAACTGCTCATTACCGACCTTGGCTTGTTCTCGACTATATTTCTGCCTGATCCCAACCTGCAACTGCTCATTACCGACCTTGGCTTGTTCTCGACTACACTTCTGCCTGATCCCAACCTGCGACTGCTCATTACCGACCTTGGCTTGTTCTCGACTACGCTTCTGCCTGATCCCAACCTGCGACTGCTCATTACCGACCTTGGCTTGTTCTCGACTACGCTTCTGCCTGATCCCAACCTGCGACTGCTCATTACCGACCTTGGCTTGTTCTCGACTATATTTCTGCCTGATCCCAACCTGCAACTGCTCATTACCGACCTTGGCTTGTTCTCGACTACGCTTCTGCCTGATCCCAACCTGCGACTGCTCCTTACCGACCTTGGCTTGTTTACTGACCACGCTTCCGTTTGACCCTTACCTGCTTAATATGCTACTGGACCTCCGCTTGCTCACCTCCTGGTGGGATGATCCTGAGGACCGCGACCTGTGCTAACACGCAGCCAAATCCATCTCCATCATTAGGAGCTGTGGTGAACACCGGTTGGTACTTAGACTCCGCACCTCAGGTGAGCCCACTCCTCCGCCACGGTGACCTGCTTGTGTACCTATCCTGCTGGTTTCAGGTGAGCCTTTCCATTGCTATAGCAACTGGTCTTTGAGCCTGACCCCTGATCGTGACACCATAGCAGCAGTCCCAGTCCATATACTGTAGACGCTTCTGGCACTTGCACAACTAATAGTCCCCAACGAGGTCTTTACTCACAGAGTCCTATGAGCTGTGTGCCACCCAGCATCCACAGTGAGGGAGACAAAAGGATCTTTCTGTAGCATCCTCCTCATTAAGTAGGGGGAGCTATCTGATTATTTTTTAGTTAGAAAGTCTGAGTAGCAGCCTGGGCAATAGTTGGGTCAGATTTGAGTCAGTGCTGAGAGGCTATGCAGATCAGTTCCTTAATACCTCCCCCTGCTCTAGAATTTTGGCGAAGATTCTAGAAGCAGTGGGTGGGGGTGAGGAGGAGCTGGTCTGCACACTCTGAGGACTTTGGCCCAAGCAGGAGGCTTGACATGGAGCCAGGGCAGCCTTTAAGTGTGACTGAGCCTGCTCAGCAAAAGAAGAATTCGGGTGAGGAAGATGTGAGGAAGGCTGAGATGTAGGAACCTGGGAGGGGGTCCAGTGGGAAGGGGGCCTACCTAGAGGCTGGGTGTAACGTACCTGGTGGTAGAACCTGAAGTGCAGAGGAAGGCCTCCCTTGCAGCTCTGGCTCAGGGGCCCTAGTAGAGTAACAGGGAGCGCTGGAGCACAGAGGTGCATGAGTGCTCGGTATAACTTCTGCGGATGGATGCTGAAGTGCGTCAGGAATGCAGGAGCAGCTGGTGGATGGCACACTAGCAGAAGTGCAGGAGGAGCTAGTGGATGGTACACTGGCAGAAGTGCAGGAGGAGCTGGTGGATGGCACACTAACAGAAGTGCAGGAGGAGCTGGTGGATGGCAGACTGGCAGAAGTGCAGGAGCAGCTGGTGGATGGCACACCGGCAGAGGTGCAGGAGCAGCTGGTGGATGGCACACCGGCAGAGGTGCAGGAGCAGCTGGTGGATGGCACACTGGCAGAAGTGCAGGAGCAGACTGGCAGATGGCATGCAGGAAGAAGTGCAGGAAAGGCTTGGCAGATGGCACACTGCAGAAGTGCAGGAGGAGCTGGTGGATGGTACACTGGCAGAAGTGCAGGAGGAGCTGGTGGATGGTACACCGGCAGAAGTGCAGGAGGAGCTGGTGGATGGCATGCAGGAAGAAGTGCAGGAAAGGCTTGGCAGATGGCACACTGGCAGAAGTGCAGAAGTAGGATACTGGCAAGGATAAGCTGGTTCAGGTGCAGGAGCAGAGTAAGGCAAGGTCAGGCGGTCCAGGTCAGCAACTAGCAGGCAGAGTAAGCAGAAACGACAGGCAGAAGAATAGTCAAAGGGCAGGCCAGGGGTTGGTGCAGGCAGAGTTCAAGCAGGGTCTAACAGATCAGATCACCAACGGAATCACAGGTAACAGGATGCACGGGCACTCAAAAGTATTGGACCAAACGGCACTAATGTAAGGCACTAGCCCAGCTTAAATAGCCCGCTTGGTGCCAATTCACCGTCGTGCATGCGCACTTGTGCGCACCTGTGTGCTATTAGAAGAACAGGAGACAGGCACGGCTCAGCTGGTTTCAGGTGCAGGAAGAAGGATCAAGGCAAGGTCAGACAGTCATGTCAGCAACTACGTAGCAGGCAGATCAGCCAGGATTGGTAACAAGGCAGAAGGATCGGGCAGAAAGTAGTCAGGAGTCGGGCCAGGATTGGTAACAAGGCAGAAGGAGCAGGCAGAGGAGTAGTCAGGAGTCGGGCCAGGATTGGTAACAAGGCGGAAGGAGCAGACAGAAGAGTAGTCAGGAGTCAGGCCAGGATTGGTACAACAGAAGGAGCAGACAGAAGAGTAGTTAGGAGTCAGGACAGGATTGGTACAAGGCAGAAGGAGCAGACAGAAGAGTAGTTAGGAGTCAGGCCAGGATTGGTAACAAGGCGGAAGGAGCTTCAGAAGAGTAGTTAGGAGTCGGGCCAGATTGGTAACAAGGGCAGAAGGAGCAGACCTGAAGAGTAGTCAGCTCGGGAAAGGATTGGTAACAAGGCGAAGGATCAGACAGAAGAGTAGTCTTGGAGTCAGACCAGGATTGGTACACAGGTTTGCGGCAGAAGGAGCAGGCAGAAGAGTAGTCAGGAGTCAGACCAGGATTGGTACAAGGCAGAAGGAGCAGACAGAAGAGTAGTCAGGAGTCAGACCAGGATTGGTACAAGGCAGAAGGAGCAGACAGAAGAGTAGTCAGGAGTCGGGCCAGGATTGGTACAAGGCAGAAGGAGCAGACAGAAGAATAGTCAGGAGTCGGGCCAGGATTGGTAACAAGGCAGAAGGAGCAGGCAGAGGAGTAGTCAGGAGTCGGGCCAGGATTGGTACAAGGCAGAAGGAGCAGACAGAAGAGTAGTCAGGAGTCGGGCCAGGATTGGTACAAGGCAGAAGGAGCAGACAGAAGAGTAGTCAGGAGTCAGGCCAGGATTGGTAACAAGGCGGAAGGAGCAGACAGAAGAGTAGTCAGGAGTCGGGCAAGGATTGGTAACAAGGCGGAAGGATCAGGCAGAAGAGTAGTCAGGAGTCAGACCAGGATTGGTAACAAGGCGAAAGGAGCGGGCAGAAGAGTAGTCAGGAGTCGGGCAAGGATTGGTAACAAGGCAGAAGGAGCGGGCAGAAACCTAGTCAGGAGTCAGACCAGGATTGGTAACAAGGCGGAAGGATCAGGCAGAAGAGTAGTCAGGAGTCAGACCAGGATTGGTAACAAGGCGGAAGGATCAGGCAGAAGAGTAGTCAGGGAGTCAGACCAGGATTGGTAACAAGGCAGAAGGATCAGGCAGAAGAGTAGTCAGGAGTCAGACCAGGATTGGTAACAAGGCGGAAGGAGCAGGCAGAAGAGTAGTCAGGAGTCGGGCAAGGATTGGTAACAAGGCGGAAGGAGCAGGCAGAAGAGTAGTCAGGAGTCGGGATAGGATTGGTAACAAGGCGGAAGGAGCAGGCAGAAAGAGTAGTCAGGAGTCAGACCAGGACTTGGTAACAAGGCGGAAGGAGCAGGCAGAGGAGTAGTCAGGAGTCGGGATAGGATTGGTAACAAGGCGGAAGGATCAGGCAGAGGAGCAGTCAGGAGTCGGGCCAGGATTGGTAACAAGGCAGAAGGATCAGGCAGAAGAGTAGTCAGGAGTCGGGATAGGATTGGTAACAAGGCAAGGAAGCAGGCAGAAGAGTAGTCAGGAGTCGGGCAAGGATTGGTAACAAGGCGGAAGGAGCAGGCAGAAGAGTAGTCAGGAGTCGGGATAGGATTGGTAACAAGGCAGAAGGAGCAGGCAGAAGAGTAGTCAGGAGTCAGACCAGGATTGGTAACAAGGCAGAAGGAGCAGGCGAGGAGCAGTCAGGAGTCGGGATAGGATTGTAACAAGGCGGAAGGAGCAGGCAGAGGAGCAGTCAGGAGTCGGGCCAGGATTGGTAACAAGGCAGAAGGATCAGGCAGAAGAGTAGTCAGGAGTCGGGCAGGATTGGTAACAAGGCGGAAGGAGCAGGCAGAAGAGTAGTCAGGAGTCAGACCAGGACTGGTAACAAGGCGGAAGGAGCAGGCAGAGGAGCAGTCAGGAGTCGGGATAGGATTGGTAACAAGGCGGAAGGATCAGGCAGAGGAGCAGTCAGGAGTCGGGCCAGGATTGGTAACAAGGAAGAAGGATCAGGCAGAAGAGTAGTCAGGAGTCGGGGCCAGGATTGGTAACAAGGCAGAAGGAGCAGGCAGAAGAGCAGTCAGGAGTCGGGCCAGGATTTGTAACAACAAGGCAGATAAGCAGAAGGAGCAGGCAGAAGCGAAGTCCGAAGGCAAGCCAGGGGTCAGTACAGGCAGCATTCAGCAGCGACAGGAATGGATCAAGTCATCAACAGGAGATCAACAGAGGAACAGATGCTTGGATGCTTAGGAAACCTAGTAGACCAAACGGCACTGACACAAGGAACTAGAGCAGTTTAACCCCCCTGGAGGTATTCATGAGGGTCTCGGAGTGTAGCGGTAACCCCGAGCACTCTGGAGTACTATGCAGCGTTGCTCCGGGATCCCTCCAGCACTTACCTTGTCCTGCGCTCCCCCTGTAGTGTCCCCGGCCATCTGTCCTGCCAATGCCAGCATCCATCTTCCGGGATTCATTCCCTGCGAGCATCGGGACGTACGGGGGACAGAACCGGGGAAATTTGAAAATGTTAAAAAGTGACGTTCGTGAAATACACTAAAATCTGACAGTATTCCATTACTGTATTAAACCATAAATTATGAGAAACAAATCCTGTTGGTGTAATGATTGGCCATCTCTGTGTTTTGTAGGATTATGAAACATCTGATTCCTCTCGGACGATGGAGCATCTGGTTCCTCAGACGATGAAGGTAATATACATCATATCTATGCCTCATCACAACATAATGATCTTATATCAGGAATGTCTGGCCCACTCCTGCAAAGGAAAGATGCTGCAACGCATGCAGGTGCTTTTGGCTGGGTAATCAGGTTGTGGAGTGCAGTTCTGGTTGTGTGTTTAGGTCTATTGTCCTGATGGAAGGTGGCCCTCTAGATCAATGGTCTCCAAACTGCAGCCCAGGGGCTGGATGTGGCCCTCAATTCTTCCCAATGATAACAGTAATGGGGCACTATTCCTCCCATTGACACCAATGATGTAGCAGAATTTCTACTGAGGACACCAACATTGGGGCACAATGACACTATTGATGGGGCACAATTTCTCGCAAAGACATCAGTGATGGGGCTCAATGACACCAGTGATGGAGCACAATTCCTCCCAATGACAACAACTATGGGCCACAATGACACCAGTGATGGGGCAAAATTCCTCCTAAAGACACCATTGATAGAGCACAATGACACCAGTGATGAGGCACAATTCCTCCCAATGATACCAATGATGGGGCACAGTGACCCAAATGATGGGGCACAATTCCTCTTAAAGACACCAATGATGGGGCATGACACCAGTGATGGAGCATGATTCCTCCCAATGATACCAATGATGGGGCACAGTGACGCCAAATAATGGGGCACAATTCCTCTCAATGACATCAACAATGGGGCACAATGACACCAGTGATGGGGCATGATTCCTCCCAATACCAATGATGGGGCACAATGATGCCAAATAATGGGGCACAATTCCTCCCAATGACATCAACAATGGGCCACAATGACACCAGTGATGGGGCATGATTCCTCCCAATGACACAAACAATGGGGCATAATGACACCAATGATGGGGCACAATACCTCCCAATGACACAAACAATGGGGAATAATGACACCAATGATGGGGCATTGTTTACTCCCACAGATGCTGGGATGTTTTCTACTCCCAATGGCCACAGTCTGGCCCCCCTTAAGTCTGATGGGCAGTAAACTGGCCCTTTGTCTAGGAAGTTTGGAGACCTCTGCTCTAGAACACTGAACAAAGTCTTTTCCTATATTTGGCTCCAGCCCTCTCATCCTCAACCCTGACCTATCTCTGATGAAAAGCGTATTCACAACACGATACCCCCCCCACCATTCAGTGTTTACTGTGTCTAGCACAATCCTTTTGGCAAACTCCAAAATAGATTTATTATAGATTTTTCAGCAATGGCTTTTTTCTCATCACTCATTAAGTCTTTGCTACGTGGAGCTTCAGGGTGTCAACTGTGAATACTCACTATGCTCAAATACAAGCACAGATCCCTTTAATGCCTTTCCCCAAAACCCCCTGGGTTCCTGGACACCCAGAGAAGGTACATTTCTCTGCTTCTTCCCATCAACAGGCCACACCTGAAGGTAGAAGTAGCTGAGCATGTGATCTTCAGGCCTGTGAAGGGCCTTCCATTGTCAAAACCAGCATGTGGGCAGCAGTGTTAAAGTGGGTTAGAACTAGCTAGTTATATATATTTATAATGCCCTCCAGGTTAGCTATATGGTTTTTTAGACAGTAGCAACCAGGGATGAGTCAGCCTGGGGAGTGAGGTTTACTCAGAACAGTCTGGGAGGCTCTAACAAATCTCTGGAGCCCTCCCACCTTTCCAGAAAGCTGAGAACATTCTGAATCACTGGTGGAGGAGGAAAGCCCATATCTGCATGTTTGAGGGACCCTGGTCAATCCCCTGGCAGGAGACTGGGCATGGTGACCAGGGCAACCCTCAAATATTACAGAGCCTGGAGAGAGTGAGTAGTGTCGGGTGGAAGATGGATTGAAGAGCTGAAGTTTGGAGCCTGGAAGGGGGGCTCCAGGGAGTGGGCCTACCTACAGGCAGTTGCTGGAAAGGAGGATCTCCTTTGTCCCATCGTCTCCATGGCAGGACGACCTGTGAAGCAAGGAGGGAGTGTCAAGGTCCTACCTTTTCCCAGAGGTTATGTTTCTCCATGTGCTTGCATCCATGTTGGATTTCTGCAGAGCATGGTGGGAATCTTTTTATGCCTTCTGGTCTCTGAGGTCCATCCCCCAGGGGGGGGGGCTGAATTCATATAAACCTGTGGTCGGCACATGCCCTTTGCACTTGTGTCTTGTGTCTTTGTGTTGCTATAACTCTGTTCTGACTCTCGTGACTCTCCTGGAATCTGACTCGGCTTGTGACCTGACCATTCTTTGTGTTCTCCTTTGATCTGACCCTCCGTTGCTGAACTCGGCCCGTGACCAGTGATTCTCATCTGCTGTCCTGTACCGTTTTGTCCCGTTGTTGTTGACTCGGCCTGCCTGACTACTCTATTTTCTTTCCCACCAATTACATGCCATTGGCGGCGGCCATTACCGCAGCTGAGGTGTCTCAGGGGCCGCGACCTGGTTCCTGGCTGCGTCAAGTCCATCCCCACCATCAGGGGCCCTGGTTTAGGGCAGCCTGGGACTTAGACTCCGCGCCCTGGGGGACTTCGGTCTGTGGGTGGTGGTTGTCGCCAGCCAGTGCGTTACATTGTTTTTAGGCCTGCCTGTCCGTTCCTCAGCTCCTGCCCTGACAGGGAGCCAGCCCAGCATAGTCTGAAGGCAGCCACTAACGCACTAAGCAAGCAGGAAAGGACTGAGTGAGTACTCCTACACCCCCTGGGCCAGATAAGGGGCTCCCCAAAAGGTGTGCTCTCACCTTACAGTTTGACCCTCTCTACAAAAACTAAACCCGCATGAAGTACACATATTCCCAGATCACTTCAGATGGATTCAATCAGCAACAACACATAGGAAAAGATTCCTGTTCCCCAGTGGCATCGAGTAACAGCTCTCACCTGATAATCAATGGATCACATAGACATTTCCAGGGAAAAATCGGTATAGCCTCAGGCTCAACAACAAAGAAGGGGCTGCATACTGCCTAATGATTTCTTCTGTATTAAAAAAAAATTAATGAACTAATTAATAAATCACTGCTGCTGCTGAATGTGAATAACCACTCGGGCTCAGCCCACAGTATATGCAGCTCTCTCTCTCCCTGGCCAATAAGCTCTGTTCAACGCGTTTCATCATAATGACATCATCAGGGGGCACCGGGACATTCCAGGAACATCTGCAAATACAGGAAGACAGACTTCCAATCACAAATCCAAAGTCCTAAACAGAGATATGTAGGCAGGTGCACTTTACAGTCTCCACTGCAGGTGGAATGGTCCATGTTGGCACATGTTTCCTTTCATGCCATCCATTGTATACAAGTGTGTCTAGCTGTGATTGGTCACAGCGATCACATGCACAGGCTGGGCCAATCACAGCCCATCTGTGTCATGTGATTAGCCGTGGCCAATCACAGATAATCACAACAACAAAAAACCTGAATGAATCGATTTAATTCCGTTAAGTGCTTGCTTATAGCAAATAAATTCTTTGCTATAAGCAATCAAATTGTGTAAAAAAATACTGATCACACTTCCCCAAAGTAGTACAACGTTACTATGGTAACACTATACTACTTTGGTCATGGCGTAATATGAACAAAAAAAAAAATCTTAAAAAAAGAGAAAAATATTTAATTTAAAAAAAAGAAAAAAATAATAAAATGTTAAAAAAATTTTTTAAGAAATTATAAATTTTTTTTCCGTACTGTCATCAGTTAGTGTCCCTGATTACCGCCACACCAGTTATATGATGACGCTGTACTGCACTGGTGACAGGATGTAAAAAAAAAATTGTGAAAATTTGTTTAATTTCTTCATTTTTCCAAAAAATGATGACAAAAAAAATGTCAACTTCAAAAAACTTGCCATTCCTGTTATGAAATACGTTGGATGGTCTACTTTGCAAAAAGGGGTCATTTGGGGGATATCTGTACTGTCCTGACATTTGGGGGATATCTGTACTGTCGTGACATTTGGGGGATGTCTGTACTGTCCTGACATTTGGGGGATATCTGTACTGTCCTGACATTTGGGGGATGTCTGTACTGTCCTGACATTTGGGGGATATCTGTACTGTCCTGACATTTGGGGGATGTCTGTACTGTTCTGACATTTGGGGGATATCTGTACTGTCCTGACATTTGGGGGATATCTGTACTGTCCTGACATTTGGGGGATATCTGTACTGTTCTGACATTTGGGGGATATATGTACCGTCCTGACATTTGGGGGATATCTGTACTGTCCTGACATTTGGGGGGATATCTGTACCGTCCTGACATTTGGGGGATATCTGTACTGTCCTGACATTTGGGGGATATCTGTCCTGTCCTGACATTTGGGGGATATCTGTCCTGTCCTGACATTTGGGGGATATCTGTACCGTTCTGACATTTGGGGGATATCTGTACCATCCTGACATTTGGGGGATATCTGTCCTGTCCTGACATTGGGTGGATATATGTACTGTCCTGACATTTGGGGGATATCTGTACCGTGCTGACATTTGGGGGATATCTGTACCGTGCTGACATTTGGGGGATATCTGTACCGTGCTGACATTTGGGGGGATATCTGTACCGTGCTGACATTTGGGGGATATCTGTACCGTCCTGACATTTGGCGGATATCTGTACCGTCCTGACATTTGGGGGATATCTGTACCGTCCTGACATTTGGGGGATATCTGTACCGTCCTGACATTTGGAGGATATCTGTACTGTTCTGACATTTGGGGGATATCTGTACCGTCCTGACATTTGGGGGATATCTGTACCATCCTGACATTTGGGGGATATCTGTACCATCCTGACATTTGGGGGATATCTGTACAGTTCTGACATTTGGGGGATATCTGTACTGTCCTGACATTTGGGGGATATCTGTACTGTTCTGACATTTGGGGGATATCTGTACCGTTCTGACATTTGGGGGATATCTGTACCGTCCTGACATTTGGGGGATATCTGTACTGTCCTGACATTTGGGGGGATATCTGTACCGTCCTGACATTTGGGGGATATCTGTACTGTCCTGACATTTGGGGGATATCTGTCCTGTCCTGACATTTGGGGGATATCTGTACTGTTCTGACATTTGGGGGATATCTGTACTGTCCTGACATTTGGGGGATATCTGTACCGTTCTGACATTTGGGGGATATCTGTACCATCCTGACATTTGGGGGATATCTGTCCTGTCCTGACATTGGGTGGATATATGTACTGTCCTGACATTTGGGGGATATCTGTACCGTGCTGACATTTGGGGGATATCTGTACCGTGCTGACATTTGGGGGATATCTGTACCGTGCTGACATTTGGGGGGATATCTGTACCATGCTGACATTTGGGGGATATATGTACCGTCCTGACATTTGGGGGATATCTGTACCGTCCTGACATTTGGCGGATATCTGTACCATCCTGACATTTGGGGGATATCTGTACTGTTCTGACATTTGGGGGATATCTGTACTGTTCTGACATTTGGGGGATATCTGTACTGTCCTGACATTTGGGGGATATCTGTACCGTCCTGACATTTGGGGGATATCTGTACTGTTCTGACATTTTTGAGTCTCAAGAAATTAGATTGGCCGTCAGTACTTCAGGATTGATCAATTTTCAGATCTATACCATAGTTTGTGAACTCTATAACTTTCCTACAGATAAATAATACATCCTAATTTGGGTTATTTTCACCAAAGACATGTAGCAGAATACATCTCGGCCTAAATTTATGAAGAACAATTATTTTTTTGTAAATTTTTATAACAGAAATAAAGAAAAACATGTTTTTTTTTTTTCAAAATTTTTTTTTTTTTTTTTTGTTTATATAGCAAGAAATAAAAACCCCGGCGGTGATTTAATACCACCAACAGAAAGCTCCAGTTGTGTGAACAAAATGATAACAATTTAGTTTGGGAGCAGTATTGCATGACCGCGCAATTGTCATTCAAAATCTGAGAGCGCTGAAAGCTGAAAATTGGCCTGGGGGGTGACAGTGTCCGGTATTGAAGGGGTTAATACCCGAGTAATTGTGGAGGGGGCCATCTTCTGTGGGGCATTTTGTGTCATTTTTAATGTAAAAAATATTGTCTGTATCATTTTCCTGAATATTATATCTGTCCAGGATGGAAGATGAGGAAAATAGGGATAGAGATGGGCATGTATGGAAGAGGAGGATGTCATAGAGCAGCGGTTCTCAACCTGGGGGTCGCGACCCCTTTGGGGGTCGAACGACCATTTCACAGGGGTCGCCTAAGACCATCGGAAAACACATATTTCCGATGGTCTTAGGAACCGAGACACCGCTCCTCTGTCTCAGGCGATGTGTGGGCGGGATGATACGCTGCCCTGTCACCTGGCCACACCTCCGGGATCACTCAACAGCTCCGCCTCCTCGCCGCTGATTGGCCACCTGAACTGTAGCTCAGGAGAGGCACACAGGCAGCCAATCACCAGCGAGGAGGTGGAGCTTGGAGAGGAGGAGCCGAGCGGCAGCGTACGTAGATCTAAGAAGATCGAGGGAGCTGCCGGAGTAAGTGAAGAGGAGAGCGGCCAGAGAAGGAAGACAGCTGACAGGTAAGTGAGAGAGCGACCCCAGGCTGGAACAGGGGTCAGCAAGGTAAGTATCATTGGTGTCAGTGGGAGGAATAGTGCCCCATCATTTGTGTCACTAATACCAACGATGGGGCACTATTCCTCCCACTGACACCAACGATGGGGCACTATTCCTCCCCCCACTGACACCAACGATGGGGCACTATTCCTCCCCCCACTGACACCAACGATGGGGCACTATTCCTCCCACTGACACCAACAATGGGGCACTATTCCTCCCACTGACACCTACGATGGGGCACTATTCCTCCCACTGACACCAACGATGGGGCTCTATTCCTCCCACTGACACCAACGATGGGGCACTATTCCCCCCACTGACACCAACGATGGGGCACGATTCCTCCCAATGACACCAACGATGGGGCACGATTCCTCCCAATGACACCAACGATGGGGCACTATTCCTCCCACTGACACCAACGATGGGGCACGATTCCTCCCAATGACACCAACGACGGGGCACGATTCCTCCCAATGACACCAACAATGGGGCACTATTCCTCCCACTGACACCAACGATGGGGCACTATTCCTCCCACTGACACCAACGATGGGGCACTATTCCTCCCACTGACACCAACGATGGGGCACTATTCCTCCCACTGACACCAACGATGGGGCACTATTTCCTCCCACTGACACCAACGATGGGGCACTATTCCTCCCACTGACACCAACGATGGGGCACTATTCCTTCCACTGACACCAATGATGGGGCACTATTCCTCCCACTGCAAAATTACAGTTATGAAGTAGCAACGAAAATAATTTTATGGTTGGGGGTCACCACAACATGGGGAACTGTATTAAGGGGTCGCGGCATTAGAAAGGTTGAGAACCACTGTCATAGAGGAAGGAGAGTGGGTACAGAGGAGGAGGAGGAGAATGATGGGTGGGAGGGGAATGTTAAATTAAATGTAAGAAGAGGAGGAGGAGGAAGAGGATGTCATAGAGGAAGGAGAGTGGGTACAGAGGAGGAGGAGGATGGGGGGGGGATGTCAAATTAAATGTAAGAAGAGGAGGAGGATGTCGGAGAGGAAGGAGAATGGGTACAGAGGAGGAAGAGGATGATTAGGGGGGGGATGTCAAATTTACTGTAAGAGGAGGAGGATGTCGGAGAGGAAGGAGAATGGGTACAGAGGAGGAGGAGGATGGGGGGGAGGGGGGAATGTCAAATTAAATGTAAGAGGAGGAGGATGTCAGAGAGGAAGGAGAGTGGGTACAGAGGAGGAAGAGGATGATTAGGGGGGGATGTCAAATTTACTGTAAGAGGAGGAGGATGTCGGAGAGGAAGGAGAATGGGTACAGAGGAGGAGGAGGATGGGGGGGGATGGGGGGAATGTCAAATTAAATGTAAGAGGAGGAGGAGGCTGTTAAAGAGAAAGGAGAGTGGGTACAGAGGATGAGGAGAAGGGTGGATGTCAAATTGAATGTAAGAGGATGGAGGAGGAGGAGGAGGATGTCAGAAAGGAAGGAGAGTGGGTACAGAAGAGGATACGGGGGAGGGGGGATGTCAAATTAAATGTAAGAGGAGGAGGATGAAAAAGGAAGGAGAGTGAGGACGGATGAGAAGGATGATGAAGGGGGGGGGGGGGTGGAGATGGTTGGAAGAAATGGGAAAATGGTAGTAGATACCTTATCTCAGTGTGTCTAATTCTGGAGATTGGACTTTCTGCAGCTGGAAGACCAACACATTCCTGTTCCTTCCATGTACACCAAGCCAGCAATGACACATCCCCATTCAACATAGAGACAGGATGTCTCCTTGCTGGATGGGGATGTCTCTTTGCTAAATGGGATGTCTCTTTGCTGGATGGGGATGTCTCTTTGCTGAATTAGTTGAATTGGTTTGAATGTCCCTTTGTTCGATGTCTCCAGTAGGCCCTCCCATGAGTGGGGTGTAAATTCAGGATGGCCAACTGAGCAAGAAAGGCGAAGGAGCTCATTCCTGGAAGAACAACCAACTGAAGCCCCACAATGTGACACATTTCAGCCTACATGGCATTAGCCATAACTAAAGCTGTGCAGGCTGAAACTCAACTGACTGTTACTGTAACTTTGTACGCTGTGGTTTACTGAAGAAAGACAAGATTTTACAGCCACATCGGTTATGCAGATCACGTTTATGGAGACGTTCCTACATTACAGGGACATGGAGGGAATGTGAGATCCTAAGGACAGTCCATTTGGGATAAGGAGGACAATACGCTCCTCTGGTACGGTTTGGTGGTTTTATCAGCTTAAAGAACAGAAACCTGAGGGTATGAGGGGACCTCAAAACTATCTTCTCTACATTAAACCATTTTTATGGGCTGCCATGACAATGCTTTCAGTGAGGTTGTACATCCAAGGTTTTACTTGTTTGGTTATTATTTGGGTCCTGACTGCACATCTTATCTTCCAGGTGGGGATTCTCATAGATTATCGTCACTCCGGAAGCTCCGGATGGGTAAGACATCTTATCCTGCATTGGCCTTTCTCTCCAAAATTTATTGTCTTCTCCATTTTTTCTGCTTGTCTGACAGTCCATTTCCTGCCATAAGCCAGCCACAGCTAAAGCCCAAGGCACAAAGTTGTAAAAAGAAGAGGTAGGGATCCATCCTGTCTGTTAAAAAAGCGGCAAAGGAAAATGTCGGCGCTGAACATCGATTCCTCCCCAAGACATGCAATCATTTCGACCTCGATTTTCTTTTCTGCTGGGTGGACGCACACATTGGATACTTAGACACCAACATAACTAGGGATCCATCCACTCTATACACAGTACCAGGGGAGGACTGACAGCTCATGGGGCCCCCGGGCAATAGGGGATCATGGGGCCCCTTTGTCCTGCCCACACTCAAAGCACACCCAAAAAAGCCTATAAAAGGTACCTTTCATGGGGCCCCCTACTGACCCCGGGCCCGCGGGCAGTGCCACTAGTGCTCAAATAGTCAGTCCGCCCCTGCACAGTACAGTGAATTTTGTTCCTCTTCCCCATAATATCAAGAGAGATCTCGGATGCTGGGACATTCCCTCACCCTGACGTGGTTTGGGAGATGCAGCTCACTCAAAATGACAACACCACCCAAATATTGTATCTATTTCAGGATCTACCTATTAACCCCTCGCCTACCGGGCACTTTCACCCCCATTCTGCCCAGGACAATTTCCCCTTTCAGCACTTTCGCACTTTGAATGACAATTACTCGGTCATGCAACGCTGTCCCATATGAAATTTTTATCATTTTTTTTTCACACAAATAGAGCTTTCTCTTGATGGCATTTAATCGCCGCTGGGGCTTTTTTCTACATGAAAAAACAATTTTCTTAGTTTCTATTAAAAAATTTTGCAAACAAGTAATTTTTCTGCTCCACTGATGTGCGTTAATGAGGCTGCACTGATGGGGCACTGATGAGGCTGCACTGATGGCCACTGATGAGGCTGCACTGATGGCCACTGATGAGGCTGCACTGATGAGGTGGCACTGGTGGGAACTGATGAGGAGGCACTAATGAGGTTGTACTGATATGCAGCATTGATGGGCACTGATAGGCATGACTGAAGGGCACTAATAGGCAGTACTGAAGGGCACTGATAGGTGGCACTGACTGGCAGCAGAAGGAACCTTTGACTATGAGCAGATACAGCAAAGTTCCTGTAGAGCAGATGGTTGATTTACAGTCCTTGGCTTTGAGCCTGGCAAGTGTGGGGGCCCAGTCTTTAAGGTGGTGCACAAAAGTACAGTTCCTTTAAAGTCTGCATGCAGTGATTCAAACCTGTTAGTAAGATGGTCAGTCTCTATCTAGTGTTTGGTCTCTGCCAGCAGCAGTAACTAATCATGGCCACGACCAGTCTCAGAAATACAACAGCCTTGACTCCAGCACTTGGCTATCTTTACTTCTTCAGTTTCTGCACCCATGACACTCCAGTTACAACACTCCAGTCTTTAGTACTCCAGTCCTCAGCACTGATTGCAGCAGGCAAGTGGGCACACAATGGCAGAGGTGCGCACTCCCTGGTCTTCCCGCAGCAAGAGGAAGTAGTTTGGTCTCCGACCTGGAAAAAAACAGCCCTTTCTCTTCCTTATGGTAGTCTCCCCTTGGGGATTGTAGTCCACTAATACATTGATTTCCACAGCAAGGTTCCTCTTCTGAACTACATCTCCCATGGCTCACTGCAGCATATATTTTTTGAGCTCCTCTGCTTGTAGTTCTCCCCCTAGTGGCAGGACGTGGTTAATTTTACTAAATTTGGCCTGACCTAAATTTTTCCCATGCAGCTAGCCAAGTACCTGGCTACAGATGGGAAAGGAGGAGAATGACATTGGAAAGTGGAACTAGATGGAAGATGAGGAGAATAATGATAACATAGAGAAAGGAGAGTGAGAATTGATGGGCAGGGGGGGGAGGGGGGGAGGGTGGATATGGCTGGAAGACGTGGTAATAGATCCCCTCTCTTGGTGTGTCTCTGATTCTGGACTTTCAGCAGCTGGCAGACCAAAACATCCCTAATCTTACCATACACAGTTGACCATCGGTGGTGGGAACACGGCTTTCTTGTATGCCCCATTCTGCTTATTATCATCCCTGTCATCTCTGTCTTGCAGCATTCTTTGGGATGGTGACAAACCCATCACACGGGGTTCATGAAATGAAGATTGGATCTGTCACTTATCAGGTGAAGACCGGCGATATCACCGAAGAGAAGACCGAAGTCATTGTAAATTCCTCCAACCGAGACTTCACCCTACGCACAGGTGATTCATCCCGACCCCGAGATCCAAATATCAGATTATAGATTAGGAATCAATCATGCAGAGATCCAGAAACATTCTAAGGGGTCACGTACAAAGTCCTAAGAAGAACACGGGAGGTACAGATAGTACAATGACCAGGATAGCAGAGAAACCTACAACCTTGTCTGAGGAGAGGAGTGTGGAGAGCGCACTCGGAGGCTGTAGAGGTGATCGGGGAGGGAATTCAGAGAAATTCTGGGTGGAGGAGAGTGAGGACATGACTAGAGGAGGGGGGGGGGGGGGGAAGTTAAGTGTGGTTGTATCTGGAAACTGGTGATGAATGGCATTGAGACGTCAGATGGTATAGGGCAGGGGTCCTCAGACTTTTTAAACGGGGGGGAAGTTCACTGTTCCTTAGCCTGTTGGGGAGCAGACTATAGTTTGAAAAAAATATGACTAGACTGCAGATTCGAGGCTTCAGCGGCATCCCCCTTCCCCCCAGTATATTCTTGCGCCCAGGTCATGTGTCCGCCCCTCCTCGTTTTGGCTCTGAACAGCAGTATCATTAGACAATTACATATTTCTATTGATCACATCATATCTCAACTACTGATAACATGATTCTACTCTTACATGTATGTTACACCCGTATTGGGCCACAGTTTGAGGACCCCTGGTGTAAGGGGTGTGGGATTACTCACTCAGTCCTCTACTGTACGCCTTTGGGTTGGTGGCTGCCTTTGAGCATTACGGTGGGCTGGCTCCTTCCTTGCTTCCCAGGCTGTCCCCTCTCAGGGGGCAATTGAGGATGAGAGATCCTCCCTTCCATCTCCTCTACCTGTAGGTAGGCTCCTCCCTGGACCCCCTCCCAGGCTCCACACTCCATCCTGCTCACTCCATCTTCCACCCAAACTCTCTCTTCTCCTGAGCAGGCTCAATTGCTCTTAAGGGCTTTCCTCACCTCATGCCAAGCCTCCTGCTAGGGGGTTAGTCAGAATTCCTTCAGAATGCATTACCATCAGGCAGGGGTGTATTTTCCACAAGTCAAACAAGGCATTTGCCTAGGGTGGCATTTTTCAGGGGGGCTGCACTGCCCCTTGGAAGAAGGGACACATGCGACACGGTGACCTGGTGGGTTCTGAGAGATGCTGTGGGTTTCGTGATGGTGTATGTACAGCCCCACTCCCATTCCTGGGGATAGCCGGAGCTGTGAAGGTGAACGTCTTTTTCTCTCTCACCATGGGGGATGGTGGCTGGTGTATGGGGGGCAGTGGTAGTGGAAGGCTCGGGTGGAGGGCAGGGGTGCTCTTGGTCAATGTCAGGCTCTTTCTGTGGAAGGGGGGGGCGCCAATTTTTGTGTTGCCTAGGGCAGCACAAAACCTAAATACCCACTAAATACAGATGACCACTGCCCCCCACCAGGTAATGACAGATGACCCCCTCCCCCCACCAGGTAATGACAGAATGACCCCCAACTCCCCCACCAGGTAATGACAGGTGACCCCCTCCCCCCACCAGGTAATGACAGGTGACCCCTCCCCCCCCACCAGGTAATGACAGGTGACCCCCTCCCCCCACCAGGTAATGACAGATGACCCCCTCCCCCCACCAGGTAATGACAGATGACCCCCTCCCCCCCCCCACCAGGACAGAATGACCCCCTCACCTGGTAATGACAGATTAACCCTTCCCCCCCATCCCCCCCACCAGGTAATGACAGATGACCCCCTCCCCCCACCACCAGGTAATGACAGATGACCCCCTCCCCCACCATTAGGTAATGACAGATGACCCCTCCCCCCCCACCAGGTAATGACAGATGACCCCCTTCCCCCACCAGGTAATGACAGATGACCCCCTCCCCCCACCAGGTAATGACAGATGACCCCCTCCCCCCACCAGGTAATGACAGATGACCCCCTCCCCCCACCAGGTAATGACAGATTAACCCTTCCCCCATCAGGTAAAGACAGATGACCCCCTTCCCCCCACCAGGTAATGACAGATGACCCTCCCCCCACCTGGTAATGACCCCCCCCCATCAGGTAATGACAGATGACCACCTCCCCCCACCAGGTAATGACAGATGACCCCTCCCCCCACCAGGTAATGACAGATGACCCCCCCCCCCATTAGGTAATGACAGATGATCCCCTCCCCCCCACCAGGTAATTACAGGTGACCCCCCCCCCACCAGGTAATGACAGATGACCCCCTGGTAATGACCCCCCTCCCCCCACCAGGTAATGACAATGACAGGTATGACCGATGATCCCCTCCCCCCCACCAGGTAATGACAGATGACCCCCTTCCCCCACCAGGTAATGACAGATGACCCCTCCCCCCCCCACCTGGTAATGACAGATGACCCCTTCCCCCACCAGGGTAATGACAGATGACCCCCTCCCCCCACCTGGTAATGACAGATGACAGCCTCCCCCCACCTGGTAATGACAGATGACCCCCTCCCCCCACCAGGTAAAGACAGAAGGGATTTGTATGAGTTATAGATGGAAATCCTTGTAGATGAAGGGATATGAATTTGGTGGGCTCAGCTCTCTGTTGAGTTGACATGGGGCCCAATTCACAAAGCTAACACACCAGGCAGGAAAAGGACTTCTTTTTTAAAGTGACAGTTATTTTCAGTTGAGTCCCGGGAGATCTGAAAATTACAGACACAAGTCTAAAAAAAAAAAGTACTTCTTGTGTCACAGCTTTGTGAATTGAGTCTCATTGTGTTTATATATATATTTTTTTTTTGTAGGGGTTTCAAAAGCGATTCTGGAAGCGGCCGGACCATCTGTTGCATTTTCTGCGGCGGCACAGGGTAAAGCTCTGCACTGGACATCGTTGTTTTATTTTTTTCCTTTTGTCAGAATAGTTTTTCCCGTGTACAGGAATAGACAAGAATGTGGCCGAGGTGGGGGAGATCTAGGAGGACATAGAGGGAAGGGGGCTTCAATCATTGGGTTATTATGGTTCATGGGTGCTCACCGGGTGCCAGGCACATTCACACATTCTACTGAAATGGCAAAACGCACAACGCGTATTTTAGATGCTTTTCAATGCCACCTAGAAACACGTTGTGGCTCTGCCGCGATACATCGCGCTGCAGTCGCGGCAAACTGCAAGGAACGAAGCTTGTAGCCCAAAAAGGAGCAGGAGCTTCTTTTGGGCGACAAGCTTCGCGCATTGCGCAATTTATAGCGTGACGATTGCGGCAGAACCACATCGCGTTTTTAGGTGGCATTCAAATGAATGACGTCTAAAGTCCGTGTTGTGCATTTTGCCATTTTAGTAGAGAGTTTTGAAATCCATGCAGAGTCATGGCGATTCTGCCCGCAATTCAAAACGCCTAGGTGTGAACGCAGCCTAAGACCCCGTTCACATTTGAGCGTTTTTCGGATCAAAGCTCAACAAGTAAAATCCATTTTTTTTCCAATAAACTTCAGCCTTCTGTCACCTGTAGCAAAATGCCTGTCACTCAAAAAAGTACTTGCGCTACTTTTCAGGTAGATCTGAGCGTTTTGTCCCCATAGACTTGAATGGAAAATGCCTGAACTGTGGAAATTAGCTTTTTTTTCCAGGCATTTTCAGCTCAAACAGTAGCTGTTTCTATTGGCCACAGCAAAAAAAACGCCTACAATATTTACAAACATGCTAAAAAACAAAAAAACACTCAAAAACACCTGAAAAAAAACACCTGGAAAAACGCTCAGCTCAGTGTTGTAGCCTAAAGGCCATGTATGTGATGGGAGTCACTTTGGGTGGGGGGCCCATGGAACACAGCCCCCTTTAGAGAGGTGGGGGGACCCCTGTCTCTGCTCCCCATATCCCTCTTATGCAGGGGCGGACTGACCATTTGGAAACTCGGGCACTGCCCGAAGGCCCAGGGTCAGTAGGGGGCCCCATGAGGTGCCCCTGGTACCTTTTTCATAGGCTTTTTTGAGTTTGGGCAAGGACACAGGGGCCCCATGACCCTCTATTGCCCGGGGGCCCCATGAGTTGTCAGTCCGCCCCTGCTCTTATGTGTAAGTCACCCTGTGCCTGTTAGGGGTACAGGGTGGAATGTCCTGCTATTGTGTAGACATGTGTAGGAGATAGGTGGGGGGGGGGGGGGTTGGGTTCATTGTTCACTGCCATGTGGCTGTAACCCATTGTTCTATTGTGTGTCTTGCTTGGGAGCAAACTATAATGGGATGTGTTTGTGTATTGGCTTGGTGGGGGGTGTTTCCGGCAGCCCTTTCCCCTGATGGGACGGCCTGCTGATGTGTTTCCTGTTACTGAGTGTATTTCCCCGCCCTGTGTATATATCTTGTATCTGTGTTAAAATAAAGCAGTCTATCTCCTGGAATCCTTCAAGTCTGGTGCTGTCTCCTCTTGTATGGTCAGCGGTGGTGTCCGGGGATCTGTGTTCAGACAGGGAAGCGGGAGTCTAACAGAAATACCCTAGTGCAGTCAGGGTCCGGTTCCGTTACACCATGTCATGTACATTTTTGTATATTTCAATTTCTGACAGGTTCCCAAACTCAAAAAAGATACGTCATTACTGGGTCTGGAATGCTCAGATATTGTATATGGATTCTCCATGTGGTAGGACCGAATAATCCAGCATCTATCAAGAAAACTGTCCTGGATGTCCTGCAGGAGTGTGAGAACCTTCAGGCCTCTTCTGTCAGCTTCCCCGCTCTGGGAACAGGTATGATCCATGCATCACAGACAGTTCTACTTCCATGTGCCAGACACAATAAGTGTTCCTCTCAGCTGCACCCAATAACCACCCAACTTGGTTTAGGAGACTTACTACATGGGAAGGTGTTCTACACATCTACTGTGCTTCATGGGATTGTCAGCAGTGTGTTGGGTTCCCACCATCCTTATGCTGAGTTCACGGGTCTGTACCCCCGCTCTGCCCATTATGAGGGGTTCCCACCATCCTTATCCTGACTTCCCAGGTCTGTACTCCTGCTGTGCGCATTATGAGGGGTTCCAACCATCCCTGTGCTGAGTTCCTGGGTCTGTACCCCTGATGTGCCCTTTTTGAGGGGTTCCCACTATCCCTGTGCTGAGTTCCCGGTCTGTACACCCGCTGTGCTCATTATGAGGGGTTTCAACCATCCCTGTGCCAAGTTCCCAGGTCTGTACCCCCGCTGTGCCCATTATGAGGAGTTCCCACCATCCTTATTATTATTATACAGTATTTATATAGCGCCAAAGGGTATGCTCAGCGCTGTACAATAGCAAGGGGGACAGAACATGAGACAAGACAGTAACAATACACTACACAAGGGGTTCGAGGGCCCTGCTCTTTCGGGCTTACAATCTAGGAGGGAGGGGAAGGTGGTACAGGAGGAAATGGCTGTGGGGCATGGAGTGATGGGAGGAGTGGGGGAGGTTAGTTGTTAGGTGAGGTCGGGTGTTAGGTGACGGTGGGGTAGGCTTCCCTGAAGAGATGGGTTTTCAGGGTGCGCCTGAAGGTGAGGAGGGTAGGTGACCGTCTGATGGATTGGGGGAGGGAGTTCCAGAGGATGGGGGAAGTCCTAGAGAAGTCCTGCAGTCGGGCGTGGGAGGAGGAGATCAGGGAGCTAGAGAGTAGGAGGTCCTGTGAGGAGCGGAGGGCACGGGTAGGGTGGTATTTGGGTATCAGGTCAGTTATGTAGTTTGGGGCGGCGTTGTGAACGGCTTTGTAGGTCAGAGTTAGCAGTTTGAATTTGATGCATTGGGCAATCGGGAGCCAATGAAGGGATTGGCAGAGGGGGGAGGCAGATGTGGAGCGGTTGGTGAGGTGGATGAGTCTGGCCGCTGAGTTTAGGATCGACTGGAGTAGGGATAGCGTTCGTTTGGGTAGGCCAGTGAGGAGGGAGTTGCAGTAGTCCAGGCGTGAGATGATGAGGGAGGCCGGTGAGAAGGGAGTTGCAGTAGTCCAGGCGTGAGATGATGAGGGAGTGTACGAGTTGTATGGTGGTGTCTGGGGTGAGGAATGTGCGTATCTTGGAGATGTTGCGGAGGTGGAGCCTGCAAGATCTAGATAGCAGTTGGATGTGGGGTAGGAAGGAGAGGTGGGAGTCCAGGGTGACACCCAGGACTTTGGCGTGTGGGGTGGGAGAGATGGTGGCGTTGTTAGTAGTGATGGAGGATGGGGGGGGGGGGGGGGGGGGGAAACCAGGAGCTCGGTTTTGGATAGGTTAAGTTTGAGGAAATGGAGCGACATCCAATCTGATATGTGGTTTAGGAGGTGGGTGATGCGGGCAGAGAGTGAGGGGGTGAGGTGGGGGGGTGGAGAGGTAAATTTTGGTGTCATCGGCAGAGAGGTGGTAATTGAAGCCGTGGGAGTGAATAAGTTTGCCAAGGGAGGAGGTATAGATGGAGAAGAGGAAGGGCCCGAGGACAGAGCCTTGGGGGACCCCGACAGAGAGGGGGAGGTGGCAGTGTTGTAGGTAACGCTGAAGGAGTGGTGGGAAAGGTAGGAAGAGAACCAGGAGAGACCAACGTCCTTGATGCCAAGGGAGTGCAGTTTGGCAAGGAGGAGAGGGTGGTCAACAGCGCTAAAAGCCGCGGAGAGGTCGAGGAGCAGGAGGATAGAATAGTGGCCATTGGCTGTGGCAGTTAGCAGGTCATTGGTGATTTTAAAGTAGGGTGGTTCCGGTATAGTGTAGGGGACGGAAGCCAGACTGTAGGGGGTCAAGGAGGTTGTTATCAGTGAGGGGGGCGCTTAGGCGAATGTAGGCCAGGCGCTCAAGGAGCTTGGAAGTGAAAGGCAGGAGGGAGATGGGTCTGAGGTTGTTAAGGTTAGTGGGGTCAAGGGAGGGTTTTTTGAGTATGGGGTGATGCGTGCGTGCTTTAGAGGGGAGGGGAAGGTGCCGGTGGAGAGGGAGAGATTGAAGATGTGGGTGAGGGAGCGAATGATGGAGGGGGGGGGGGGGGGGTGACTGGAGGAGCTGTGAGGGGATAGGGTCCAGCGGGAGGTGGTGAGGCGGGCTTCAGTGAAGACCTTAGAGACCTCCTCAGAGGTAGTTGGGCTGAAGGAGCGGAGTGTTGGGGAGGTGATGGTGTGCGGGGGCATTGGGTATAGTGGGGGGTAGTGTGCGGCTATGAGGTCAGGGGAGGGGAGGGTTGCGGGTTTGGAGAAGGGCGAGAGACTGGGTGGAGAGGTGGATTGTGAGTTGACAATGTCCTTATGGATTGCGTCAATCTTGTTTTGGAAGTGATTGGCAATCTTGTGGGCGGTGAGTGAGGTGCTGGGTGGAGGTGGGGGGGAGAGAGCAGGGAGTTGAAAGTGGAGAAGAGCCGGCGAGGACAGGTGGAGAGGGTGTTGATAAGGGTTATGAAATAGGCTTGCTTGGCGGCGTGGAGGGAGGTGGTGTAGGCGAGGTAGACGGCTCTGTAGAGGGAGAACGCACGAGGGGATCTGCTTTTGCGCCAGAAGCGCTCCAGCGCTTATGCTGAGTTCCCGGGTCTGTACTCCTGCCGTGCCCATTATGAGGGGTTCCAACCATCCCTGTGCCAAGTTCCCGGGTCTGAACGCCCGTTGTGCTCATTATGAGGGGTTCTCACTATCCCTGTGCCAAGTTCCCGGGTCTGTACCCCCGCTGTGCCCATTATGAGGGGTTCCCGCCATCCTTATGCTGAGTTCCCGGGTCTGTACCCCCACTGTGCCCACTATGAGGGGTTCCCACCATCCCTGTGCTGAGTTCCCAGCTCTGTACACCTGCTGTGCTCATTATGAGGGGTTCCCGCCATCCTTATCCTGACTTCCCAGGTCTATACTCCTGCTGTGCCCATTATGAGGGGTTCCCACTATCCCAGTGCTGAGTTCCCGGGTCTGTACGCCCGCTTTGCCCATTATGAGGGGTTCCCACTATCCCAGTGCTGAGTTCCCAGGTCTATACACCCGTTGTGCTCATTATGAGGAGTTCCCAATGTGCCTGTGCTGAGTTCCTGGGCCTGTACACCCCCCCCCCCCGTACCCATTATGATGGGTTCCCACCATCCCTGTGCTGAGTTCCCGGGCCTGTACACCCGCTTTGTCCATTATGAGAGGTTCCTACCATCCCTGTGCCAAGTTCCCAGGTCTATACGCCCACTGTGCCCATTATGAGGGGTTCCCGCCATCCCTGTGCAGAGTTCCCGGGTCTTTACGCCCGCTTTGCCCATTATGAGAGGTTCCTACATCCCTGTGCCAAGTTCCCAGGTCTATACGCCCACTGTGCCCATTATGAGGGGTTCCCGCCATCCCTGTGCAGAGTTCCCGGGTCTTTACGCCCGCTTTGCCCATTATGAGAGGTTCCTACATCCCTGTGCCAAGTTCCCAGGTCTATACGCCCGCTGTGCCCATTATGAGGGGTTCCCGCCATCCCTGTGCAGAGTTCCCGGGTCTTTACGCCCCGCTTTGCCCATTATGAGGGGTTCCCGCCATCCCTGTGCAGAGTTCCCAGGTCTTTACGCCCGCTTTGCCCATTATGAGGGGTTACCACCATCCCTGTGCCAAGTTCCCAGGTCTATACGCCCGCTGTGCCCATTATGAGGGGTTCCTACCATCCCTGTGCTGAATTCCCATGTCTGTTTGCCCGCTGTGCCCATTATAAGGGGTTCCCACCATCCCTGTGCTGGGTTCCCAGGTCTGTAGACCGGTTAATTAACCGATTCTACCAGTTTCTTGGAGCTTTGAGAGAAGCTTTATGTAGTATCCTCATCTGCTACAATTTTTCAATACAGAACTTTTGGTTCCTCTGAGTGATGTTTTTTACCTTTTACATTTACTGAAAGAAAAGTTACATTTTGTGGTCAGTAGATATCTATGGTAAACATTTTGTCTCATTGATACAGGTGCGGGGGGGATTAGCCGCCTCCACAGTGGCCGACTTAATCCTGGATGGTTTGGAGGAGTTCATCAAATCTAAATCGGTCCGTTCTCTTCGGACGGTGAAAGTGGTTCTGTTCCAGCAACAGTTGCTGAACGATTTCTACAGGAGCATGAAGAAGAGAGAGGAGACTGCCCTGCCCAAAACAAAAAAGGAAGAATTCACTAGGATCTGCGGTGAGTTGCGGTGAGAGTTCGGGACGGTCAACTGAACAAAAAAGGGGAAGAAACATTTCTGTATGTACAGTGGGGGAAATCATGATTTGATCCCCTACGGATTTCGTACATTCGCCCACTTACACAGAAATTAAGGGTCTATATATTTTTATCATCGGTGTATTTTAAAGGATAGAGACAGAATATCAACCAAAAATCCAGAAACAACACATGATACAAATCTTATAAATGGAGTTGCCATTCAGTGAGTAAAATAAGTATATGATCCCCAAGCAAAACATGACTTAGTACTTGGTGGAGGAACCCTTGTTGGCGAGCACAGAGGTGAGATGTTTCTTGTAGTTGGTGGAAGAACCCTTGTTGGTGAGCACAGAGGTGAGACGTTCCTTGTAGTTGGTGGAGGAACCCTTGTTGGTGAGCACAGAGGTGAGACGTTCCTTGTAGTTGGTGGAGGAACCCTTGTTGGTGAGCACAGAGGTGAGACGTTCCTTGTAGTTGGTAGAGGAACCCTTGTTGGCGAGCACAGAGGTGAGATGTTTCTTGTAGTTGGTGGAAGAACCCTTGTTGGCGAGCACAGAGGTGAGATGTTTCTTGTAGTTGGTGGAAGAACCCTTGTTGGCGAGCACAGAGGTGAGATGTTTCTTGTAGTTGGTGGAAGAACCCTTGTTGGCGAGCACAGAGATGAGACGTTCCTTGTAGTTGGTGGAGGAACCCTTGTTGGTGAGCACAGAGGTGAGACGTTCCTTGTAGTTGGTGGAGGAACCCTTGTTGATGAGCACAGAGGTGAGACGTTTCCTGTAGTTGGTGGAGGAACCCTTGTTGGTGAGCACAGAGGTGAAACGTTCCTTGTAGTTGGTGTAGGAACCCTTGTTGGCGAGCACAGAGGTAAGACGTTCCTTGTAGCTGGTGGAAGAACCCTTGTTGGAGAGCACAGAGGTGAAACATTCCTTGTAGTTGGTGGAGGAACCCTTGTTGGCGAGCATAGAGATGAGACGTTTCTTGTAGTTGGTGGAAGAAGCCTTGTTGGCGAGCACAGAGGTGAGATGTTTCTTGTAGTTGGTCGAAGAACCCTTGTTGGCAAGCACAAAGGTGAAACGTTCCTTGTAGTTGGTGGAGGAACCCTTGTTGGCGAGCACAGAGGTGAAACGTTCCTTGTAGTTGGTGGAGAAACCCTTGTTGGCGAGCACAGAGGCGAGACGTTCCTTGTAGTTGGTGGAAGAAGCCTTGTTGGCGAGCACAGAGGTGAGATGTTTCTTGTAGTTGGTCGAAGAACCCTTGTTGGCAAGCACAGAGGTGAAACGTTCCTTGTAGTTGGTGGAGGAACCCTTGTTGGCCAGCACAGAGGTGAAATGTTCCTTGTAGTTGGTGGAGGAACCCTTGTTGGCGAGCACAGAGGTAAGACGTTCCTTGTAGTTGGTGGAAGAACCCTTGTTGGCGAGCACAGAGGTGAAACATTCCTTGTAGTTGGTGGAAAAAAACCCTTGTTGGCGAGCACAGAGGTGAAACGTTCCTTGTAGTTGGTGGAGGGACCCTTGTTGGTGAGCACAGAGTTGAGACGTTCCTTGTAGTTGGTGGAGGAACCCTTGTTGGTGAGCACAGAAGTGAGATGTTCCTTGTAGTTGGTGGAGAAATGTCTCACCGCTGTGCTCACCAACAAGGGTTCCTCCACCAACTACAAGGAACGTCTCACCTCTGTGGTCGCCAACAAGGGTTCCTCCACCAACTACAAGGAACGTCTTACCTCTGTGCTCACCAACAAGGGTTCCTCCAACTACAAGGAACGTCTCACTTCTGTGCTCACCAACAAGGGTTCCTCCACCAACTACAAGAAACGTCTCACCTCTGTGCTCGCCAACAAGGGTTCCTCCACCAACTACAAGGAACATCTCACCTCTGTGCTCGCCAACAAGGCTTCTTCCACCAACTACAAGAAACGTCTCATCTCTATGCTCGCCAACAAGGGTTCCTCCACCAACTACAAGGAATGTTTCACCTCTGTGCTCTCCAACAAGGGTTCTTCCACCAGCTACAAGGAACGTCTTACCTCTGTGCTCGCCAACAAGGGTTCCTACACCAACTACAAGGAACGTTTCACCTCTGTGCTCACGACAAGGGTTCCTCCACCAACTACAAGGAATGTTTCACCACTGTGCTCTCACCAACAAGGGTTCCTCCACCAACTGCAAGAAACGTCTCACCTCTGTGCTCACCAACAAGGGTTCCTCCACCAACTACAAGAAACGCCTCATCTCTGTCCTCGCCAACAAGGGTTCCTCCACCAACTACAAGACACGTCTCACCTCTGTGCTCACCAACAAGGGTTCCTCCACCAACTACAAGGAACGTCTCACCTCTGTGCTCACCAAACAAGGGTTCCTCCGCCAACTACAAGAAACGTCTCACCTCTGTGCTCACCAACAAGGGTTCCTCCACCAACTACAAGGAACGTCTCACCTCTGTGGTCACCAACAAGGGTTCCTCCAACTACAAGGAACGGCTCACTTCTGTGCTCGCCAGCAAGGGTTCCTACACCAACTACAAGAAACGTCTCACCTCTGTGCTCACGAACAAGGGTTTCTCCAACTACAAGGAACGTTTCACCTCTGTGCTCACCAACAAGGGTTCCTCCACCAACTGCAAGGAACGTCTCACCTCTGTGCTCGCCAACAAGGGTTCCTCCACCAACTACAAGACACGTCTCACCTCTGTGCTCGCCAACAAGGGTTCCTTCACCAAGTACTAAGTCATGTTTTGCTTGAAGCACCACAATGTGATAATTATGTCTAAATACAAGTTTGTTCCAACGGGCTCTGGGGGTTTTAACGCAACTCCTTTAGTTGGGGCTTAACAGAATAAATCCGGGATACAGTGTAGGCAGACTCAATTATCAGTATATGGTATCAGTATACTGGTGAAGTATAAGGCCTAGTACACATGATCAGAACATCGTACGAAAAGTACCGCTTTCAAAGCATTTGTGCGTCATTGTTAGTACACAGTTTATGTCTGAGATTATTCGAAGGGACAAGCACGAAAATGTTTTCTAGTACAATACCAAATTGTACGATTTTCATTTAATCAGTACAGTTTTAATCTGAAAATACAATACAAATACTTGACATCACTTCCGAATCTTTATTCGAGAATTTTTATAACTTTAGTAACCTCTTCATTTTCGATATGAGTATGCAGAAAAAAAAAAAAAAAACAGACAATCATTCGTCCGATATTCTCATCATGTGTACGGGACTTTACGAGTTTGCACAGCAAACATCAGGTTCAAGCAGCAGATCACTGGAGGCCCCGAAAAATGTAGATATGATTCTGCAAATGTTGTGAGTGGAGTGGAGTTGGCTTAACTGTTTGCAAACTTTCCTGGAAAAGTTTTAGAATGGAATAGTTTTAGAATGGAATAGTTTTAGAATGGAATAGTTTTAGAATGGAATAGTTTTAGAATGGTATTATCTAACAGTTGTGCAAATCATGTCAATAGATAAAGGATCAATTTTAGATTTCCAATAAAGGTTATTGTGACAGACCCAACCGGGACGGGGGCTTTTGGAGGAGACTGCAGGCTAGCCGCTTGCCTAGTGACCATGGGCCCTGGCATCTGAGGGGGCTCTATTCTTTGGGAGGTGTGTGCCCGGAGGGACCTTTGGAGTAGTTTTACTTTGGATTCAAGTCCATATCTCCCCAAAACAGAACTGCTTCCCCACCTCTGGGACACAGAAACAAGGTATTATAGCCGGGAATTGCACCCGAGGACTAGGCAACACTAGCTTAAGTGCAACTGGAACGGTTTATTGAACAGAAATACAGGTTTTTATACACTTAAGAAATAGGGCCAGTCCCCACATGAACAATAAAAAAAAAAATATTACACATTGGGATAAACATACCACACTGATTAGAATACGAGGTAAAGCTGACACCAATCTAATCCCATCATGTAGGAACCTCCAGGATCACTAGCCAACAGACAGAAACAATAGGTGACTCAATTAACTCAATTAACATTGGGACAAAAACACAACAGTAAACACATCACACCTTAACAAACAGATTGCGGCAATAGGCCTCAGCATCAGGTTGGTTTGAGTTGATTATAATAAGACCTGCCCTGAGTCTAGGAGGGGGATGGAAGCAGCCAATGCTGGTTTGGGCACAGGGGTGTATTAACCACAAGGCAAACAAGGCATTTGCCTAGGGCGGCATTTTTTCAGGGGGGGCAGCAGCATTTTTCAGGGGGGAAGCGCCAAACCCCAAAAGAAGGGATGGAAGAAAGGACACAAGGTGGGATCTGAGAAAGACTGCTTGATGGTGTATGCAGAGCCTTACTCTTGTTCCCAGGGTTGTCCAGCAGCTGTGAAGGTGAGTGTCTCTTGCCAGGGTGTGTGTGTGGGGGGGGGTTTGCCAGTGTGCATGGGGCCATGGTAATGGAAGGCTCTCCCGTTCAGGCTCTTATCGTGGGGGAGGGGGGTGTTTGTCAGTGTCAGGGTATCTCCATGGGGGGGAGAGCCGATTCTCTAGGGCAGCACGAAACCTAAATACACCACTGTTTGGGCACAGAGGCCCCAAATCTGTATGCTGGTCCTCCAGTTCTTCGTGTGTTTTCGGGAGAGACATGAATGCAAAGTAAAACTACTCCAAAGGTCCCCCCCAGGCACACACCTCCTAAAGGATAGAGCCCCCTCAGATGCCAGGACCCATGGTCAGTAGGCAAGAGGCTAGCCTGCAGTCCCCTCCAAAAGCCTCTGTCCTGGTTGAGTCTTTTTATGGCACACAGTGAACTTTCAACATTAAAAATCTGAGAAGTGTCAGTCCTTCAATTCCTAGAAAAATCCTCAGCCCTGTCCAGGAAGAAGGTCTTATTGGCTGCCATGTCAATGCTCTCAGCACGGCTGTACACCAAGGTTTTACTTGTCTAGTTCTTCTTCTGGTCCTGACTGCACATCTTATCTTACAGATGGGGATTATCATGGTTTACCGTCACACTGGAAGCCGATGGGTAGGAAACGTGTAATGGAAGTGGATGTCATTCCAGGAACTCCTGAATACTCTTCTGTACAGCAGAAATTCCAGAAGAGCTGTGGAAACACAATACTAAAGGTAATGTCTCCAATACATTGTGATGAATGGTTCAGATGTCACTGATAGAATTCTGGCTGGGAGTGATGGTGGTCTACCTGTAGGCAAGTGCAGTCTGTTTTCTCCACTGTAGGTGGCACTCAACCTGACTGATGCCAAAGCCTGGAGAGGAAGTCCAAGGCAAACACCATTTCTCTTTGGTTTTGGTTGGCTACACTGCAGCCATGTTACCCTTGATGGCCATCTTGGGTCAGCAGGGTCTATGGTCCCTGGGTTTTGGCAGGCATATTTGCGAGTGACTAGGGTAAGGAAGGAGACTCAGCTTGTTAGGGAAAGTAACTGTCCAGAAGAAGCCTTCCCTCTTGGGACTAGACCAACCAGGCCGCATTTCTCCCTCTGAAACAGACACATTGGCACCTCTCCTCAGCCACATCTTTTGCTGCGTTGAACTGTGTTATTTTCCTAGCGGTGCTCTACTAGGGTGTTTGTAGCGTTGGCATTCTGCTCAATACAACAAGGTTCAAGTTTCACCGCAACCAGACTCTGTGTGTTTACTGCCCGCAGCATGTTGCACTTCCCCACATGCTCATAGGATGGAGATTGGACATGCCAACATGGCACTGGAGGCTGGTGCTAAGTATGTGTCATGGAGTAAGTGGATCTTCCATGCCATCAGGGAGAGATGTGTGACTTACCTGGAGATGCAAGGTTCACAGGGTCACACCGCTACTGGGTGATGCCAGATAGATCCCCTAGTAGAGGCTCCACTGGTGACATGATACAGGCTGGAAAGATGGAAAGTTCTGTGCTATTTGCTTGCCTTTCTGGACCTCTGGCAAGCTTCTAACAGCTGCAGGGATGCAAAATATCTCCAAGGGCAATGTTAGACAATTGCAGAGCAAAATCAAAAGACAGGAAGTGTGATCTGACAGCCAAGTCATCAAAATTCAGCTCAGGAAAACGGAAAGAATGGACAAGCAGAAGGATTTGAGAGACTTTGACAAGAACCAAATTGTAATTTCTAGACGACTGGGTCAGAGCAACTCCAAAATTGTAGCTTTTGTGGGATGTTCCTGGTCTACAGTGGTCAGGATCAACAAAATGCTATCCAAGGAAGGAAAAAAACAGCCAACCGGGGTCAGGGTCATGGGCGTCCAAGGCTCATTGATGAAGGTGGGAAGTGAAGGCTCATTGATGATGAGAGGCTGAGAAGGAAGGCTTGTCAATGGAGATGGGGAGAGAAGGCTCGTCAATGGAGGTGGGGAGAGAAGGCTCGTCAATGGAGGTGGGGAGAAGTTTCATCAATGGAGATGGGGAAGGAAGGCTCATCAATGGAGGTGGGGAAGGAAGGCTCATCGATGGAGGTGGGGGAGGGAAGGCTCATCGATGGAGGTGGGGAGGGAAGGCTCATCGATGGAGGTGGGGAGGGAAAGCTCATCGATGAAGGTGGGGAGGGAAGGCTCATCAATGGGGGAAGGAGAAAGGCTCAAGGAAGGGGAGGGAAGGCTCATTGATGGAGGTGGGGAGAGAAGGCTCGCTGATGGAGGTGGGGAAGGAAGTTTCATCATCGATGGAGGTAAGGAGAAAAGGCTCATCGATGGAGGTGGGGAGGGAAGGCTCATTGATGGAGGTGGGGAGGGAAGGTTTATCGATGGAGGTGGGGAAGGAAGGCTCATCAATGGAGGTGGAGGTGGGGAGGGAGGCTCATCGATGGAGGTGGGGAAGGGAAGGTTCATCGATGGAGGTGGGGAGAGAAGGTTTGCCGATGGAGGTGGGGAGGAAGTTTCATCGATGGAGGTGGGGAGGGAAGGTTCATCGATGGAGGTGGGGAGTTAAGGTTCATCAATGGAGGCAGAGAAGGAAGGCTCATTGATGGAGGTGGGGAGAGAAGGCTCGCTGATGGAGGTGGGGAGAGAAGTTTGATCGATGGAGGTGGGGAGAAAAGGCTCATCGATGGAGGTGGGGAGGGAAGGCTCATCGATGGAGGTGGGGAGGGAAGGTTCATCGATGGAGGTGGGGAAGGAAGGCTCATCAATGGAGGTGGGAAGGGAAGGCTCATCGATGGAGGTGGGGAGGAAGGGCTCGCCGATGGAGGTGGGGAAGAAAGTTTCATCGATGGAGGTGGGGAGGGAAGGCTCATGATGGAGGTGGGGAGGGAAGGCTCATCGAAATGGAGGTGGGGAAGGAAGGCTCATCGATGGAGGTGGGGAGGGAAGGCTCATTGATGGAGGTGGGGAAGGAAGAGTCATTGACTTCCCAGTGGGGATGGTATTCTTGGTGCTATAGGCCTTGATGACCCCTTTCCAAACATAACGCTTATGGTTGTGATCATAAAGCTCTATTTTGGCCTCGTCACTCCAGATTACAGTGTGTCAGAAGCTGTGAGGAGTGTCAAGGTGTTGTCTGGCATATTGCAACTGGGCTTTTTTGTGTCATTGGCGCAGTAAGGCTTCTTTCTGGCAAGTCAACTATGCAGCTCATTTTGTGCTCCTTGAAACAACCACACCATCATTTTTCAGAGCAGCATGTATTTCTCCTGAGGTTACCTGGGGGTTTTACTTTGTATCCTGAACAATTCTTCTGCCAGTTGTGGCTGCAAACTTTCTTGGTCTACCTTACCTTGGCTTGATATCAAGAGATCCCCGAATTGTGCACTTCTTAAAAAGTGATTTAAAAGTACTGACCGGCATATTCAAGGGTTTGGATATATTTTTATATCCATTTCCATCTTTATAAAGTTCCATCATTATTATACAGGTCTTTTGACAGTTCTTTTCTGCTCCCCATGGCTCAGTATCTAAGCCTGCTCAGTGCATCCATGTGAGAGCGAACTCACTGACTATGTATACACAGACACTAATTGCAATTCCAAAAGCCACAGATGTGGGAAATTAACCTTTTAATTGCTATTTTAACCTGTGTGTGTCACCTTGTGTGTCTGTACCAAGGCCGAACATTCCGGGGGGGGGGGGGGGGGGGGGGGGGGGGGGGGGGGGGGGGGTTACTTTTGATCCGGGCCATTTGGGGGATTTCTGTTATCATTACGGCTTAAAAAGGAGCCAAACAACTCTGTGATATAAATGGCTTCATATCATCACCATCCTTCAATAAAAGACAGTTTTTGGCATGATCAGTCATATTTTCAAAATTTATCAATGCCAAAGTTTTACCATTTCTGCCAGGGGGTGCAAAACTTTAGAGCACAACTCTATATCTAGTGGCGCACCCCCAAAAGAACCACTGGTGAATTTGGTCCTCCACCCCCCCCCCCCCACACACACACAGCCAGGCATACTGCATGTCCCTTATTCTTCTACGGGATCCAAAGAACAGTCTAGAGGTTTCTCTTTTGGGGGTTTTATCGGGAACGATGAATTTGGATAGGGGTGGGGATCATGGGATACCCTGAAACTGTAGAACTTGATAACTAGAGGAGTTCTCAACTCTCTGGCTGCACTTGTAGAAAAAGGAATGTCCCTCAGGATCTGTACGCTGACAGTGACTAGTACTCCTTCCGGAAGTTACAAAGCTGCACACAGTCACTGACTCTTCAGCACTGGAGTCATGTACCCACACAGGATCATCGGTTGCCTCCTACCGATAGTCACCTGGCTCTTCTGCTTGACTCTTGACTCCCCACCAACTTCCTCCTGGCTCTTTCCAGTGAGCATCTCCGGAACCAACTTGATCACCAGACTCAAGCAAATTGTCCCCCCAGCAAAGCCTATCTGGGACCTTTGTGTCTTCCTGAAGGCTTCTCCTAAAATTCAGCACCCGTGGCAGAACCTCTGCACAGGGGTCTCCTCCAGCAGGACTGGGCCCAGGAATAATGCACCCTGCTACTCAAGCCTTAGATTATTTATGGGCTCTCTCACCAGCTCCCCAGGGATTGGCTGGAGTTCCATAAATATTCAGGTTGCATGCCCTGTTCTTTGTCCCAATATTATTCTAGAATTCTCCAGAAGACGGGGAAGCAACAGAGCGGAGGCCTGTGAGGCACTGAAAGAACTGGGCACTCCAATTACAGAATAATGACTGGCACTATGACATAAACCTTCAATAGAATATTCCACCCATAACACCATGTTAGAACCAATACTTGACTTGTATTCTTCATAGAACATGTCCTCTATAGTGGGTGGAACACTCTGCAGTTTAGTTGGTAGAACATTGTGTATAGATCTGAACCTTTGCATGCCTTGTCCTCCCAGATTCGGCGTGTACAGAACAGACATCTCTGGCTCAAGTACCAGATAACGAAGCAGGACATCGACTCCAAGAACAGTTCCACCACCAGTGAGAAAGAGCTTTTCCATGGGACCGACTTCAACTCCATCCAACACGTCAATCATAATGGATTCAACCGGAGCTACGCAGGGAAAAACGGTGAGAGATTTCAGAGGAACAATTACAGCTAAAAATGAACTCCAGGAATTCCGCCATTTTGTAAGATGGTTTAGATTACTATGGGTAAAGCTCAATGAGGTGTGTGTCACCTCATGGACTTATCCTTTTAATTTGCAATTTTCATTTTTACTGAGTGCCGGGAGTACAGCTATCGCTATACTTCTAGCACCCCAATGCTGGACCTTCTGGTTTCTTGCAGCCTCTCTGCCCACCCCTCCCCTCCTACTCTCCAGTCACAGAGCATTTTGTATTATGTGAATCCATTCACAAAATACAAAGCCTTCTTCTAATGGACTGCGGGGGAGGGGGGCGGGCAGAGCTGCTGCTGTGTGTGAAAGCAGCATTTCTCCTGGTTGGAGGCCAAAGTGATCAGAGGGCTTCCATTGCAGCTTTGGTCTATGTACCCCTGGAGGTGCTGGCAGGGAGTGCAAGGCCCAAAGAAGACACAGGTGCCAATAGACTGGTTCACCGGTGGCTGCTCCAAGAAGTGTCTGACTGGGTAGATTTTAGGTAGGTGGGCAAGGATGTCAGCAGGAACACAAGGTACACTTGAGGTGGAACAGGGCAGGTTCAGCAGTAAGCTGTGTGATGACACCTGTAGTGTATGAAGGTGGTTCAGAATCAGGTTGGTAGGGGAAAACTGGAGAAGTGTCATCAGGAGCTGGAACCAGGGTCCTACACTGTGATCAAGAGGATGGATACAGCAGAAGAGTCAGGAGCCAGTTCAGGGTCCTATACGGGTAATTAAGAGAAGCAAGAATCCTTAGATGAGCTGAGATCATAGAGATCCAGCAGAGGAGAAGTCCAGAGGCAAGCCGAGTCAGTAATAAGACGGGAGCAAGAAACAAGGGCAAGCTGAAGATCATCCAGCAATCTTCTGTCACTGCTCCTCTCCTTGAATGGGGCGTTTGGTGCCAATTTGTGGAATTGGATGTGCATGCAAACACAAGTGCAAATGAGCATGCCCACATAGGACACTAGTGGATGTGCCTGGCCTGTGCATTGGCGCACGTGCTCCTCTGTCCCAGATGGACTCCTGACAGTACTCTATACACACCCTGACATATCTCCACAAGGTTTTGTCTCTGTCAGTTCTGCCTCCCTAGTCTAAATATTGGAAGCAGGGCCAACAATAAGAGCATACCCCCTTTACCCCTTTACGGGGCCCTGGCATACAGGAGGGCCAAGGTAATAGGGGGAATTGGATGTGGGCAGGACAGGGAGGATGATCGGTACTGTGGCAATTACAGGAACGATGCGCGGCTCTCTGCAGCGGCTTAAAGAAGGTTTCTCCCTCTTTCCCTCACACCAACTTTCAGTTGCTGGAGGGAGAGGCACACAGGGCATCGTTCCTATGGTTGCCCTCCAACGCACTAATCCCCTTTACTGTCCTGCCCACATCTGAGTCCCTCTGCAAGCTGCTGTGTGCAGGGGGATGTTCAGGATGGAGAGCGGAGAAAGGGGCCTGGTAAATGTGTAATTTACCGACCCCTTCCTTTAGGGAATGAACACAGTGAGTGATCAGTCACTCGCTGCGTTCATTCATAACTGAAGCATAGTAAACTGTGTTTGCTATGCTTCAGTTTATGAATGAACAGGAGCCTCTGTCTCTGTGTATGAACACAGCCACAGGCCCTAATTCGAGAAGTGTGCAGGTGTGGGTGAGTGGCCCCAAATACACAGTGTTGGTATTTGGGGCTCTACATCTGCACCCACACAATCTGTCCATACATAAGCAATCAGCTCTATTTGCCCCAATTAATGTGTGTCTTAGCTTCACGAGCTTCACGACGGTTGCTCAGGGAAAATGAACATACACTATATTGCCCCAAGTATTGGCCGCCGGCCTTTCCACACACATGAACTTTAATGGCCTTCCAGTCTTACTCCGTAATTTCTTATCTTTAATGGCCGTCTTAGGGGGTTCATTATTGAGTTGGCCCCGCCCTTTCCAGCTACACATGACTTCAACTCTTAGTGGGAAGGCCGTCCACGCACATCAAGGTTTAGTCCGTAGGGTTCATTATTGAGTTGGCCCCGCCCTTTGGCTACCATTCTTCAGAAGCACATTTGTCATGGTTGGACCATTCTTCCAGGCACTGATGTCGGGGGAGGAGGCCTGGCTCGCAGTCTCCGCTCTAATTCATCCCAAAGGTGTTCTATGGGGTTGAGGTCAGGACTCTGTGCAGGACAGTCAAGTTCCTCCACCCCAAACTGGCTCCTCCATGTCTTTATGGACCTTGCTTTGTGCACTGGTGGGCAGTCATGTTGGAGAGGGAAGGGGCCATCCCCAAACTCTTCCCACAAAGTTGAGAGCATGAAATTGTCGCCTTAAGAGTTCCCTTCACTGGAACTAGGGGGCCAAGCCCAACCCCTGAAAAACAACCCCACACCATAATCCCCCCTCCACCAAGCTTTACACTAGTCACAATGCAGTCAGGTAAGTACCGTTCTCCTGGCAAACCCAGACACGTCCATCGGATGGCCAGACAGAGAATTGTGATTGGTCCCTCTAGAGAACACTTCCTCACTGCTCTAGAGTCCAGTGGCGGCGTGCTTTACACCACGGCATCCGATGCTTTGCATTGCACTTGGTGATGGAAGGCTTGGATGCAGCTGCTCGGCCATGGAAACCCATTCCATGAAGCTCTCTACGCACTGTTGTTGGGCTCATCTGAAGGCCACACCAAGTTTGGAGGTCTTTAGCTATTGACTCTGCAGACAGTTGGCGACTTCTGCGCACTGTGCGCTTCAGCATGCGCTGACCCCGCCCTGTCATGTGACGTGGCCTACCACTTGGTGGCTGAGTGGCTGTTGTTCCCAGTGGCTTCCACTTTGTTATAATCCCACTAACAGTTGGTGGAATATTTAGTAGCCAGGAAATGTCACGGATGGACTTATTGCCCAGGTGGCCACCTATCACGGGACCACGCTTGGAGTCACTGAGCTCCTGAGAGCGACCCATTCTTTCACCAATGTTTGTAGAAGCCGTCTGCATGCCTAGGGGCTTGATTGTATACACCTGTGTCCATGGAGGGGATTGGAACACCTGAATCACATTGATATGGAGGGGATTGGAACACCTGAATCACATGATATGGAGGGGATTGGAACACCTGAATCACATGATTGGGAGGGGATTGGAACACCTGAATCACATGATATGGAGAAGATTGGAACACCTTGAATCACATGATATAGAGGATTGGAACTCCTGAATCACATGATATGGAGGATTGGAACACCTGAATCACATGATATGGAGGGGATTGGAACACCTGAATCACATGATATAGAGGATGGGAACTTCTGAATCACATTGGATGATATAGAGGATTGGAACTCCTGAATCTCATGATATGGAGGATTGGGAAAACACCTGAATCACATGATTGGGAGGGGATTGGAACACCTAAATCACATGATTGGGAGGGATTGGAACACCTGAACCACATGATTGGGAGGGATTGGAACACCTAAATCACATGATTGGGAGGGGATTGGAACACCTGAATCACATGATATGGAGAGGATTGGAACACCTGAATCACATGATATAGAGGATTGGAACTCCTGAATCACATGAATGGAGGATTGGAACACCTGAATCACATGATTGGGAGGGGATTGGAACACCTGAATCACATGATTGGGAGGGGATTGGAACACCTGAATCACATGATCGGGAGGGGATTGGAACACCTGAATCACATGATCGGGAGGGGATTGGAACACTGAATCACATGATCGGGAGGGGATTGGAACACCTGAATCACATGATTGGGAGGGGATTGGAATACCTGAATCACATGATATGGAGGGGATTGGAACACCTAAATCAAATGATTTGGAGGAGATTGGAACACCTGTGGCCATGGAGGGGATTGGAACACCTGAATCACATGACTGGAGGAAGAGGGGGGGGGGACAATACTTTTGGCAATATAGTGTAGCTGGTCCTCCTCTTCCTTCCAGACCTCCTGTGTTTAGCACATGGGTGGGGGTTCTCAATTCTCCCCCCATTTCCTGCCAACATCACTTCCTGTTTAAACTAGCCTTTGCGAACCAGTCACACAAGTTAATTAGCCTGTGAATAGGGGAAGCTCAGCTTCTCATTTCCAGAAGGTATTTATAATGTATTATTCTATGTACTGTATATATTTATGTTACAAAAATCACTAAAATAGCCACTGCAAAGCAGGCTGCCTGTCTCAACGCAATGCTGTCCAAAGTCCAATGGTTCCAAATGGACCAGTTCACACCCATGCCCTGACATGTGCACCAGAGCACTTTGATGTGTGCTGGGCGATAATGGAACCACTTGTAAACACAGAGACACATGGTGTGAATTCAGCCTTTTTTCATCTTCACTCGCACTTCCAGACCTTCTCTCCTGCTGCACCTCTCCTCTGGAACTCTCCTGTTAAGTCATCCCAATGTGTGACTTGTCTTTCATTTCATACAGGTACTCTTTATGGAAATGGCACATATTTTGCAGTGAATGCAGATTATTCCGTTAATTACGCCAGTCCTGATAGAGACGGACAGAAGCACATGTACCTGGCCCGCGCTCTCACCGGACTCTACTGTGTTGGACGACAAGGGATGAAAGAACCTCCAGCCAAAAACGTAGCCGAACCCACCGACCGCTATGACAGCGTGACGGATAACGCCCAGGACCCTTCAATGTTTGTGATATTTCATGACATCCAGGCCTACCCGAATATCACATCATCTTCCAGTGATGATCTATGGCTGTGTCCGGGGGTCGCCCGCAAGCAACTCCAGAAATGACCAATTTTAGCGTCGCTTATTTTTCACTCCATCTTGATTTCACTTATCTTTATGGCTGCTTTGAGGAAAAGCAAGGAAACAAAACCCTGTAGTGTATTAATGTGCTTTTGATTAAGTGCAGCGCCAAGAAAACCCCTGATGACGTCATTTTTGACGAAACATGTTGGGTGGAGCTTGAGTACTTGACCAAAAGTGATGATACTCATACACTCCAATCACAAAAGGGTATCGGTGCATCCCTAGTCAATACTGAGCTTGTATTTATAGTGGTCACTGAGCTGGCTCTTCAGTGGTGGTTTCACCCTTCAGAGGGATATTAGCTATTTATTCACTGCTAAATTCACTTTTCAGAGCGTCATTTCACTTTTCAGAGGTTTTTGTTTTTTCATATTTCCATTGAGTGTTTGTATTTGTATCCACAATGGTTATTGAGCTAACCCTTTAGAGTGATGGTCCGCCCTCCTGAGGAATATGAGTCCTACTATTAACTACTGAGCTCACTCTTCGGAGTGTCATTTCACTTTTCAGAGGTTTTTTTTTAAATTAGTGCTGCACTTTATCAAATATTGGTGAATTGTATAGTGCAGTAGCCTCCAAACTGCAGCCCGGGGGCCAGATGTGGCCCTTTGCTTGCTTTTATCCAGCCCTTTGGGAGATATTTCATCCACTGATACCAATGAAGTGACACAATTCCTCCCAATGACACCCAATGATAGGGCACAACTCCTCCAATAGACACCCAATGATCGGGCACAATTCCTCCCATGACACCCAACGATGGGGCACAACTCCTCCCATGGGCACCCAATGATGGGGCACAACTCCTCCCAATGACACCCAACCATGGGGCACAACTCCTCCCAATGGCACCCAACGATGGGGCACAATTCCTCCCAATGACACCCAATGATGGGGTACAACTCCCAATGGCACCCAACGATGGGGCACAATTCCTTCCAATGACACCCAATGAGGGGCACAACTTCTCCCAATGGCACCCAACAGTGGGGCACAATTCCTCCCAATGACACCCAACGATGGGGCAAAATTCTCTCCCAATGACACCCAACGATGGGGCAAAATTCCTCCCAATGACAACAAATGAAGGGGAACGATTCCTCCCAATGACACCCAACAATGGGACACAATTCCTCCCAATGACACCCTACGATGGGACACAATTCCTATCAATGATGCCAACAATGGGGCCCAATGACACAAATGATGGGCTGCAATTCCTCCCAATGACCTCAACAATCGGGTCCAATTCCTCCCACTGACACCAAAGATGGGGCATTGTCTGTTCCCACTGACATCAGGACCTTTTCTACTCCCAACCGTCACTCTCCAAGTTTGGAGACTCCTGGTATAGTGTATCCTATTAGCGCTGCACCTAATCAAATATAAGTGAATTGTATAGTGCAGTGGTCTCCAAACTGCAGCCCAGGGGCCAGATGTGGCCCTTTGCTTGCTTTGATCCGGCCCTTGGGGCACTATTTCATCCCTGATACCAATGAAGTGGCCCAATTCCTCCCAATGACACCCAAGGATGGGGCACAAGTCCTCCCAATGACACCTAAAGATAGGGCACAATTCCTCCCAATGACATCCAATGATGGAGCACAACTCCTCCCAATGATGCCAACAATGGGGCCCAGTGACACTAATGATGGGGTGCAATTTCCCAATCCCAATGACACAACTCAACAATGGGGCCCAGTGACACTACAACTCCCAATCCTCAACAATGAGCACCCCCAATGGTGGGACACAATTCCTACCAATGACACCAATGATGGGGTGCAATTCCCCCCAATGACCTCAACAACGGGGCACAACTCCTCTCAATGACACCCAACGATGGGACACAATTCCTACCAATGATGCCAACAATGGGGCCCAATGACAACAATGAAAGGGTGCAATTCCTCCCAATGACCTCAACAATAGGGCACAACTCTCCCAATGACACCCAATGATGGGGCACAATTCCTCCCAATGATGGGGCACAATTCCTCCCAATGATGCCAACAATGGAGCCCAATGACACCAATGATGGGCTGCAATTCCTTCCCAATGACCTCAATAATGGGGTCCAATTCTTCCCACTGACACCAAAGATGGGGTATTGTCTATTCCCACTGACAGCAGGACCTCTACTACTCCCAACAGCCACATTCCAACCCCCCGAAAGTCTGAAGGACACTAAATTGGACCTTTGTTTAGAACGTTTGGAGACCCCTGGTATAGTGTATATCCTATACCTTGGTGCTGGATGCTTTATTTGTTTAGTATTTTTTCTGCAGCAGATTACATTTTCTATTTAATGTGCTTTTACTAAACAGGAATGCTGCATGTATGAGCTACATACAATTATAGGGAGACAATGTAAATGTTACATGTATGCATACAACACGCATGCACATGCATATCTAACCTTCCTAGCAAATGAACATTGACAATGGTCTGTATACTATAGGTATACATTAAAAGTCGATTAGCTTGTGTTATAGCTGGACCAGGATTTCTGTAGCAAACAGGACTCCAGGCACCTCAAACAATTGCAGGAAAGTAGTTCCCAGTGTTATCGCCTCTGGCTCTGGCAGAGCCCCTTCTTCATCTTATGGAGTCCCCTCTCTGGCAGAGCCCCTTCTTCATCTTATGGAGTCCCCTCTGGCAGAGCCCTTGCTTCATCTTATGGAGTCCCCTCTGGCAGAGCCCCCTTCTTCATCTTATGGAGTCCCCTCTGGCAGAGCCCCTTCTTCATCTTATGGAGTCCCCTCTGGCAGAGCCCTTGCTTCATCTTATGGAGTCCCCTCTGGCAGAGCCCCTTCTTCATCTTATGGAGCCCCCCCTCTGGCAGAGCCCCTTCTTCATCTTATGGAGCCCCCTCTGGCAGAGCCCCTTCTTCATCTTATGGAGCCCCCTCTGGCAGAGCCCTTCCTTCATCTTATGGAGTCCCCTCTGGCAGAGCCCCTTCTTCATCTTATGGAGCCCCCTCTGGCAGAGCCCCTTCTTCATCTTATGGAGCCCTCTCTGGCAGAGCCCCTTCTTCATCTTATGGAGCCCCCTCTGGCAGAGCCCCTTCTTCATCTTATGGAGTCTCCTCTGGCAGAGCCCTTCCTTCATCTTATGGAGTCCCCTCTGGCAGAGCCCTTCCTTCATCTTGTGTCCTACTTTCAGTTTCTGCTGCTGGCCTTTTATTTAGAAAGTCTGGCTACCTCTACCTCTTCCATCAGTTTCTATGCTAGAAGGATTTTCTAACTCCAAACTCTAGATGGCACTTTAGCATCATACCTGCCATGGGGCAAATATAATAAAAGGTCAAGGTAATTTTTGTTATTGACACAGGTCCGATGTTTGACAGAAGCTCCTCTAAAACAATGGCAATAGCAAAAAAATTGTATTTATTGCCCAAATATAAAACAATAGTAACTATTTCCCCATTGTGGTCGATAGGAAAACGAATGTGCTATGGGGATGTCTAGCTCGGTGGTAGATGCGTTTTAGTGCAGTCCATGGCAGTCCGAACTGTCTTTTAGCCACTTGAAGACCCGGCATTTTCTGGCATATTATGTTTAAAACTGTAAATCAGTACTTGTTGCTATTAAAAATTACTTATAACCCCCAAACATTATATATTATTATTATTATTATACAGGATTTATATAGCGCCAACGGTTTGCTCAGCGCTTTATGTGTGTATATACAGTGAGGAACAGAAGTATTTGAACCCCCTGCGATTCTGCAGGTTCTCCCACTTCTCCATCATGGAGGGTCTGACATTCACATTGCAGGGGATTCCCACTCTGAGGACAGAATTCAGGAGATCACATTGTATGATTTGTAAAGAATGTATTTGTCTTGCACGGGCTGAACAGAAGTATTTGAACCCCTGAGAAACAGCAAGAATTCTGGCTCTCAAAGACCTGTTACTGCGCCTTTACAAAGTCCACCTCTACTCCACTCATTCATCCCACTTAGTAGCACCTGTCGGAGCTCTTTATAGACACCTGTCCACCCCACAGTCAGTCAGACATCAACTACTAACCATGGGCTAGACCAAAGAGTTGTCAAAAGACACCAGAGACAAAATGGTGGACCTCCACAAGGCTGGAAAGGGCTACGGGGCAATTGCCAAGCAGCTTGGTGAAAAATAGATCAACTGTTGGAGCAATTGTTAGAAAATGGAAGAGGCTACAGATGAATGTCAGTCTCCCTGGGACTGGGGCTCCATGCAAGACGTCACCTCGTGGGGTATCACTGATGATACGAAAGGTGAGGAATCAGCCCAGAACTACAAGGGAGGAGCTGGTCAATGACATGAAGAGAGCTGGGACCACAGATTCACAGGTCACTGTTGGTAGAACACTACGCCGTCATGGTTTCCAATCATGCATTGCACGGAAGGTTCCCTGCTCCAGTCATCACATGTCCAGGCCCGTCTGAAGGTTCCCCTGCTCAAGTCATCACATGTCCAGGCCCGTCTGAAGGTTCCCCTGCTCAAGTCATCACATGTCCAGGCCATCTGAAGGTTCCCCTGCTCAAGTCATCACATGTCCAGGCCGTCTGAAGGTTCCCCTGCTCCAGTCATCACATGTCCAGGCCCGTCTGAAGGTTCCCCTGCTCAAGTCATCACATGTCCAGGCCCATCTGAAGGTTCCCCTGCTCCAGTCATCACATGTCCAGGCCCATCTGAAGGTTCCCCTGCTCAGTCATCACATGTCCAGGCCCCCGTCTGAAGGTTGCCAATAACCATCTGGATGATCCAGAGGAGGCATGGGAGAAAAGTCATGTGGTCAGAGGAGGCATGGGAGAAAGTCATGTGGTCAGAGGGAGACCAAAGTAGAACTTTTTGGTCTGAACTTCACTCGTCGTGTTTGGAGGAAAAAGAAGGATGAGTTGCATCCCAAGAACACCATCCCTACTGTGAAGCATGGGGGGTGGTAACATCATGCTTTTGGGGGGGGCTTTTCTGTGAAGGGGACAGGACGACTGCACTGTATTAAGGAGAGGATGAATGGGGCCATTTATTGTGAGATTTTGAGCAACAACCTCCTTCCCTCAGTCAGAGCATTGAAGACGGGTCGTGGCTGGGTCTTCCAACATGACAACGACCCGAAGCACACAGCCAGGAGAACCAAGGAGTGGCTCCGTAAGAAGCATATCGAGGTTCTGGAGTGGCCTAGCCAGTCTCCACACCTAAATCCAATAGAATATCTTTGGAGGGAGCTGAAACTCCGTGTTGCTCAGCGACAGCCCCGAAACCTGACAGATCTAGAGGAGATCGGTGTGGAGTCGTCGGCCAAAATCCCTGTTGCAGTGCAAACCTGGCCAAGGACTACAGGAAAACGTCTGACCTCTGTAATTGCAGACAAAAGCTTCTGTACCAAATATTAACACGGATCTTCTCAGGGGTTCAAACACTTCTGTTCAGCCGTGCGAGACAAATACATTCTTTACAAATCATACAATGTGTGATCTCCTGAATTCTGGCCTCAGAGTGGGAATCCCCTGCAATGTGAATGTCAGACCCTCCATGATGGAGAAGTGAGTGGGAGAACTTGCAGAATCGCAGGGGGTTCAAATACTTCAGTTCCTCACTGTATATATGTGTGTGTATGCATATACAGGTGAAACTCGAAAAATGAGAATGTGGTGCAAAAGTTCATTTATTTCAGTGCAGCAACTTAAAAGGTGACACTAATATATGAGACTCATTCCATGCAAAGCAAGATAGTTCCAGCCGTGATTTGTCATCATTGTGATGATTATGGCTTACAGCTCATGAAAACCCCAAATCCACAATCTCAGAAAATGAGAATATTCCATGCAATCAATAAAAACACGGATTGTACATAGAACAATATCGCACCTCTGAGAAGTAGAAGCTGCATATGTACTCAGTACTTGGTTGGGGCCCCTTTTGCAGCAATTACTGCCTCAATGCGGCGTGGCATGGAAGCTATCAGCCTGTGGCACTGCTGAGGTGTTATGGAAGACCAGGATGCTTCAAGAGCACAGTAATCCCACGGTCATTGAACCAGGTTTTGGTGCTTTTGGCAGTGTGGGCGGAGCCAAGTCCTGCTGGAAAATGAAGTCAGCATCCCCATAAAGCTCGTCTGTGGAAGGAAGCATGAAGTGCTCCAAAATCTCCTGGTAGACGGCTGCGGTGCGGTGACCCTGGACTTAATGAAGCACAGTGGGCCAACACCAGCAGATGACATGGATCCCCAAATCAACACAAAGACTGTGGGAAACTTCACACTGGACTTCCAGCATCTTGCAGTGTGTGCCTCTCCATTCTTCCTCCATACTCGGGGTCGGTCTCCTCGGACCCCGCATTCACTACAACTACTCTCCCGGACCCCGCATTCACTATATCCGCTCTCCCGGACCCGCATTCACTATACCCGCCCTCCCCGGACCCCGCATTCACTATATCCCCTCCCCCCGGACCCCGCATTCCCTATATCGCTCCCCCCGGACCCCGCATTCACTATATCCCCTCCCCCCCGACCCCCGCGTTCACTATATCCCCCCCCCGACGACCCCGCGAGTTCCCTATATCCGCTCCCCCCGGACCCCGCGTTCACTATATCCGCTCTCCCCGGACCCCGCATTTCTGTATCCGCTCCCCCCGGACCCCGCATTCTCTGTATCCGCTCCCCCGGACCCCGCATTCCCTGTATCCGCTCCCCCGGACCCCGCATTCACTAGATCCGCTCTCCCCGGACCCCGCATTCACTAGATCCGCTCTCCCCGGACCCCGCATTCACTAGATCCGCTCTCCCCAGACCCCGCATTCACTAGATCCGCTCTCCCCGGACCCCGCATTCACTGTATCCGCTCTCCCCGGACCCCGCATTCACTATATCCGCCCTCCCCGGACCCCGCATTCACTATATCCGCCCTCCCCGGGACCCCGCATTCACTATATCCGCCCTCCCCGGACCCCGCATTCACTATATCCCCTCCCCCGGACCCCGCATTCCCTATATCCCCTCCCCCCGGACCCCGCGTTCCCTATATCCGCTCCCCCCGGACCCCGCGTTCACTGTATCCGCTCTCCCCGGACCCCGCGTTCACTGTATCCGCTCTCCCCGGACCCCGCATTCTCTGTATCCGCTCCCCCGGACCCTGCATTCTCTGTATCCGCTCCCCCCGGACCCCGCATTCCCTGTATCCGCTCTCCCCGGACCCCGCATTCACTAGATCCGCTCTCCCCGGACCCCGCATTCACTAGATCCGCTCTCCCCGGACCCCGCATTCATTATATTCGCTCTCCCCGGACCCCGCATTCGCTAGATCCGCTCTCCCGGACCCCGCATTCGCTAGATCCGCTCTCCCCAGACCCCGCATTCACTATATCCGCTCTCCCCGGACCCCGCATTCACTATATCCGCTCTCCCCGGACCCCTCATTCACTATATCCGCTCTCCCCGGACCCCGCATTCACTGTATCCGCTCTCCCCGGACCCCCGCATTCACTAGATCCGCTCTCCCCGGACCCATCATTCACTAGATCCGCTCTCCCCGGACCAATCATTCACTATATCCACTCCCCCCGGACTCCCTTCCAGTACTAACCCCCCCCCCCCTCAGCTCGAATTCCTCTCCCTCCCCCAACTCCCCCCTCCTAGCAAAATTCTTCTACCCCTCAAATTTCCCCGTGAGCATAAATCCTCTCCACCAAACCACCAATTTCCCCTCTCCCAGCACAAATCCCCCAGATCCTCTCTCCTAGAACTTACCCCCCCCCCCCTCCCGAATTTCTCCTCTTAGCACAAGTCCACCCAAATCCCCTGTCCTAGGAATTATCCCCCCAAAAAATGTCCCCTCCTAGCACAAATCCCCTCTTCTATGACTTACCCACCACCAAAATTTCCCCTCCGAGCAGAAATCTCCTCAAATTCCCTCTCCTAGGACTTACGCCCCCCCCCCCCCCCCCCCCCCCCCCCAAAAAAATTTTTTTTCCATTCTTAGCACAAATCCCCCGAAATCCTCTCCTAGGAGTTATTCCCCCCCCCACATTTCCCCTCCTAGCACAAATTCCCTCTCATAGCAGTTATCCCCCCAAAAAAAACTTCAATTTCCCCTCCCAGCACAAATGCAAAATATGCCCCTCCCCCACCCCAGTACACACAATGCTGTGATTGCTCTTCAGCATGTGAATAGAAAAAGAGAACAATCTACAGAGATTTACCAGCATGCTGGCTGTCATTCCGTCTATGGGCTGATTATCTCCTCCATACGAAATTGTTTGCCTGCAGTATACTGCTGTCCTAAGTCCAGTGTCCTGGGTCTAGGGACCTGTGTCCTCAGTTCAGTGTCCTCAGTCTAGTGACCAGTGTCCTCGGTCTAGTGACTCGTGTCCTGAGTCCAGTGTCCTAGGTCTAGTGGCCTGTGTCTAGTGGCCTATGGGTCTAGTGGCCTATGGGTCTAGTGGCCTATGTCCACTGTCCTGGGTCTAGTGACCCGTGTCCTGAGTCCAGTGTCCTAGGTCTAGTGACCCGTGTCCTGAGTCCAGTGTCCTAGGTCTAGTGGCCTGTGTCCTGGGTCTAGTGGCCTATGTCCACTGTCCTGGGTCTAGTGACCCGTGTCCTGAGTCCAGTGTCCTAGGTCTAGTGACCCGTGTCCTGGGTCCAGTATCCAGTGTCTAGTGACCCGTGTTTCTGGGTCTAGTGACTCGTGTCCTGGGTCTAGTGACCTGTTCTTTAGTCCAGTGTCCTCAGTCTAGTGACCCGTGTCCTCGGTCTAGTGACCAGTGTCCTGTGTCCTATGTCCAGTGTCCTCGGTCTAGTGACCCGTTATCCCAAGTCCAGTGTCCTCGGTCTAGTGACCCGTTTCCCGAGTCCAGTGTCCTCGGTCTAGTGGCCCGTGTCCCGAGTCCAGTGTCCTCGGTCTAGTGTCCCGTGTCCCGAGTCCAGTGTCCTGAGTCTAGTGACCCGTGTCCAGTGTCCTCGGTCTAGTGACCCGTGTCCAGTGTCCTCGGTCTAGTGACCCGTGTCCTGAGTCCAGTGTCCTCAGTCTAGTGACCCGTGTCCTGTATCTCCTCCATACAGAATTGTCTGTCTGCAGTTAAGAATGAACAAAACATACAATTAATTGGACACAATCAGAAATGTGATTTTATTTGATCCATCGGGATTATTCATACATCTTATTGGCAGATATTCATTATATTCATCAGATATCAGATATATGAAAAGTCTTCACCCCTCCATCGCCATCACCACCCACCCCCTGCTCTTCCCCAATAATTCATCCATACCCCGGAACGTTCACATCAGACAAATCCAGTGGACAGTCCGTGTGATCGGCGGATGTTTTCTCTGATCTGTCGCAGATTTTTATTGCTCCCAACAACCACAACGTGAGTCTATGCAGTCAGCACGCCTCATCCGGAGAATGCCTTTACAGTATATATATCATAGTACAGATATCGGAGTACATCAGATCACATCAATCATACAATTGGAGGATTTGTTACATTGTTAATCCTGATCTGTATCTACAAGGATCCATCTCTGTACAGGGTGGGGTGATCACCACCCAATCATATGGCAGCTACTGTTGGGAATACATATGTAGCGCCCTCTTGTGTACATAGCTGATTGTGTAGTTAAAGGCTTCTTAGGGTTTACTTCAGGTCAGGCTGGAGGGATCTACAGATCAGGCCTCTGGTACCTCCCTCTGGTTCTAGAAGCTTGGAGAAGGTTCTAGAAGCCATTGGGAGAAGGCCAGAGGAGCTGATCTGCATATTCATGAGAGTCAGACCAATCCCAGGCAGGAGGCCTGGTAGTGTGGCAGACTGGCCCATAAATATGAGCCAGCAAGGGAGACAGGTGGAAGATGCAGTGCTGAGGTGTGCTGCTGTGTAGCTTGAGAGGGGACCCTGAAGAAGGGGGGTCCTGCCTCCAGGCTGGAGGAAGGATGGAAAGGAAGCTGGATTAAAAGGAAGCTGATGCCCACCAAGCAAGGACAGCCTGGAAGGAAATCAGCCCAGCAAAAGACTGAAAACAGTTTTTTTTTTTTCCCAAATCCACAGTACTCAAGGAAAGTGTGTGTACCTCTACACCCCTGGGGCCTACAGGAGAGAGGGCTGCTAGGTACTTTACCCAAGCAGTTCTCCCTGGGACAGTGCTGCAAGCCTGTTTCAGAATCTCTTGCTTCAGGATACCCTTCAAAAGGCAGCCAGGTGGATGGGTAGTTTCTAGGTGGTATCTGAAGAGGTTCACTTAGAGGGGACCAAGTGCTCCTCATGAAGACTGTGTTACTGATCCATGAAGAGATTGATGCCACTCTTGAGGGATTAGAAAGTCCAGGATCCTACATTTTGTGGTTTGTCCTCAGAGTTATATTTCTAGTCTAGTTGGCCATCCCATATACCTCAAGACTCTATCCAAGTTGTTTATCCCCCCCAAAAAAAGAACAAAAAACAAGCCCATGGACTGGTTACTGTTAGAAAATGTGTGTTGCCTGGCCATGCAGGACACTAGGGGGACCCAAAACCAGTGGCTCTCAAGAGGGGTAACACTACATATAAGAAATCAGAACCTCAACTAGAATAATGAGAAAGGAAGCAGAGCGATTGGACTAGGAAGAACCAATGAGGAATCTTCAATGCATATTGTTTAGTGGGGGAAGCCTCTGTTCTATGCATCCCACCTCCCCCCCCCCCCCCCCCCCCCCGCAGTCTCCCAACCAGGTTTTTGTTTGCTAGAAGCTAGCTGCCATCCAACCACCGGAGTCCTGGAACTAGTGAAAGGCTAGCTCCAGGATTCATAGGCTGGTGGAACTTTCGTCTGAGAAGGAACCCATCTGGAGTCGCTTCCCGGCTCCCATCCTCTAATTTGCAGCACTGCAAATTATGTGATGGGGACTTGCATGTATATGTGACATTGAGGTGAATGGGGGGCTCCTGATGAGACTTGAAGACTCCCAATATGGAGACTCTGATTCAAACATGGGGACTCCTGAGGTGAGCGGGAGAACTCCTAATGTGAATGGAGAACCCTAATGTGGAGGGGAGGGCTTCTGATGTAAAAACGGTTAGTTGTCACTGCCTCGCTGATTGTGTGACCACGCCCCTTTAAGTTACCATTTGGCACGGTGTACATAGGTCTAATGCTAAACATTTATTATTTTGCATTGGGCGTGGCTGGAGCGCAGAATGACCCTCCCATGTTGGGGGCCGGGTGTGTAATGTTGCACACCTGTCAGAAAACCCCTCTGGGAAGAACCCAATATTTTGGGGGTAAAAGAAGTAAAAACTCCCTTTCGCAAGGACCTCTGCCGGTTCTTTCAGCCCCCACCACCCTAATGACGGTCCTGGCTTCTTGTATGTATTCCACACATTAGCTGCCTTATGACTGATTGGTGATCCCTCCCCCACATACATACATGGATCCTTACAGATCAAAATGAACCCTTTGTACATATGTGACCTACTCGGATACCTGTGCCGATGGTGCTCAGTGTTGGTTGAACATTGGTGCCGGTAATGGTGGGCAGACTCTAAAACCCTCCCATAGACTGTCAGATATCATTTATATCATCCATCCAGAGTACAACCACCATCAGGACGGACAATGCCGATGCAACATCTAAACCCGAACATAGAAACTGAATATGGGAATATGATGCCGCATGGGATCCAGTGATGTCAAAAAGTTGATGTTTTTATATATTTGCTGCTTTCAATGAATCATTCCTGGTGTTCCTAGCATCGGGTGTCTCCAGAGGAACTTCCTTTCCCAGGGTGACAACGCTTTGTCCATTCAGCTGCAGTGTTGTCACCTCTTCCTGCACCCTTCTGAGTTGGGCAGCAGAAAGCCCTCCTAATGCACGGCGCTGACACATTCTTCCGCTGCTGGAGGGTGCTCAGACATCCACAGACAGATCCCATACAAAGCATCTCCAGGATGTGCACAGAGCAGAAACCACGGACAGAGAAGGGAGAACATGGAAATATACTCACATTGTTCTACAAAACCAAATATCCTCACATGACATGTTTATGGTGAAGGGTCACTCCACCCAACGATTAAACCCCATGAAACCACAAATACACTCACTGGCCACTTTATTAGGTCCACCTGTTCAAAGGCTTGGTAACACAAATTGCTAACCAGCCAATCACATGGCAGCACCTCAATGGATTTAGGCATCTAGACCTGGTGAAGACAACTTGCTGAAGTTCAAACTGAAAAGAAAAGACGGGATTCAAGTGACTTTGAACGTGGCATGGTTGTTGGTGCCAGACGGGCTGGTCTGATTATTCAAAATCTGCTGATCTACTGGGATGTTCCCAGACAACCATCTCCAGGGTTTACAGAGAATGGTCCGAAAAAAAGAAAATATCCAGTGAGGGGCAGTTGTGTGGAGGAAAATACCTTGTTGGTGTCAGAGGAGAATGGGCAGACTGGTTGGAGATGATAGAAAGACAACAGTAACTCAAATACCCACTCGTTACACCTAAGGTATGCAGAATACCATCTCTGAACGCACAACACAGGTTACAATTCGCACAGGATCATAAAAATTGGACAATAGAAGATTGAAAAAACGTTGCCTGGTCTGATGAGTCTGGATTTCAGATGCGACATTCAGATGGTGGGGTCAGAATTTGATGTAAACAACATGAAAGCATGGATCCACCCTGCCTTGTATCAATGGTTCAGGCTGGTGGTGTCATGGTGTGGGGGATCCATCCTGCCTTGTATCCATGGTTCAGGCTGGTGGTGTCATGGTGTGGGGGATCCATCCTGCCTTGTATCCATGGTTCAGGCTGGTGGTGTCATGGTGTGGGGGATCCATCCTGCTTTGTACCCATGGTTCAGGCTGGTGGTGGAGGTGTCATGGTGTGGTGGATCCATCCTGCCTTGTATCCATGGTTCAGGCTGGTGGTGTCATAGTGTGGTGGATCCATCCTGCCTTGTATCCATGGTTCAAGCTGGTGGTGTCATGGTGTGGTGGATCCATCCTGCCTTGTATCAATGGTTCAGGCTGGTGGTGTCATGGTGTGGGGGATCCATCCTGCCTTGTATCCATGGTTCAGGCTGGTGGTGTCATGGTGTGGGGGATCCATCCTGCCTTGTATCCATGGTTCAGGCTGGTGGTGTATGGTGTGGGGGATCCATCCTGCTTTGTACCCATGGTTCAGGCTGGTGGTGGAGGTGTCATGGTGTGGTGGATCCATCCTGCCTTGTATCCATGGTTCAGGCTGGTGGTGTCATAGTGTGGTGGATCCATCCTGCCTTGTATCCATGGTTCAAGCTGGTGGTGTCATGGTGTGGTGGATCCATCCTGCCTTGTATCAACTGTTCAGGCTGGTGGTGTCATGGTGTGGTGGATCCATCCTGCCCTGTATCCATGGTTCAGGCTGGTGGTGTCATAGTGTGGGGGATCCATCCTGCCTTGTATCCATGGTTCAGGCTGGTGGTGGTGGTGTCATGGTGAGGTGGATCCATCCTGCCTTGTATCCATGGTTCAGGCTGGTGGTGGTGGTGTCATGGTGTGGTGGATCCATCCTGCCTTGTATCAATGGTTCAGGCTGGTGGTGTCATGGTGTGGTGGATCCATCCTGCCTTGTATCAATGGTTCAGGCTGGTGGTGTCATGGTGTGGGGGATCCATCCTGCCTCGTATCCATGGTTCAGGCTGGTGGTGGTGGTGTCATGGTGTGGTGGATCCATCCTGCCTTGTATCAATGGTTCAGGCTGGTGGTGTCATGGTGTGGTGGATCCATCCTGCCTTGTATCAATGGTTCAGGCTGGTGGTGTCATGGTGTGGGGGATCCATCCTGCCTCGTATCCATGGTTCAGGCTGGTGGTGGTGTCATGGTGTGGGGGAGATTTTTGTGGCACTAGAACGGTGGACCTAATAAAGTGGCCGGTGAGTATACAGATTACAGACTTTTTTTTTTTTTTTTTTTTACTCAATCCCCTTCGCTTTTAGCTCATCCCGCACGCGATTCAGGTAATCCGGATCCGGGTAACCGAACCTACAAGAGGAAAAAAAATAAATAAATGATACAATGTATACCTTCTATATATATCTCCTCTGTACATACAATTCCTACTCTCTGAATAATATAGTCCCTCCTGTTCTAAATGATATCAATAAAAAGAATGTATAATCAGTATTGTGGAGAGAGGAGTGCAGAACACAACTGATCTCTCCTACGCCCTCCGTTCTCCTCCGGGGGATGCAGGAATTATTGGATCCAGTAACAGAATATATATACACAACATAACAGAACCTCCCGAGTCCCGGTCTGCAGCCCCCCCCCCCCCCCCCCCCCCCCCCCCCCCCCCCCCCCCCCCCCCCCCCCCCCCCCCCCCCGTCTGCAGCCCCCCCCCCCACCTCCCCCGTGCTCTTCTGTCCTCTGTGTGCCGGCTATAGACACCTCCACTGATAGACATCTATTCCCCAGTCACTAGAATGCAGACAGCTGATTGGCTGGCTGATCATACAAACACTTGCGATCGTATGGTTGCTCCTTGGTCTATGGCAGCTGGAAAAAAACAACTTCTTTTGGAATTCCCTAAACCAGCATTTCTCAACCTTTTAAAATAGACGGTCCCGAGGCGCCCCCTTCTAAAATGGGAAGAACTATTCTAGTCGTTTTATAAAACACAGCAACATCCACACATGTAGAACCCCAACATTGGAGGGGATTTATTCTTCCAAAGCAAATACACCTTTACACACTGGTACCGACTAGTATTCCAATGTTTCTCTCCTCCCTCAGTTGCACACTGGTACCGACTAGTATTCCAATGTTTCCCTTCTCCCTCAGTTGCACGCTGGTACCGACTAGTATTCCAATGTTTCTCTTCTCCCTCAGTTGCACGCTGGTACCGACTAGTATTACAATGTTTCTCTTCTCCCTCAGTTGCACGCTGGGTACCGACTAGTATTACAATGTTTCTCTTCTCCCTCAGTTGCACACTGGTACCGACTAGTATTCCAATGTTTCTCTTCTCCCTCAGTTGCACGCTGGTACTGACTAGTATTCCAATGTTTCTCTTCTCCCTCAGTCGCACGCTGGTACCGACTAGTATTCCAATGTTTCTCTTCTCCCTCAGTCGCACACTGGTACCGACTAGTATTCCAATGTTTCTCTTCTCCCTCAGTCGCACGCTGGTACCGACTAGTATGCCAATGTTTCTCTTCTCCCTCAGTTTTTCTCCATCACTGAGCTAATGTGATCCCAGCCCTGATGGAGAGGGGTGGGGGAGGGTCAAACTAGGATGCTGTGCAGGCCACCAACATCCTCCTTATTGACTGATGATGTGATTGGTTGTCAGGCCACCGATGGCTAGAAGGTCATAATGGCGCACAATGAAAACCTGCGGCTTTGTGTAACTAATAGGAAGACTTGTTCCACCCGCTGGCTTGTATACAAGTTTTGGGCAATTTTTAGACATTTTGCCAAGACACCCCTGAAGACACTTCAAGGCACCCCAGGCTGTCTGGGCACCCCGGTTAAGAAAAGCTGCCTTAGATCATCTTAGATAGTCTTGTATTGTTTACCCCTTGGCGCTGACGCCTCCCGGCCCTTTAAGGGCTCCAAAAGGTGGGAGGTGGGGGGGGGGGGGGTTTAGGGTCATGTGACCGCCATGATTCGCTCTCACGGCAGTCACATGATCGGGAAAGGTCCCAATCGAAAAAGGAGATCCTGACCTTTCTGTGAGTACCGAACGTGTGTGCTGGGAGCTGGGAGCTCGCAGCACATATGTTTTTTTTTTTTTTAATAGAACGCAAATGTGCAGCAGCTTGGCGTCTAGACCCAGATGCCGGGAGGCCACACATTTGCGTTCGGCCGGCCACAAGAGGTTAAGGAAAAATTGCATTCATTACCACCCAGGAATGTTGTACATAGGAAAGCCCTTTAAAATGCTTACTAAACCCCCAACAGTGACATCAGTCTGTAGATGCAGTAAAGCATGCTGGGTATACTCACTGTGGAATCTAAGCGGTTAATCCTCTGCATTGTGTTAAAAAGCTGTTTGATCCTGTCTTCTCTGATCCTCCCCTTCTACTGTCCCCAATCCATCTGCTGATAGTACAGAGCTCTAGGGCATGTCACTCTGCACATGCTCAGTTTAGTGTGTATTGCTAGAGAGTTTTTTTTCCCTTTGGGAGGGTGCATGTGATCAGCACAAAGCCAATTAGCACTGTTCAGACAGAGGTCAGGGGTTCTGCAGCTTCCTAGAGCAGAATGAAAATTCCTCTTACAAGCTTTAACCAGTGCTCTGCTAGACACTGATAGAAGACACAAGACAGCCATATACGGCTAATAAGAAACGGTATTTAGCAGTTTATATTTACTAAAACAATTGCATTTCCATATTCCGGGGTGTAGTAACACTTTAAGACTCCTCATGTCTATTTAATATCTGTAGCGCCCTCTAGGTAGATAGGCTTTGTAGTTTTGTAGTTAGAGGCGGCGTAGCAGCCTGGGATGAGTCAGCCAGGGAGTGAGGAAGTGAGTTCACCTTCTGGAGCCCTCCCACGTCTCCAGAAACTTAGAGAACTCTCTGGAACAGGGGTGGAGCAGGGGAGGAGGCCTAGGTCTGCATGTTTGAGAGACGTTGGATAATTTCCTGGCAGGAGGCTGACCATGGTGACCAAAGACAACCCTTAAATATCATAGAGAGCCTGGAGAGCAGCAGGAAAGGTGGAAGATGCAGTGAGAGAAGGATGGAGTTTGGAGCCCAGGAGGTGGATCCCAGGGAGGTGAGCCTACCTACAGGCTGCTGGCTGGATAGAAGGACCTCCACTGTCTAACCGTCTCCTAGGGAGGACAACCTGTCATCAAGGAAGGAGCAGCCCAGCGAAAGGCCTGAAAGCAGCTGTAACCCACCAAGCAAACATGACAGGACAGTGTGGGTACTTCTACACCCCCTGGGCCACAGAATGGGAGAGGGCAATTAGGTGCAAGACCCAACTAGTTCTCATCTGGGACTACTTATGTGCCAGCTCCTGGGATCCCTTGCCCAGGGATACCCTCATTGCAGCCGGATGAAGAGGAGGAAAACCAAGGGGACTTAAAGAGAAGTGCTATTTTTCCCCAATCCACATTTTTTGTATAGAAATGGTTGCAAAGAAGTTCATCCTCACATTTTTTCATCTGCTTGGGCATCTCATATACCCCTAGACCCCATCCAAGTTATTAACCCCTTAATAAAAACAACTACTCCGTGGCTCTCTCGTTTCCTTCCTATCCATCATAATCCCTCTTTTTCTCCCATGCAACTATATGCAGCTTATGGAACCTGGGTCACGCATGACCTCACTCTGGTTCAGCACCTGTTGGATACCTCTACTGGCTCCCCAAAGCCTCTTCATAACATTCAACAAATTTTTAACTTGCCCTCCCATCATTTTCTTTACATTCTACAAGTAAGGAATTATGTCAACTCCGTTGCTCCACTCAAATCTACTAGATTCCACACGACAATAATAGATGTTCTGGCAAAATCCCCAAAATATCAAACATTTATGGACCATTAAATCTTCATTACACGAAACCCCTGGAATCATCTACCTCAGTGAATTCTTGGGTCAAGGACTTTGATAATGCCTTCACAACTACTATCAGGTTTCAACACCACCTGTGCCTTCAACCTCAACGAGTTCTGGCGTGAACAGCAGTTCAAGATCATGCACCGTGCCTATATGCCCTGTCTCTGTTCGAAAACTGACCCGGCTCTGTCCACATGTCCACTCTGCGGCTGTCTCAAACCTTCATTACACCACAGATTTTGGCTATGCCCGTCTACAGGTGAAATTCGAAAAATTACAATATTGTGCAAAAGTTCATTTATTTCATTGCAGCAAAAAAGGTGAAACTAATATATGAGACTCATTCCATGCAAAGCAAGATAGTTCCAGCCGTGATTTGTCATCATTGTGATGATTATGGCTTACAGCTCATGAAAACCCCAAATCCACAATCTCAGAAAATGAGAATATTCCATGCAATCAATAAACACGGATTGTACATAGAACAATATCGGACCTCTGAAAAGTAGAAGCTGCATATGTACTCAGTACTTGGTTTGGGCCCCTTTTGCAGCAATTACTGCCTCAATGCGGCGTGGCATGGAAGCTATCAGTCTGTGGCACTGCTGAGGTGTTATGGAAGACCAGGATGCTTCAATAGCGGCCTTCAGCTCTTCTGTATTGTTCGGTCTCAAGTCTCTCATCTTTCTCTTGGCAATGCCCCATAGATTCTCTATGGGGTTCAGGTCAGGCGAGTTTGCTGGCCAATCAAGCACAGTAATCCCACGGTCATTGAACCAGGTTTTGGTGCTTTTGGCAGTGTGGGCGGAGCCAAGTCCTGCTGGAAAATGAAGTCAGCATCCCCATAAAGCTCGTCTGTGGAAGGAAGCATGAAGTGCTCCAAAATCTCCTGGTAGACGGCTGCGGTGACCCTGGACTTAATGAAGCACAGTGGACCAACACCAGCAGATGACATGACTCCCCAAATCACCACAGACTCTGGGAACTTCACACTGGACTTCAAGCATCTTGCAGTGTGTGCCTCTCCATTCTTCCTCCATACTCGGGGTCCTTGGGCCTCTCCATTCTTCCTCCATACTCGGGGTCCTTGGGCCTCTCCATTCTTCCTCCATACTCGGGGTCCTTGGGCCTCTCCATCCCTCCATATTCCTTGGGCCTCTCCATTCTTCCTCCATACTCGGGGTCCTTGGGCCTCTCCATTCTTCCTCCATACTCGGGGTCCTTGGGCCTCTCCATTCTTCCTCCATACTCGGGGTCCTTGGGCCTCTCCATTCTTCCTCCATACTCGGGGTCCTTGGGCCTCTCCATTCTTCCTCCATACTCGGGGTCCTTGGGCCTCTCCATTCTTCCTCCATTCTCGTGGTCCTTGGGCCTCTCCATTCTTCCTCCATACTCGGGGTCCTTGGTTTCCAAATGAGATGCAAGAGTTGCTCTCATCAGAAAAGAGGACTTTGGACCACCGAGCAACAGACCAGGTCTGTTTTTCTTTAGTCGTTAGACGTTGTTTGTTGTTCAGGAGCGGCTTGACAAGAGGAATACGACATTTGAAGCCCATGTCCAGGATCTGTCTGTATGTGGTGGCTCTTGATGCACTGACTCCAGCCTCAGTCCACTCCTTGTGAAAGTCCCTAACACTTTTGAATGGTCTTTTCCTGACAATCCTCTCCAGGCTGCGGTCATCCCTGCTGCTTGTGCACCTTTTTCGTTCCACACTTTTCCCTTCCACATAACTTTCTATTAATGTGCTTTGATGCAGCACTTTGGGAACATCCAACTTCTTTTGCAATTCCCTTTTGAGGCTTTCCCTCCTTATGGAGGGTGTCAGTGATGGTGTCAGGTCAGCAGTCTTTCCCATGATTGTGATTCATACTGAACCAGACTGAGGGACCATTTAAACGCTCAGGAACCCTTTGCAGGTGTTATGGCTGAATGAGCTGATTAGAGTGGGACACTTTGAGCCGAGAATATTCCACCTTTTCACAATATTCTCATTTTCTGAGATTGTGGATTTGGGGTTTTCATGAGCTGTAAGCCATAATCATCACAATGATGACAAATCACGGCTGGAACTATCTTGCTTTGCATGGAATGAGTCTCTCATATATTAGTTTCACCTGTATATCTGTCTTCTGGAAGCAAGTGACCACCTTTATAACTTTTGTCACCAGTTTCCAACTGACCAATGATCCGCCCCTTCTTCTCTTCGGTAACACGGAACAATCAGCTACAGGAATTCCTCCTCTCAATTATTAATTCTCAGAAACAACAAACCATGGATATCTACCTGTCTCTTGATAGCAAGAAGGACCATATTACGGAAATGGGTCTCCAACTGTACTCTGACTTTACCAGACCTAAAGCAAGACCTCAACTCTCTCCTACGCCTAGACAGGCTCAACCTAGTCTCCTCACCATCCAACTACAGATCGGATCAATACCTCCGGAAGTGGAAGCTCTACATCACGGGGTCTCTCTCTGCACAGGAGCAATTATCCTTCCTCCAGGATTCCAGAGGTTTAAGCCATTTTACAAAGCCTCTCATATGATGTAATGTTGCTCTACCTACAGTAGGGATTTGCTGTGTATAAGTCATGCTAGATTATTGATGTGTAACATTTTTATTTCTCATTTGTCTTCTCCTCCTTTCCCAACCCTCATCTTTTTTTTCCCTAACAGGGGTTTGAACCCTCGATATGATATATGACATCATGCTATTTGTAGATCTGCTGTCAGAATGCATCACATGTCTATACCAAGCAACTGGAGTTGTTCACGGCCTCCCTTTTATTCTTGGTGGAATTCAGAGTCACGGGACACCCTCCTCTCTGACCCCCACTCACTCTACTATTCTCTCTCGAACTCAGTTCCAGCTCAACTACTCTTCTGTTTTGTTTTTCAGGCTATATGGTTCCCCGGGTAGTGTTTTCTTACCTCTCTATTACCCCCCCCCCCCCTTCCTTATTTTTATCTTTCTTCCTACTCCACAACATGAGCCTTAGTGGTCTCACCTTTCCAACCGCTCCGTTTCCGCCACCCCCCTCTGCCAATCCCTCCACTGGCTTCCGATTGCGCAATGGATCAAATTCAAAATCCTAACACTGACGTACAAAGCCGTCCACCATACTGCCCCGAACTACATCACTGACCTAATATCCAAGTACCACCCCAACACGCACACTCCGCTCCTCACAAGACCTCCTTCTCTCTAGTTCCCTGGTCTCCTCCTCCCATGCCCGCCTCCAGGACTTCTCCAGGGTGTCACCCATCCTCTGGAACTCCCTGCCCCAACCCATCAGATTATCACCTACTCTCCTCTCCTTTAGGCGCACCCTGAAAACCCATCTCTTCAGGGAAGCCTACCCCGCCCCCTGCTAACTTGCCGACCTCCTCCACTCGTCCTACCACTCCATCCCCCACAGCTATCTCCTCCTGTGCCACCATCCCCTCCCTCCTAGATTGTAAGCTCCAAGGATCAGGGCCCTCAATCCCCTCATGTATCACATTGTATTGGTATTGTTCTGTCACATGTTCTGTCCCCCTTTGTAATGTACAGCGCTGAGCCAACTATCGGCGCTTTATAAATACTGTATAATAATAATAATAATCTGCCTCTTCTCTCTCTTCTCACACCTTCTCTTCCTACTTTAGTGTTCCTTTTCTTCCGTATTCGTTTGCCTTCTCCCCCGTGTTTCCTCCTTTTCGTCATTCCTTCTCTTCCATCTCCATCTTTAATTATATACCTTCCTCTTTGTGTTTTTGGTGGATATCGGCCGACATCTCAGTACACCCTGCTTATCCAGAAACAGACCACACCATACACTTTGTAGCCTTCACCCACTTCTTCATCCATTGGCTCTAACTTTCAGTCCTCCTTTTCTTCTCACTCGCCTTTTATCACAGCACCTCCTTAGTTACTGGTCTACATCTGCTCTGGATTGGGAATTCTCGAATCCGAATGCACTTACTGTTCTCATGCAATGTTCCTTCTTGTAGAATGTGATTGGAGATTTCTACTCCTCTATATTGACAGGATATCCCATATATGTCGCCAATTTATTATTGGGTTTTAAAAACCCAATAAATATTCTTATACACAACTAAAAACCAGTTCGGGGACCGTATTACTGACTGTGTGCATGTGGAGATGTGAAGAGAATGCGTGTCGCCTGGCCATGCATAGCTTAGGGGGACCCAAAACTCAGGATCCTACAGGGGTAGTGCTACATATCCTATTAGTGAACACGTTGGCCTACGATTGCACAGTAAGCCATTTGCCTCTTGAATATACTGTATTATATATACCCTCAGAAGTCAGAATACCCTACACCCCCCCCCATAACCCCACCTCCATATTTTATCATACAGGAGTCTTATATCACCAACAATACAACTCAATACACGAGGTATAAAGTAGAACACACATCTCTCTGTATACTATATATATTCATCTTACCCTTGTGGGCCCCCATGGGTGCTGGTTTTATGATGGATATCATTCCAGGTGACGATGTCGGTGGCTCCGCTTGTACGAGAATCTCCCACGGTGAAGATCAGTTTCTGATCAAAGGCTTTCTTCAGCAGTTGCAGGATGTCTCTCCCCTCCTTGTTATCCGGTAAATAAGCCGTACGATAAGCACCCGAGAAATGTTTTCCAGGATGAGGATGATTCTCCTGGATAATGAGATAATGGGAGTCATGAGAAGGGAGGTGGAAGTCCTGCACACCTCCTGTATTCAGACATCAGCCTGTGTATAGCAGTGACCGACAGTCCACACAGGGTGTGCTATGGAAGGACCACCGTACACAAGACTGGTATACTTCTGATTACTAAAATGGTGTCAGAGATGACCAATTCTTTGGGTAACGTCATAAAAATGCTGAGTCAGCGCACAGTGGCCAAAACGTGCAGCTACCACCAGAGAGTAATATCCCAACTTCCCCTCAGTGTGTGTAAAGATTTATGGGTGCAAACAAATTAGAACATCGAAAAATTGTACTACACACAGTAGTAAGTGGCAGTGTGTCCTATTACTGATAGGGGGCGCACATGTCGTGGGCCAGTCCAGAGAACATTAATCAAGATGGCGGACAGCAGTGTTGGTGCGTGCATGGAACAGAGGGTGCTGATGACGTTTCTTGTGAACGAAGGCGTACAACGAAGACTTCAAGCGCAGTACGGCGATGAGACGCTTGGCCGCTGTAAGACATTTGAATGGCTGAAACATTTCAAAGATGGCGGTACGTCCATCACTGCCTATCCCAGCCGTGGTGGTTCCCAGCCCACAGCAGTCATTCCTGGGAACATTCAGCGCATGGAACGCCGGATCCCATCGACACATAACCGGCCATGAAATCGCACCAGAGACGAATCTTTCTGTGGGAACGGTGAACACAATGGGGTTGATTTACTAACAGCAAACAGACTGAGCACTCTGCAAGGGCAGTGGCTCCAGAGCTTAGTAAATGAGGTAAAGACTCACTTTGCAAAAGAATACCCAATCACGTGCAAGGAACATAAAATTTTTTTTAAAAAAACCTGCATTTTTGCTTACACATGATTGGATGATGGACGTCAGCAGAGCTTCCTCTCATTTACTAAGCTCTGGAGCAACGGCACTTTCAGAGTGCACAGTCTAATTGCCTTTAGTAAATCCCCCGTCACGGTATAGGGGCGTGGCCAATTATTAATTCCTGATTAATGATCCGGAGTGTCACGAGTTCTCTGCCAGCCCAGTTATTAATTCCTTGTTCCTTTAATTCCTCCTGGCCATAGGAAAGGCATCCTACAATTAGTATTCTACCCTTGTGTGCCAAAGGCCCCTAGCTGTAATTTACGCGCCCCCTCCACAAGAGTTCCCAAATTCAAGTGTATCCTCAATTGTCAGTGTCCCTATCCTCTCCATTGTCATCCTGCTAATGACCCCCCTCCACCTCTCGTCCTGCTCAGGGGGTTTAAGAGGTCAGTGCTGGTCTCTCCTGTTGTTCCATTCTGCTGTGCAGCCACTGAAGGAGATCCGAGCTACAGCGGGACTCTAGTGGCTAGACTATGCCTAAGCCCCAATGGAGTAAGGGGGACCCCAGAAGCTACATCAGCCCTGCCTGAGACTACCACACCAGCCCTGCCTGAGACTACCACACCAGCCCTGCCAGAGACTACCACACCAGCCCTGCCAGAGACTACCACACCAGCCCTGCCAGAGACTACCACACCACACCCCTGCCAGAGACTACACCACACCAGCCCTGCCAGAGACCACCACACCAGCCCTGCCAGAGACCACCACCGCCCTGCCTGACACCAGCCCTGCCAGAGACCACCACACCCAGCCCTGCCAGAGACCACCACACCCTGCCTGAGCCCTGCCAGAGACCACCACATCAGCCCTGCCTGAGACCACCACATCCGCCCTGCCAGAGACCACACACATCCGCCCTGCCTGAGAGACCCACCCACATCCGCCCTGCCAGAGACCACCACATCCGCCCTGCCTGAGACCACCACATCCCTGCCCTGCCTGAGAGACCCACACACATGCCGAGACTACCACACCAGCCCTGCCAGAGAGCCCTGCCTGACCACCACATCCGCCCTGCCTGAGACCACCACATCCGCCCTGCCTGAGACCACCACATCCCCTGCCCTGCCTGAGACCACCACATCCGCCCTGCCTGAGACCACCACATCCGCCCTGCCTGAGACCACCACATCCGCCCTGCCTGAGACCACCACATCCGCCCTGCCTGAGACCACCACATTCGCCCTGCCTGAGACTACCACATCCGCCCTGCCTGAGACCACCACATCCGCCCTGCCTGAGACTACCACATCCGCCCTGCCTGAGACCACCACACCAGCCCTGCCTGAGACCACCACATCAGCCCTGCCTGAGACTACCACATCAGCCCTGCCTGAGACCACCACATCAGCTCTGTGTGAGTGTATGCTTCCCCCGTGTTATCTGTTTATGAACTGCCTCCTACCTCCCTGTTGGACTACAAACTGATGTAGAGACTTTAGCTTTGCCCACCGGGGCTGGATTACAAGTATTTCGGACTCTCCCTGCACTACTCCACATTGAGTGACTGTTGCCTGTTTTAATAAAGCTTTAAGTGTTTGCCGTCTGCCTTGTGTTCTGTGCTGCTTACCCTCCGTCACATCCCCAATGATGAGGAAGTGAAGCCGGCTGTCCGAGGATGGTTCCGGACTACTGACAAATCTTTCTATGCCGAAGCTTTCCAGGCATTAGTGAGAAGCTGGGAGAAGTGTAGAAATGTAGCAGGGGAGGATAACAAAAAATAAATGCAGTTTCATCTCCTTGAAATTTGTTCTTTTATTTTTTAAACTCAAAAGTCCCGATTTGGCTTGAACCCCCCTCCTACTACACTATGAAAGTGATAAAAGGCTGCGTTTGCTGAGCGTCTATCCCATACGGCTGCACTCTACATTCACGCACCCTGGACTGTGAAGATCTGGGCAGTGGATTCATTTAAAGGGACCGCTTCCATGAGGGGGACGTTGTCATCGGGGGGATTGTGTGGTCTTTCAAGGGTTAAAACAGACAGTGTGATTCAGGTGTTCCAATCCCCTCCATATCATGTGATTCAGGTGTTCCAATCCCCTCCCAATCATGTGATTCAGGTGTTCCAATCCCCTCCATGGACACAGGTGTATACAATCAAGCCCCTAGACATGCAGACTGCTTCTACAAACATTGGTGAAAGAATGGGTCGCTCTCAGGAGCTCAGTGACTCCAAGCGTGGTCCCGTGATAGGTGGCCACCTGGGCAATAAGTCCATCCGTGACATTTCCTGGCTACTAAATATTCCACGCTCAACTGTTAGTGGGATTATAACAAAGTGGAAGCCACTGGGAACAACAGCCACTCAGCCACCAAGTGGTAGGCCACGTCACATGACAGGGCGGGGTCAGCGCATGCTGAAGCGCACAGTGCGCAGAAGTCACCAACTGTCTGCAGAGTCAATAGCTAAAGACCTCCAAACTTGGTGTGGCCTTCAGATGAGCCCAACAACAGTGCGTAGAGAGCTTCATGGAATGGGTTTCCATGGCCGAGCAGCTGCATCCAAGCCTTCCATCACCAAGTGCCATGCAAAGCATCGGATGCTGTGGTGTAAAGCACGCCGCCACTGGACTCTAGAGCAGGGGAGACTTGTTCTCTAGAGGGACCAATCACGCTTCTCTGTCTGGCAATCCGATGGATGTGTCTGGGTTCGGCAGTTGCCAGGAGAACGGTACTTGCCTGACTGCATTGTGCCAAGTGTAAAGTTTGGTGGAGGGGGGATTATGGTGTGGGGTTGTTTTTCAAAGGGTGGGCTTGGCCCCCTAGTTTCAGTGAAGGGAACTCTTAAGGCGTCAGCATACAAAGACATTTTTCCCAACTTTGTGGGAAGAGTTTGGGGATGGCCCCTTCCTGTTCCAACATGACTGCCCACCAGTGCACAAAGCAAGGTCCATAAAGACATGGAGGAGCCAGTTTGGGGTGGAGGAACTTGACTGTCCTGCACAGAGTCCTGACCTCAACCCCATAGAACACCTTTGGGATGAATTAGAGCGGAAACTGTGAGCCAGGCCTCCTCCCCCGACATCAGTGCCTGACCTGACAAATGTGCTTCTGGAAGAATGGTCCAACCTTCCCATAGACACCCTCCTAAACCTTGTGGGGGGCCTTCCCAGAAGAGTTGAAGCTGTTATAGCTGCAAAGGGCGGGGCCAACTCAATATTGAACCCTACGGACTAACACTGGGGGGCCATTAAAGGTAATGTGTGTGGAAAGGGCGGGGCCAACTCAATATTGAACAATATCGTTTACACTTCCAGCATATCCAAGGAATTGTAAAGATAAAGTTAGGCTCCTCCCCCACCCATGCTATATGAGATTGGAGAACACTTTGGTGTCACAATGGCGGTCTGAGGAGCTGAAGGACGGTTGTACCCTGTAATGGCAGCAGATGACACGGGGATTCATTGGACTAGACATGACCATCAGGGCCATCCACATAGTGATTCCTATATACAAGGCTTTTTTCAGCGGAAAAGCGGGGGAATGCAGTTTCGGCAACTCCAGCACTGAATGTATGTAATCGCAAGGGGTGCTGGAGGGTCTATTGATGCTGGCTGCTGGGGATCTATTGTTTGATGGGATCTATTTTTGCATGGGGATATATTGTTTCTGGGGGGTTTATTGTTGCTGGTGGGGGTTTGATGGGATCTATTTTTGCATGGGGATATATTGTTTCTGGGGGGGTTCTATTGTTTCTGGTGGGGGATCTATTGTTGCTAGGTGAGGTCTTATGTTTCTGGGGGAATCATTTGTTGCTGGGAGGGATCTACTATTGGGGAAGGGGTCTATTATTGCTGGGTGCTGAAGGGTTTATTGATGCTGGCTGCTGGGAGAACTGTTGTTGCTGTCGGGGGTCTATTTTTTCTGTGGGGGCTATTGTTGCTAGATGTAGGGGATTTTAATGCTTTTCTTGCCATCACTAACAAATTCCATACAAATTACTTTGCATCACAAAACAATACTTAGTTCTGTATTTTCTAAAAGGGGCAGTACTAGGAGGTGGGGGGGGGGGGGGGGGGGTGGAACCAAGGGACGGTGCTCAGAGGTGGAGACTACGGGTGACTCAGAAGAAGGGAGTTCCTGCACCTATTCTCTGGGGAAAAAAAAGACCCTGACCATATACACTATATCACTGCAAAAGTAGGTACACTATTCCTTCATTACCCTCTAAGCCAGGGGTGTCAAACTGGTGGCCCTCCAGCTGTTGTGAAACTACAAGTCCCATCATGCCTCTGCCTTTGGGAGTCATGTTTGTAACTGTCAGCCTTGCAATGCCTCATGGGACTTATAGTTTGAAAACAGCTGGAGGGCTGCCAGTTTGACACCCCTGCTCTAAGAGAAGCTGGAGGGGAGAGAGAGCACAGCCTGCACCTCCTCCTGGCCCTCTCCTCTTCCTCTTCAGATTTGACTGGTATCTTCCAGTGCTACGCTGACAGAAGTAGTAAAGTTGCTGTCACTACTCCTGTCAGCTTGGAGCTCCCAACGTGGTGCCCGCCCACCCACCTCATATCAGCGCCCAGAGCAGCCGCTCCTCCTGCCCCCCCCCCTTGTCCCAGCCCTTCTCCTGAGGTTCTTCTTCAGGATTGTCTGAATGTAAAAAAGCAAATATAATGGAAGAATCCAATTTTTAAAAAAATCAGTGTTGTGAGGACAGAGTTATGTCTGACTCCCACGTGTGGTATGTGCAATAAAGCATATTTTGTGGGTAAAAGGTCTGCCACATACGTGTGCTGTGTATACAGTGAGTGGGCGCAGGCTTGATTTAACTGTGCCCCTCCCATTGTTTGTACAATTTGGTCACACCCACAATTTATTACAGCAAATATTTGAGGAATTGTGAGAAAAAATGATGACTGGCAGTGCCAGATATGCATGGCGTGGCAACCAATCAGCTTAAAGCAGAACTAAACCTTCCTCTCCATTACAGCCAAGGAAGCCGCCCTCTTAGCCTCAGTTTGATCTGCGGTTGCCATGGTGCTGCACATGTGATCAGTTATGACATCAGAGATCTGATGTCATGACAGCTCAGTTGAAAGTACAAACAACGGTGACATGCCTGGAATGTAACGGATTTGGGAAACGGTTAAATCATTGGGTTTACTTCTGCTTTAAGCCGATTGGCTGCCAGGCACCGCTGCTTCAGATTTTGGCTGCTCCAGTTTTGGCAATTCATGAAATGTACTAAATGTTATGACGTCAGTACTGAGGGGTTAGAGAGTAGATCTATCTGTAATGAATCCTGAGGTCCGCACTCACCTTCTGGAAGCCCCCTGGGATGTTGTAGTCAATCTGTATCGTTCCACATTCAGGATATCCCGGTAGGGACCGTCCGTATGTTGACACATTCATAGTTCCATCTGGCTGGTCTCCTGTGACTTTCCCATACGCGACTCCACATATCGCACACACCGGCTTACGGGCCATGAGTTCCCGAAGACAGGCCTTGCAGTACGCATGCTTACACTTCTCTAATATCACCTTATCTTCTATCTCATCCTGGCAGATAGGACATGTGTCTGGTTCTTCTGCTTTCTGTGCAGTAGATGAGGATTTGTCGGTCTCCATTGGCTCTTCTGCGGTAGCTCCTGCGGGACCTCTTCCTGGTTTCTGGCTGCCACTGAGCCTTTCCTCAGCAAACCTGACATTGACTGGATGGCCGATGAGGAGCACAGTACCTTTTGAACATTCCATCACAATGTCTATTCCCGCCTTCATCAGCTCTTCCTGCACTAAATTGATTCTTTCCTCCTGGATAACTGGCTTCATATTGATTTGTTTTCTTTTGATATTAAAGAAAGTTTTCTGCAGAAGAGTGATGAAGCTGTGAGAAGCGTGGGGTGAAAGGTCAGGAGGGGCATTCATGGTTCTGAAGGTGACAACTAGGCTGCCATTTATTCTATGTTCTTCCATCTTCACATTGTACTTCTTCTCTATGTCAGAAATCTCCCTTTGCTTTAATTTCTTCAGGATATCCATGTGTCTGGGGTCTACCTGGTTCTCGGTCCTCATATTCCCGGTGGAGATGGTCACAGCCCTGCGAGGGCGAGCGGGTTCAAGGTCAGCCTTCTCTAAGAACTTCATCACCTGGGACAACTCATCTCTGGGACCACGAAGAACGATGCCCATGTTCTCTTCTCGTTTCACCAGGATTTTAGTCCAGTGGGCTTTTACTCGCTCTTTGATGTCAGAGAATGACAGGGAGACAACTGAGCGATCCACTGTTTCCTGGCTCCAGTCATCCGTCACCTTCTGCACCTTGTCTGTAAATCTCTCCTTGGCATCCTCAGGTAAGGATCCAGATCCCTGAGGGATAAATCTCACATATGTGGATCCTTCTGGTGCGGAGCGATGGTCAATCTTCACTCCATAACTTCTCTCTAGCCAATCCATGTCTGTTCTGTAGATCTCCACAATGTATTCATATAAGGCTGATGTTAAGCACAGCTGGTCAGCCTGGTTGTCACCAGGGACCTGGTTGTCATCAGGGGGAGATCCCTTACTCAGTGTATCTGGAGGTTTCTCTGCACCGAGCTCCTGTTCTCTCTGGAGATAGTCGTTCAAGAGTTTTATCTCTTCAAATTTTCCCTTTACCTCCACAACATCAGATTCATTTCTTATAGTGAGAGATGGAATTTTCAATTTTATTTCCTCTTGTAAATCTTCTGTGAACCATTTCTTATCTAATGTTGCCGTCAATAAAATAAAGATCTGAAAAGACGACAAAACAAAGAATAAGAGATGTTGGGTCACTTCACTAGTTACAAAAAAAAAAAAAAAAAACAACAAAAAAACCAACAAAAGAAAACCCAAACAAACACAAAGTCCTCTCTTCTCTCCAACGTTTCCACCAATATGATGTGTACAAAGCTGTCTTTTACTTTCTTGTATCATTCAGTGTGTCCTACTCACCCCGACCAATCCTAAACACACAAGATTTCAGAACTGGCAGTAAGAGGTTCCTTTAGCTCTCAGGTCATCAAACCGACCTCCTCTGGTTGATGAAGTCTTCACTGGACCACCATCAGCTGTGACAGACATGGGACACACATACACCCAGAACCTGCCTCACCTTATAACAGGGACTTACTGTATTTTATGATTATTTACTTGTTATTTTATCTGTATTTAGAGAATGTTTTCATCATTCCACAGAACATGAACCAACGTGAATGCCGGGACACAGCTAATTTCCTATCTCCTCTGGTCTGTTGTTGGCAGTTACAGAGGCTTTTCCTGGGGTACAGATGCCATTCTTCCCCAATATATCATTTTACCCCTTCAATGGATACATTATGTGCAGATGGTAAAAGTACCAGAATTTTGATGGGCAGATTGATTTAAGTTCTCCCTGACGTCCTCACAGCCCCCTCTGCACAAGCACTGGGGTGGCCTGGCACTGGTAATGGTGATACGTGTTACAGTTGGATCATACTGCACATAAAGGATTTATAAAGTTTGTGTTTTAAACCATTTTAATTCTTAGACCATATTATTCCATGGCATTCGTATGGCACTTTACCAGGAGCCACCAAGCTGGACACACAACTTATCTCATGGCTGGTCCAACCATTTATATAGTTACATAGCTGGTCAGGCTGGGAGACACAAGTCCATCTAGTTCAACCAACAGAAAACCTCCATATACAGAGCCTTATGCACAGTATTGACCCAATGGAAGCCAAAGAAACATTCAAATTATGGTCCAAGTGGCTTCACTGGGAAAAAAAAAAAAAATCTTTCCTGATCTCCTAGAGCATATTGTTGGTCTCTAGATCAACGACCACTGTTCTGGTGCTGCCATGGGCCAGTGACAAGGGCTCTTCTACTCCCCCTGACCCCTTACACTGAAAATCAAATGACAGTTCTATCACAAATCACGCTCTTTTAGTCTAATCTCTACATTTTACTTTTTTGATGGACCCAATGTGAGGAACTGTCCCGTAGTGATAACATTTTGCCCTTTCTGTTCTGGTTTTCTCCCCTTTGTAAAGCTCTACGTTTCACAGACATTCTACACTGTTTGTTTAGGGAAATGTGACCTTGTAGTCTTTCACTTCTATAGAGTTCATACTGTATTGTTGGGTTGTAGGGTTTGTTGTGGGTGGGGAAAACCCGGTGCCAGGCTGTCTGGTGGGGCTGGAGGGGGCGGGGATTACTGCCAGGATGTGCTGTATATACTGAGCTGTGTTTAATAAAGAGTCATTCATTTTCCCCTTACACAAAGTTCCGACTCGTGGTTTGGGAGAGCAGGGAAGGGAGTGTTTTTTTTTTTAGCTCTAATACCTGCCTTGGGAGAGTGCTGGAAGACTTGCTGGAAAAGGGGACCATTGGGTGAGACGCATCGCTCCGCACGAGGAAGCCCAGGCGGAACGGTTCCACCGCACCCAACATGCATCTTGTAGCACTTAAGAAGCCATTGTGTAGAGTACTGCAGTGCAGTGTTAAAGTTTGTTGAGACGAAAAATATTTTCATTAACTAAATTAAACACTGTTTTAGTCGACTAAAATACAACTAAAACAATTCAGATGACTAAAATATGACAAACTAAAATGGCATTTAAAAAAAAAATATATATATATAAATATAAAAATATAAATACGATACACACGACAAACTAAAATAACATTTTATTGAAAAGACTAAAAGAGGACTAAAAACTATAAAACGGCATTTTAGTTTAAAAAAAAAAAAAAAAAAACCTCTAAAATAGGCTAAACTAAAAATGTAATTTTAGTAAAAAAAAAGACTAAAATACGACTAAAACTAAAAAAATGGTATTTTAGTAAACAAAACAAAACAAAACAAAAAAAAAAGACTAAAAATACAACTAAAACTAGAATGGTATTATAGTCAAAAGACAGACTGAAACTAAAATCGATATTAGATGCCAAAATTATCACAGCTTCAGTGGGACATTATTATACGAATACCAGCCGGCATCAGGTTCCCCTATCACAGTGCCCATATACATTAGCTTCCCCCACCACACATACACTGTACATCAGGTGTCCCCCATCACAGAGTCCCCATACATCAGGTGTCCCCCATCACAGTGTCCCCATACGTCAGGTGTCCATCACAATCTCCCCATACATCAGGTTTCCCTCATCAGTGTCTCCATACATCAGGTGTCCCCATATTTCAGATTTCCCCCCTCACAGTGTACCCATACAGTAGGTGTCCCAATGCATTAGATGTCCATAACACAGCATTCCCATACATCAGTGGTCACCATAGATCAGACGTCCCCCACCACAGTGCCCCCATACACCAGGATTCCCTCATCACAATCCCCCCATACATCAGTTGTTCATCACTGTGTTCCCATACATCATGTGTCCCCCATCACAGTGTCCCCATAGATCAGATGCCCCCATCAATCAGGTGTCCCCTACAAAAAGGTGCCCTCATCACAGTGTCCCCATTAATCAGGTGTCCCTATTCATCAGATGTCCCACACCACAGTGCCCCCCATACACCAGGATTCCCTCATCACAGTGTCCCCATACATCAGGTGTCCCTCATCAGTGTCCCCCATACATCAATTGTCCATCACATTGTCCCCATACATCATGTGTTCCCTTAAATCAGATGCCCCCATCACAATGTTCCCATAAATCAGATGCCCCCATCATATTGTTCCCATAAATCAGGTGTCGCCTACAAAAGGTGCCCCCATCACAGTGTCCCCATACATCAGATGCCACCATCACATGGTTCCCATAAATCAGGTGTCCCTAGAAAAGGTGCCCTCATCACAATGTCCCTATTTATCAGGTGTCCCCATCATCAGTGTCCCCATACATCAGGTGTCCCCCATCAGAGTGTCTCTATACATCACAGTGTCCCCATACATCAGATGCCCCCATCACATGGTTCCCATAAATCAGGTGTCCCCTACAACAGGTGCCCTCAACACAGTGTCCCCATTCACCAGGTGTCCCTCATCACAGTGTCCCCATTCCATCAGGTGTCCCCCATCAGAGTGTCTCTATACATCATGTGTCCCCATACATCAGATGCCCCCATCACATTGTTCCCATAAATCAGGTGTCCCTAGAAAAGGTGCCCTCATCACAATGTCCCTATTTATCAGGTGTCCCTCATCAGTGTCCCCATTCATCAGTAGAGTTGCACCTTCCCCTGCTCCCTCTTGTACTCACAGCCCCCTGTAATGAAGGCACCTCCTCCTTCCTCTCCCATGCGGAGTCTGAGATGAATTCTCAGTCTCAGTGCAGCCACCTGCAGGAGGGATGAGAAAGATGAATCCCTCTCCCCTGCAGGAGCTGGCCACAGTTGCCTCCTTAATCACTGCTGTAAAAGAAGAGTGTCACCAGCAGCCAAATCACCAGTGAATCCCCCCCCCAACACCACGCCCACCCCCTTGTATCCTGGCCTTGATCATGGGCCCCTCATGCACCTGGGGCCCCTGGGCAGTTCCCAGGATTTCCCATTCATTAGGATAACTCCGGTTTCCTGAACACTGCTGGAACCAAACCCAGGGCAGTGTGACTCCTCCCTAAAAGGTAACATTTTGTATATGGGATTCATCGCATGGAGATATATTACGTCCGTATTGTATTTACTATATACAGAACGTTCTTGTAGAATATTACATTTTGTACATTGAATATACGACATTTCCTCCAGGGGCGGAGCTTACCATTTCAAGTGCTAGCAGCTGGTCAGCGTGAGGCATTTTGTTATATTTCTTGCACCCCCGAGGAAGGTCTGGTGAAGGGGGAGCTCTTGGACCCGTGACATGTATATTGTGAACCATAAAGGCATTTGTGGATGGTTTTTGTTTCCTGTCTAGTGCTCCTTCCATTGGTTTCATTGTGACTGTCTGATGACCCATTGGAGGGTTGTCCTGTTTCCATGTGAGCTGCCTTACAGAAACCAAGGAGGTTCTCTCTTCAAGTATTGAATTCACAACCCTTCTTGGAGGAATTCCTTTGGAATCCCCAGTGAAGGCAAGTAGAGCCCCATTCATGTCACCAGCTAAATTCAGCCTCCAATGAACACAGACATACCTCTGGTGGAGCCGCAGGACGGTCCTTCACAGAGTCCTCTGTTCTCCTAGGTCTTAAGTTCTCCTCTTCTCCGGGAGTCATGGAATTCTGACTCCTATTTTCGGCATTGTCTGTCCCCGCAGGAGACTTTATAACTTCTCTTTTCCCATCAACTGCACCATAACCCCTGGATTTATAACGTTCTCCGAGTTCGTTTGGTTCATCATGAAGACTTTTGGGTTGGTCATCCATTGAGCTGGGATCTGTCAGTGAAGGACTCCTTCTGTTCCAAATATCTGGGTTCTGATGGTTTGCTTGTTGGTGACCTGTATGTACAAGGGTGAGAAGAATCGAGAGAGATAACCGTGTACCCAACACCCGAAATCACCGAGTCACACCGCAACATTCAACCCGTCTAGGAACTAGTGACATCACTATGGCAGGGACCGTTCAGTAGGTGGAAATAATGGACTGGTGGCAAGAAGACAGACATTGGGAGGGAGGAAACCAATCCAGGAGTCCCGTGTTCACAACGTCTGCCACCCCCCTTCTCAAACAGAGCGAGAAGAAAAGAATTGTCAGCTTTGTTATTTTTAATATATATTATATACTGCATGCTGAAATGTGTTTTTATATATATTACAAACTACCGTATTTTCTGGCGTATGAGACGACCCCCTACTTTTTCCTGTTAAAATGTAATGTTTGGGCTATACTCGCCATATAAGACTACCCCTCTTCCAATGCACACCAGGGAGGAATAGTGCCCCATCATTGGTGTCAGTGGGAGGAATAGTGCCCCATCATTGGTGTCAGTGGGAGGAATAGTGCCCCATCATTGGTGTCAGTGGGAGGAATAGTGCCCCATCATTGGTATCAGTGGGAGGAATAGTGCCCCATCATTGGTGTAAGTGGGAGGAATAGTGCCCCATCATTGGTGTAAGTGGGAGGAATAGTGTCCCATCATTGGTGTCAGTGGGAGGAATAGTGTCCCATCATTGGTGTCAGTGGGAGGAATAGTGCCCCATCATTGGTGTCAGTGGGGAGGAATAGTGCCCCATCATTGGTGTCAGTGGGAGGAATAGTGGCCCCATCATTGGTGTAAGTGGGAGTAATAGTGCCCCATCATTGGTGTAAGTGGGAGGAATAGTGTCCCATCATTGGTGTCAGTGGGAGGAATAGTGTCCCATCATTGGTGTCAGTGGGAGGAATAGTGCCCCATCATTGGTGTCAGTGGGAGGAATAGTGCCCCATCATTGGTGTCAGTGGGAGGAATAGTGCCCCATCATTGGTGTAAGTGGGAGTAATAGTGCCCCATCATTGGTGTAAGTGGGAGGAATAGTGTCCCATCATTGGTGTCAGTGGGAGGAATAGTGTCCCCATCATTGGTGTCAGTGGGAGGAATAGTGCCCCCATCATTGGTGTCAGTGGGAGGAATAGTGTCCCATCATTGGTGTCAGTGGGAGGAATAGCGCCCCATCATTGGTGTCAGTGGGAGGAATAGTGCCCATCATTGGTGTCAGTGGGAGGAATAGTGTCCCATCATTGGTGTCAGTGGGAGGAATAGTGTCCCATCATTGGTGTCAGTGGGAGGAATAGTGCCCCATCATTGGTGTAAGTGGGAGTAATAGTGCCCCATCATTGGTGTCAGTGGGAGGAATAGTGTCCCATCATTGGTGTCAGTGGGAGGAATAGTGTCCCATCATTGGTGTCAGTGGGAGGAATAGTGTCCCATCATTGGTGTCAGAGGGAGGAATAGTGCCCCATCGTTGGTGTCAGCGGGAGGAATAATGCCCCATCGTTGGTGTCAGTGGGTGGAAAAGTGTCCCATCATTGGTATCAGTGACACCAATGATGGGGCACTATTCCTCCCACTGACACCAATTACACTTGCTGACCCCTGTTGCAGTATGGTGCTGCTGCAGCCAGCATATGTGGTTGCAGCAGCACCTCTACACGGCACACTTACCGGCCGCTCCTTCACTCGATTTTCGCGGGCCGCTCGGCTCCGCCTCCTCGCCGGTGATTGGCGGCCTGTGTGCCTTTCCTGAGCTACAGTTCTGGTGGCCAATCACTGTTGAGGAGGCGGAGCCAAGCAGCCGCGCGAACATCCAGTGGCCGAACTGAATGAAGGAGCAGCCGCGCTGCCTGGACCGGATCGTCGTGGGACCGAGCCAGGTAAGAGACAGCAGCCCCTGCCCACCCCTGTACTTAGTGTCCCTTCCGTTGGAAGTGTAAAAAGTGTCAGCGTGCCGTGTACCGGCGTATAAGACGACCCCGAGTCTTGAGAAGATTTTTCAAGGGGTAAAAAGTCGTCTTATACACCGGAAAATACGGTACATGAAAAAATATGTTTAAAAAATATATACAGATTTTATTTAACATCTAAAAAAGTCATTTTAAACATATTTTTTACATATATTTGTAAATGCGTTCCAAAAATGTAGATTTGCATTTTTAAAAGACATACAGTATATTTGAAATGTATTTTTTTTAAATGTTTCGTATATTTTGTAGTAAAAACGCATTTCAAAGTATATATATATATATATACACACACACCCAGTGAAGGAAATGTGTATTCGCTCCCCGGCTGATGCTGAATGTTCGCCCCTCACACAGAAATGATCGGTCTAACAATGGAATGTTCGTCCCTCACACAGAAATGATCGGTCTAACAATGGAATGTTCGCCCCTCACACAGAAATGATCGGTCTAACAATGGAATGTTCGCCCCTCACACAGAAATGATCGGTCTAACAATGGAATGTTCGCCCCCCCCCCTCACACAGAAACGTTCGCTCTAACAATGGAATGTTCGTCCCTCACACAGAAATGATCGGTCTAACAATGGAATGTTCGCCCCTCACACAGAAATGATCGGTCTAACAATGGAATGTTCGTCCCTCACACAGAAATGATCGGTCTAACAATGGAATGTTCGCCCCTCACACAGAAATGATCGGTCTAACAATGGAATGTTCGTCCCTCACACAGAAATGATCGGTCTAACAATGGAATGTTCGCCCCTCACACAGAAATGATCGGTCTAACAATGGAATGTTCGCCCCTCACACAGAAATGATCGGTCTAACAATGGAATGTTCGCCCCCCCCTCACACAGAAACGTTCGCTCTAACAATGGAATGTTCGTCCCCTCACACAGAAATGATCGGTCTAACAATGGAATGTTCGCCCCCCTCACAAAGAAATGATCGGTCTAAACAATGGAATGTTTCGGTGTAACACTGAGAGACAGAATACAACAACAAATTCAGCAGAAATGCGTCTAACAAATGATGACGGATCTGCATGTTCATGAGGGAAAGAAGGATTTGATCCCCTATCATTCAGCAGGATTTTCTGGCTCCCAGGTGTCTCTCATACAGGTAACAAGCTGAGATTAGAAGCAGTCTCTTAAAGGGAGTGCTGCTAATCTCAATGTGTTTACCTGTATAAAAGACACCTGTCCACAGGAGCAATCAAACCATCAGATTCCAAACTCTCCCACCTATGGCAAAGACCAAAGAGCTGTCCAAGGATGTCAGGGACAAGATGGTAGACCTACACAAGGCTGGACTGGGCTACCAAACTATGGCCAAGCAGCTTGGTGAGAAGGTGACAACAGTTGGTGCAATCATTCACAAATGGAAGAAACACAAAACAAGTGTCAGTCTCCCTAGGTCTGGTGCACCATGCAAGATCTCACCTCGTGGAGTGTCAATGATCATGAGAACAGTGAGGAATCATCCCAGAACTACACGTGAAAATCTTGTCAATGATCTCCAGGCAGCTGGGACCACAGTCACCAAGAAAACAATTGGTAACACACTACGCCGACAAGGACTGAAATCCTGCAGTGCCCGCACGGTCCCTCTGCTCAAGAAAGCCCATGTCCAGGCCCCGTCTGAAGTCTGCCACTGAACATCTGAATGATGCAGAGGAGGACTGGTGGGAAGTGTTGTGGTCAGAGGAGACCAAAATCCAGCTCTTTGGCATCAACTCAACTCGCCATGTTTGGAGGAGGAGGAATGCTGCCCTATGACCCCAAAGAACACCATCCCAACTGTGAAACATGGTGGTGGTGGAAACATTCTGCTTTGGGGGTGTTTTTCTGCTAAGGGGACAGGACAACTGCACCGCATCAAAGGGACGATGGACGGGGCAATGTACCCTCAAATCTTGGGTGAGAACCTTCTTCCCTCAGCCAGGGCATTGAAAAATGGGTCATGGATGGGTGTTCCAGCATGACAATGACCCAAAACACACGGCCAAGGCAACAAAGGAGCGGCTCAAGAAGAAGCACATTAAGGTCCTGGAGTGGCCTAGCCAGTCTCCAGACCTTCAATCTAGATGGAAAATCTGTGGAGGAGCTGAAGGTTCGAGTCGCCAAAATGTCAGCCATCAAACCTTAATGACTTAGAGAGGATCTGCCAAGAGGAGTGGGCCAAAATCCCTCCTGAGATGTGTGCGAACCTGGGGGCCAACTCCAGGAAACGTCTGACCTCTGTGATGGCCAACAAGGGATTGGCCACCAAATACTAAGTCATGTTTTGTGAAGGGGATCAAATCCTTCTTTCCCTCATGAACATGCAGATCCGTCATCATTTGTTAGACGCATTTCTGCTGAATTTGTTGTTGTATTCTGTCTCTCAGTGTTACACCGAACATTCCATTGTTAGAGACCGATCATTTCTCTGTGTGAGGGGCGAACATTCCATTGTTAGACCGATCGTTTCTGTGTGAGGGGCGAACATTCCATTGTTAGACCGATCATTTCTGTGTGAGGGGCGAACATTCCATTGTTAGACCGATCATTTCTGTGTGAGGGGCGAACATTCCATGGTTAGACCGAATCATTTCTGTGTGAGGGGGCGAACATTCCATTGTTAGACCGATCATTTCTGTGTGAGGGGCGAACATTCAGCATCAGGGGGTGAGCAAATACGCATTTCCTTCACTGTATGTGTGTATATATATATAAAACATTTATTTAAACTATATTGAATATGGCCAAGATTGTAGCATTTCAAATATTTCTGAATATATTTGGGAAGAATATTTTAAAATATATTTCAAATATATTTTTCTTCAATATGAGCCGGTACAGACTAGTATTCCAATGTTTCTCTTCTCCCTCAGTTGCACGCTGGTTCCGACTAGTATGCCAATGTTTCTCTTCTCCCTCAGTTGCACACTGGTACCAACTAGTATTCCAATGCTTCTCTTCTCCCTCAGTCGCACGCTGGTACCGACTAGTATTCCAATGTTTCTCTCTTCCCTCAGTTGCAAACTGGTACCGACTAGTATTCCAATGTTTCTCTTCTCCCTCAGTCGCACACTGGTACCGACTAGTATTCCAATGTTTCTCTTCTCCCTCAGTTGCACGCTGGTACCAGACTAGAATTCCGATGTTTCTCTTCTCCCTCAGTTGCACGCTGGTACCCACACGACACTAGAATTCCGATGTTTTTCTTCTCCCTCAGTTGCACGCTGGTACCGACTAGTATATTCCAATGTTTCTCTCCTCCCTCAGTTGCACGCTGGGTACCACCGGCTAGTATTCCAATGTATTCTCTTCTCCCTCAGTCGCACGCTGGTAAAAAAAAAAAACCACAGACTAGTATTCCAATGTTTCCTCTTCTCTCCCTCAGTCGCACGCTGGTACCGACTAGTATTCCAATGTTTCTCTTCTCCCTCAGTCGCACGCTGGTACCGACTAGTATTCCAATGTTTCTCTCCTCCTCAGTTGCACGCTGGTACCCCACGGGCTAGTAATTCCAATGTTTCTCTTCTCCCTCAGTTGCACGCTGGTACCTACGACTAGTATTCCAATGTTTCTCTTCTCCCTCAGTTGCACGCTGGTACCAGACTAGTATGCCAATGTTTCTCTTCTCCCTCAGTCGCACGCTGGTACCGGCTAGTATTCCAATGTTTCACTTCTCCCTCAGTTGCACTCTGGTACCTGACTAGTATGCCAATGTTTCTCTTCTCCCTCAGTTGCACTCTGGTAACCTCGACTAGTAATTCCAATGTTTCTCTTCTCCCTCAGTTGCACACTGGTACCGACTAGTATTCCAATGTTTCTCTTCTCCCTCAGCTTTTCTCCATCACTGAGCTAATATGACCCCAGCGATCATGGAGAGGGGCGGGGGAGGGTCAAACTAGGATGCTGTGCAGGCAACCAACATCCTCCTTATTGACTGATGATGTCATTGGTTGTCAGGCCGCCGGTGGCTAGAAGGTCATAATGGCGCACAATGGAAACCTTTGTCTTTGTGGTAACTAATAGGAAGACTTGTTCCTCCCGCTGGCTTGTATACAAATTTTGGGCAATTTGTTTTTAGACATTTTGCCAAGACACCCCTGAAGACACCTCAAGGCACCCCAGGCTGCCTGGGCACCCCGGCTGGGAAAGGCTGTGGTAAATCCGGGTTTTATTTTTGGTTTAGTTTCATTTTTTTCCTAAGCAGCCCTGAAATGAGCTTGTGTTCCAGGGGCCCAGAATGGTGGCAGTGAGGGAAGACGCTGCATGACGTCACATATAGAGGTCTGTATTATATACAGCTATGGCCAGGAAACCTTCTTATGAGGAATACATTTCATACAAAGAAATAGAATGGAGTTTATGTTTGTAGGCGATAGCTGGAAACAATGTAACTGATCAGAGTATCACAGGAAGTGATCAGCTCACTGGTTTCCTGGCGGGATCAATAGGAGTTTTGTGGACTTTTGTGGACAAATACAGGAGAAGGCTTTTGTTGAGTCTACTATAGAGGGTCACCTTCCAGAAGGACACCAGACCTAAGCACAATGTCTTAGAATGGCTCCATCTTTCCTTGGCCACAGTTGGCCAGACGTTCCAGATAGAAGACCATTATGCCATGATGAGTGTATATTACCTCTACCAGCCGAGGGTCCAAGTGCTCCATCGTCCTACAAAAACACAGAGATGACCGACCGTTACATCACAACAATTGGGTCTCGTTATTCACCAACCCATAATAATCCACTCAGAGACAGAAACCTCAAACTTCTAGATCCTCTCTGGGGGACTCTAAATGGTTGGGATCTCTGCACACCTCATAGAGGATGCAAGAGGAGGAATGGTGACACACCTCATTGTGGGCGGGAACACCCCGAGGTGGGAGGGAGCAGGTCCAGGAATCATGATAAGGAGATCTTGTAATCAGAGAAGTATTTAACTCCCGAGGAAGAAAATCTACAAAAGTGACTCCGAGCCAACAATCTGCTATCAGTAGTCATACTACTAGGATGCCGATCCGGCAATGTGCTGGGCTGCGTATTGTCCTGTATATCCCCCCCCCCATCTCCTGTCCTGTATATCCCCCCCCATCTCCCTGTCCTGAATATTCCCCCCCCCCATCTCCATCCCAGTATACCCCCCCATCTCCTGTCCCGTATATCCCCCCCATCTCCTGTCTTGTATAATCCCGCCCTCCACTCCCCATCTCCTGTTCCATATACCCCCCCATCTCCTGTCCCGTATATCCCACCCCCCACTCCCCATCTCCTGTATATCCCCCCCGAATCTCCTGTACCGTATATACCCCCCCCATCTCCTGTCCCAGATATCCTGCCCCCCAACTCATGTCCTTGATAACCTGCCCCCACTCACCCCCAACTCCTGTCCCCCATCTCCTGTCCTGGATATCCTGCCCCCCCCCATCTCCTGTCCTGGATATCCTGCCCCCCCCCCCCATCTCCTGTCCTGGATATCCTGGCCCCCCCCCCCAATTTCCTGTCCTGGATATCCTGCCCCCCCCCCCCCAATCTCCTGTCCTGGATATCCTGCCCCCCCCCCCCCCCCCCCCGCCCCCCCCCCCCCCTCCCCCATCTCCTGTCCTGGATATCCTGCCCCCCCCCCCCCCCCATCTCCTGTCCTGGATATCCTGCCCCCCCCCCCCCCCATCTCCTGTCCTGGATATCCTGCCCCCCCCCCCCCCCCCCCCCCCATCTCCTGTCCTGGATATCCTGCCCCCCCCCATCCTCCTGTCCTGGATATCCTGCCCCCCCCCATCTCCTGTCCTGGATATCCTGCCCCCCCCCATCTCCTGTCCTGGATATCCTGCCCCCCCCCCCCCCATCTCCTGTCCTGGATATCCTGCCCCCCCCCCCCATCTCCTGTCCTGGATATCCTGCCCCCCCCCCCCCATCTCCTGTCCTGGATATCCTGCCCCCCCATCTCCTGTCCTGGATATCCTGCCCCCCCATCTCCTGTCCTGGATATCCTGCCCCCCCATCTCCTGTCCTGGATATCCTGCCCCCCCATCTCCTGTCCTGGATATCCTGCCCCCCCATCTCCTGTCCTGGATATCCTGCCCCCCCCCATCTCCTGTCCTGGATATCCTGCCCCCCCATCTCCTGTCCCGGATATCCTGCCCCCCCATCTCCTGTCCGGGATATCCTACCACATTTATTAATTTGGTCTGGCACCCCTGATGATGGGTCACGCTTCCATTGGCTCTCTGGGCACCCATTGGAGGGTCATCCTGTTTGCATGGGAGCTGCCTAACCAGGACCAGTAAGTGTTGTCCCTTCTCTGCTCTGTACAAGTATTGAGCTCCCGAAACCTCCTGGATGCCTTTCAAATGTAAAGGACAGGCAGAGCCCCATTCATATTACCAGCTAAATTTCACCCTCCAATGAACACATATTCACCTCCGGGGGGTAAGCAGGATCATGGTGTCTATCCAAGTTCCCCCTGGACTTATTCCTGGCAGTGCCGGAACCCTCAGAACTGTTATAGTCGTCATTCTCTGCTGATGGCCTTCGTCCAGAAGAGCTCATATTTTGTTCTCTCTCTTCGGCTGCACCAACACCCCTTCTGTTCATTTCCCGTACTTTGCGTCCATTGGAATCATCTTCATGTCTTTTGCGATCTCCATTCTTGAAGTCGGGATCTGTCATTGTATAATTACCTCTCTTCTCTGCCCTCTGATTGGATGCTGGCTGGTGATCTGTATGGAAAAGGAGAGAAGAGTTTCCTGAGTACAGCTTCTGACTCCTCCGGCAGTAACACACTTGGCCTATAACTGGGTACCCAACACACCATGTCATTCCGGCAATATTCAACCAGTTCACTAGGAACCAGAAACATCATTTTAGGTCTTGAATCCAAAATTTAGGACTTCAGACGTGTATTTTAGGTGGTGCCTTGGTCACCCTTCATACCACAAAACTGATATATCCCTATAACATGGAACCATTGAAGGTGCAAATCATGGACTCCAAGAGGGGAAAGCCTGACTACTGGTGGCAAGGAGATCTGGGAGTGTCAGACAGCAGGAACATTATTCTAGGGGTCCCGGGTTCACAACGTCTGCCTCCTTCCCATCCTGTCTGAGAAGGAGATGAATCCTCACACTGCTATGGAACTGGGTCTCCAAACCTTTCAGTACGAGGGCCACAATGTAGATTTTACAAATATTTATGGGCTAATAAAAACTTAGTTTTATAAATGAGTGAATGTTTTACTTGGAGATTTTTTCGTTATCAGAATATTATGATTCAGTGTGAACGAGAGAGAATTTCAGAAAAGCAAAGCAAAGAAATTCCAAATAAACTTCAGCCAATAATAACGATCAAACAAAAACAAACTCAGTCTGCACCTTTCTCAACAGAGTCCCCTTTACATCAGAGTAGCCATCACGGCCCCTTTACATCTGGGTCCCCATCACAGCCCCCCCCCTTAATTCATGGTCCCCATCAGAGTCCCCCTTACAGCAGGGTCCCCTTTTACATCAATGTCCCCATTAGAGTCCCCCTTTACATCAGAGTTCCTTATACATTAATGGTCCCCACCACAGTCCCTTTACATCAGAGGTCAAATCAGAGTGTCCCCTTCAGATTCCCCATTACATCTGGTTCCCCATCAGGATCCCCCTTATATGAGAGACCACCTTACGTCAGGGTCCCCATCAGAGTTCCCCTTATATCAGGCTCCCCATTAGCATTCCCACTTACTTCAGTGTCCCCATCAGAATCCTCCTTACATCAGGCTCCCTATTAGAATTCCCAATTAGTTCAGGGTCCCATTAGAGTCCCCCTTTACATCACGGTCCCACTTTTACTTTAGGGGTTCCCATTAGAGTCCCCCTCAACATCAGAGTTCCCTATACATTATTGGTCCCCAGCAGAGTCCCTTTACATCAGAGTCCACATCAGAGTGTCCCTTAGATCACTGTCCCCTTCAGATTCCCCCTTAGATCAGGTTCCAATCAGAATCCCCCTTACGCGTGAGACCACCTTACAACAGGATCTCCAGAGTTTCCCTTTATATCAGGCTCCCTATTAGCATTCCTACTTACACCCAGGATCCTTATTAGAATTCCCAATTACTTCAGGGTCCCCATCACAGTCCACCTTTACATCAGAGTTCCCTATACATTATTGGTCCCACCAGAGTCTATGAGAGTCCCTTTAGATCAGTATCCCCTTCAGATTTCCCCTTACATCAGGTCCCCTATCAGAATCCCCCTTACATGAGAGACCACCTTACATCAGGGTCCCCATCAGACTTTCCCTTATATTACGATCCCTATTAGAATTCCCAAGAACTTTAGTGACCCCATCAAAGTCCCCCCCCCCCCAAATCAGGGTACTCCTTTACATCAGTGTCCCCAATAGAGTTCCCTATACATTATTGGTCCCCACCAGAGTCCACATTAGATTGTCCATTAGATCAGTGTCCCCTTCAGATTCCCCATTACATCTGGTTCCCCATCAGAATCCCCCCTACATGAGAGACCACCTTCCATCAAGGTCCCCATCAGAGTCCCCCTTACATCAGGGTCACCAACACAGTCCCCCCTTACATCCGTGTCCCTATGAGTCCCCTTTATATCAAGATCACCATCACAGTTCCCCCTTGCAACCGTGTCCCCATCAGAGTCCAATTTACATCAATGCCCCCATCAATATCCCCCTTACATCAGTGTCCTCCTTACATCTATGTCCCTATCAGATTTCCCCTTACGTTAGTGTCCCCCCTTACATCAGGGTTCCCCTATATATTCAATTTACACTGCGTGGCTATAGATGTGTAGTAGCAGGGAAGGAACCTGGACAGGTCTAGCTGGAGGAAGTTCTGATCTTCATTGAATGCCATGGCAAGTATTTCATTGGTTGCTAGAAGGCTGGTGGTCCTAACACCCAACAACACAGCACAGGAGGGGAGGTGAAGGGGGGGGGGGGAGGTGGGGTACCTGTGCTGGAGAATACATGGTCAGGTGGTAATGGTGATGGTATTGGGCTGAAGAAGTAAAGACCCACTTACAGTATCTGAACTGTGTGCACAGAATCTGAGGATTTCATTTTCTAGCAGACGAGATGTGGCCCATTGGCCGTAGTTAGGAGACCCCTGCTGAATATTTATCTCTGTTACTTCTAATATATACTGGAAAAATGTGACACGGTGTTAGGATGTACTGTAGGACTGTAACGGAACCGGACCCCGACTGCGCTAGGGTATTTCTGTTAGACCACTCTCGCTTCCCTGTCCGAACACAAATCCCCGGACACCACCGCTGACCAAGCAGGAAATAGACAGCACCAGACTCTCTTAAGACAGGAAGTCAACTGCTTTATTTTAACCCAAAACACAAGTTATATACACAAGGTGGGGAAATACAACCAGGAACAGGAAACACATCAGCAGCCCGTCCCATCAGGGGGAAGGGCTGCAGGAAACACCCCCCACCAAACCAAGACACACAATAGAACAAAGGGATACACCACATGGCAGTAGACAATACAGGAACACATACATCCCATAATAGTTTGCTGACAAGCAAGACACAATAGAACAATGGGATGCAGCACATGCCAGTGAACAATGGACAACCCCCACCCCACCTATACATGTCTCCACATTATCAGGACAGACCACCCTGTACCCCTAACAGACACATTGTGGGTTACACATAAGAGGAATCTAGGAGCTGATACAGGGGTCCCCCCACCCCCAAAAGTCACTCCAGTCACAAGGACTATCTCACTTGATGATCTTAGTGATCTACCTACAGTGTGTAGATGGACGGGAGGATTGTAATAAATTCTTTGTATGACTCGTTCAACTTTTGCACCCAACAGACAATTCTGGTAGAATATTGTGATATTTCTGGTTTAACTCCTTTTTTTAAGCAGCCCTGAAACGATCTAATGTTCCGGGCACAGCAAGGTGGAATTGAGGGAACACACTGCATGTCATCCTACTTAACCACTTGCCGACCGGCCGTATATAAACGGCCGGACGGTGGCACTGCAGGGTCAGGTGGCCGTCAATAAACGGCCTCCCCGCACCCTGCTTGTGCGCGCTCTCTGGGAGCGCGCAGCACCGCGATCCGGTGCCCGCTGTGTCCCTCCGGACACAGTGAAACACCGATCGTCGGACGGGACCTCTGTACGAGGTCCCGATCATGTGATCACTGATTGGCCAATCAGTGATCACATGCAAAGTAGTAAGCAAGATGTCACTTGTGACATCATTGCTTACTAACGTGTGAAATCTGTGAATGATCACAGAGGTCACATGGTACAAGGCTATTCACAAAAAGCCTTGTACCATGTGACAGGATTGACCAATCACAGCTCACTCAGTTCTTCTCAATGACTGCAAGAATGCAGCCAGAGAGAAAGAGAAATGATTGCTTTTACATCCTATATGGGTGGAAAAGCAATCAGTGTAAAAAAAAAAAAAAAAAAATCTTCATCACCCCTCACAAGTAGTACAGTGTCACCATGGTGACACTGTACTGCTAGGGTGACAGTATGTAAAAAATAAAAATAAAAATAAAAAATAATAATATAAAAAAATAAAATAAAAATGTAAAAAAAAAAATGTTTAAAAATTAATCATAATTTTTGCTTATAAAATAATTTGGATTTTTTTTTTTTTACTAAAAAGATAACGGAATAAATTTTGGCTAAGATTTATGATGAAATATTATTATAAATTTGCAAAATTTTATAAAAAAAACACTTTTTTTCAAAATTTTTGGACATTTCATTTACATAGCAAAAAAAAATACAAATCCCAGTGGTGAATAAATACCACCAAAATAAAGCTTTATCTATCTCAAAAAAAATGGTAAAAAATTCATTTGGGTACAGTGTTGCATGACCGCGCAATTGTCATTCAAAGTGTGATAGCGCTAAAAGCTGAAAATTGCCCTGGACAGGAAGGGGTAAAAAGTGTCCGGACTGGAAGTGGTTAAGGTGCGTATGATAAATATCCAGCAAATATGGAAATACAGAAGCACACTGATGGCAAAGAAGCCTTCTTACGAGGAATAACTTTTATAGAAATAAAGAGGACTTTTGTAACCAAAGAAAGAAAGGACCTCCTGCGCTGCAAATGGATGAACCCTGTCCTAAGCAGCCAACACCTAACTTCAACCACAAAGCTCGTTACAAACATATACAGAAAACGGTGTAGCGCTATATAAATCACTCACGTTAAACGTGTAAATAAATAGATGAAATATACATATGAATACACACGTGACCATCCACTCAAACATAAACCCCAATATGGGGATCAAGTGGTAGTGTGAGACAAGCGATTCCTCTCATGGGAACATATAAATAGCACACGTGAAAAAGTCCAAACTGTGTATACATGAAAAATGCAGTCCATATATTGCACCCTAATAGGTGCAGGAACACAGAGACACACGGATGGTGGATAATAATTGATCACAGGTTGCCACACACTATGTAGTGATATCCGTGAACAGCCAAAGTGCCTCCCTCACCTCCTTAATGAGACCGCAAGGGTCAGCTCACTTTGTGGAATAACCACATGGACCAGGATAGTCACAACAGCAGTGAACCCTTCTTGATATCTTATTGCCTCCACTACTCCTCCACGGTCTCCTGTCACCTGACTCCAATACGTGTCCGATTCCACCAGGGAGTCAAACAACAAAACAGACCTCCCATAGTGTGATACTGTATAACCGTTTTATTAATAAAGAAGAATTAAAAATGCCCACTCACATTAAAGTAGAACAGAAAATCGCACTGATCCACTGCTATGGGAATGTGCATGCATAAACTGGGTTTCCAAGATGGCGTCCGCGTCCGGGATGACGTCACCACGCCTCTCCTGTCACTACGTACGTACCGAAGCGTTGCGTCACGATATCCACGTGACTTCATCAGGGTCAAATCCATAAAATCCTCTTCTCCGAGTTCATTGAAAGACAACCAGGCAAAGTAAGCCACATAAGCAGATGAAGTGAGATGGACTCCCATACGTGGGAATTAAGGCCTGAGAGAGGCCTTTCTCCTTCAGCAGAAGAGGGTGAAAGAAAAAGCGCACAAACCTTGCGCATTACCTCAATAAATAGTGACTAATTTTATTAGTCCTAAACAGGCTGAACTGCTGTAACACTGACACTCAGTGGCTGAATGTCTCCTTGCTATGGGAACTCTGCCTTACTGAAGTTTCTATCTGCTCAACCCAGCTCTGATGAAGAAGGGCGCACCCTTCGAAACACGTTAGGTAGATCCAAAGGGGGGGGGGGGATAAAAACTAACGTGTTTCGAAGGGTGCGCCCTTCTTCATCAGAGCTGGGTTGAGCAGATAGAAACTTCAGTAAGGCAGAGTTCCCATAGCAAGGAGACATTCAGCCACTGAGTGTCAGTGTTACAGCAGTTCAGCCTGTTTTAGGACTAATAAAATTAGTCACTATTTATTGAGGTAATGCGCAAGGTCTGTGCTCTCTTTATTTCACCCTCTTCTACAGTTTTATCAAGCTTCCCCCAGCTTCATGATAGAGCTGCACAACCTCTGATCACCAGCGGATGAACACGTTGATCTGAGTCTGTGAGCGCAGTAGATAATGGATCTTTGTTGACTGCTTTCTCCTTCAGCACCCGACTTTCAAACAGCCATGGCCTTATAGCCAGTGACGGTAAAGCATGGTGGAAAAGTGGGCCTTGAGAAAATAGATCTTGGCGGATCAACCAAGTGAGATGCATGACCCAGGCCTGATGCTGCCAGTCTGGAACCATAAGGAGGAGAACTGTGAAGGCTTCCCACTCTATCCTACATAACATCCGAGGGAAGAGCACATCCAATTTTCACTTCACAGGATCCTGTAACCTGAGCACAAACTTGAAACTCTTCCAAATCAGTCTGGCGGTGAAGAGATTCCTATTCTGACTGCCCAGCATTGACAATCTGGAGAAGACCTTCGCATGCAGAAATCATTCTCCTGATCCATACTCTGATGGCTAAGATAGTCCGCTTGCCAGTTGCCCAATTCTAGAATGTGGATTACCCTTCATCGGGAACCTGAGAGGTTTCCAAAGCCACACCAGAACTCTTGGTGCCATCTGGTACCCCCCCGACCACCTCCAACTAAAAAAGCCTGTACTTGGCCACCTCCATTGGATCACCCCCCCCTCAGCTATGTCCTTTTGTACTGCCCCCCTTTAGATTGCAAGCTCTATAAACAGGGCCCTCCTATTCCTTCTGTATTGAACTTTATGTACTTGCAACTGCCTCTCCCTTTGCATTGGTAAAGCACTGCGCAAACGGTTGGTGCCATATAAATCCTCTACAAAGATATTCGGGTGGCTGATGTAGGCCATGGTCTGGAATTGACAAACTGGAACCCAAAGATCAGGCATCCCTTGAAAAGAAATGTCCATGGGAAGAGATGGATCGGCCAGAGGAATGGGATGTTGGTGGCAAGTCTGGATTACCTCCAGAAATCTATCAGTTTTTATCTAAGTGACCCATCCCTTCCCCCATCGAAAAAGGGCTGGATTCTGAGGTGCCGATCCACCAGCTGAGCAGGGAAGGGCTTCCTGAACAGCAGGAAGAAAGAATGAATCCAACAAAGCATGGATATCTTGTCAGGTGACAGGTGAATGTTCTGGTCCAGTGACCCCAGGAACCTGTTCGACTTGGCTAGAATCTTACAGTGTAGAGGTCTGAATGATGTCACGCATAAGCAACCACTATTGAAGGAAGTGACCATGATGCGTAGGACCCTCAAGAAAAGGCAGATAGAGACAGTCCATACAGGAGTTAAACGGGGACATGAAGTTGAGCTTCTGAAGTTTTCGTTGTGAAAACCCTGGCCAAAATGTGTCTAGAATAAGATCCAGGTGCCCCAGGTGAGAAGGAGAAGGAAGAAGGACTGACTTGCAAAGATTCAGGATCCATCCAAAGTCCTCCACTGATCAGAACAAGAGAGAGAGAGACTGCATTCCAGGTTGGATGTAGACTAGTCTCATAGAAGCAGGTCATCAAGATAGCCCATGTCAGTACAGGAGATAGAAAGCTGGTACAATAGTTCAGATGTGCCGGTTGTGCAGACAGTTAGTAAACAAGAGCACGTGCATTTTGCAGGATTGGTAAGCGGAGCAGGTTGGCTGGTTGTATGTGGTGCATCACAAAAGATTCAAAGCCGCGCCGCAGATGTAGTATGACCCAGAAAGAGACTGGTGTATCACGGTGAAGCCAGAGTCCAGGAACAGGCTGAAAAGTAACTGGGTGAGTTCTGAGACAGCCAACGAACCCTGTGTCAGGTAAGTAGCATAGTCCTAGGGACACAGCCGGGTCACACATCGTGAAGATCAGAGTTTCCATACAACGGTACCCTAATCTGCAAGGCGAGGGGCAGAGTCCGGGTCCAGAACAAGCCGAGTCAGAACAAGCCGGGTGCAGAGAAGATATCACCTGGGTCAGCCAGGGAGCACACAAAGGTAAGCTACACTAATCACAATGCACTGGTGGTGGTGCTAGAGACAGGAGAGATTTAATGATTAACAGTGATCGAGCTGGGCAATCACCCATCACGTTGCCCAGGTAAAGGACGGTCTCAAGTGAGTTTTTCCTCAGTCTTAAATCGAGACCGTCCAAATCCTGGCAATGGCAAGCGCCAGAATCAAAATCCCCCATGGAACCGCAGAGAGAGCTAGTACCTCGAAGAATCTGGTGAAACTACGGCAAGCAACCGGTGCCTGACCAAAAGGAAGTACCACCAAACGGTAGAGAATTCCCCCCTTGCAAACAAAAGAATAAAAAGTGAAAAGGGTTTTGGCTAGGGACTGGAAAGAGACCAGGGGATCCCCCCGGTGAAGGGGAGCCGACACTGGACACAGACTCCATTGAAACTTGTAAATTTCCACA
>CATNWA010016920.1:105000-184125 GCA_951230385.1 Staurois parvus | reverse complement strand
GTCTGATCGCTGGGGGAGGGGAGACTGAGGAAACGCCTCCTCCTCCTTCTACAAGGTTACAATGTACAGTCTGATCATTGGGGGAGGGGAGACTGAGGAAATGCCTCCTGCAGCCTGCAGCAGACTGATGACATCATCTCAGCCTAGGCAAAGTCACTGACCAGAGCTCCAGGATGGGTTTTTAATAATAAAAGGTGGAGCTTTTCTTTTCTGAGCGACGATCCTATTGGTGTATATTGTCAGGAATGTATCCATGTAGCTTTCTCAGAATAATAATGTGCGCGGCATTTTGATGATTGTCACGCGGTTTATTTTACCATCAAATTATAAATTTTCTGTTCAACCCCTTCCTGCCCGCCCGGCCCGGGGTCACTTTACCAGGGAGGGACCAGCGATCATGTGACCATGACCTTTTGATGCACCCCAACACGCTAAGCCAACGCAGCCGAGGTCACGCCCTTGAGGATCTATTTGCGGTAACGCATGTATTACTGCGCAGTGCGGCGATGAATGTTCCACGTGTTGCATTTCCAATAATGGCGCATGTCTGATTTTCAGCATGTTAGGTGCATTGGCAGCCCATTCATTTCCATGGGACGCACAAACGCAATGCACGCCAACAAGCGTTAACGCGCCATGAAAATGTATACGCCCATCGCTGTTTATTTTGTGTTTTTTTATGTATTTTAATAAAGAAAAAAACGTTTTTTAAAAATAATAACCGCAAACGTAAAGGGACGGTACAACAATGTGTTTGTGTTTCTTTTTTTTTGGATATTTTTATTATTTGAGAACAAAACCATGAATTAGTACGAATTCCAGCGCGTTTCCTGCCTAAAGGCGCCGTCCACATCCGTTACGCCATTTTCAAAGCGCGATTCTGTGCATCCCATAGGGCCAACCTCTTTGGAATGAGCCGCCCTATGCGCAATTGTTGCACCCGCTCTATTTTTTTTTTTGCGCGACAAGCTCCGTGCTTTTTTTTAAAATACGTGATTTGCAGCGATTGTTGTGCGATTCCAAATCGCAAAGTGTGAACAGGGGCCAAAGAAATGCATTTTGCCGAAACCTTCCAGATTTTCACCAAAATTTTGCCAAAGCAAAAAATATCACCGTAGCGCGACCGTTCCATTCCGACGCGAAGTCGCGGCTGCCTGGCAGACGAGGGGTTAAGGGCGATTCGTTGATCTGCCCTGCGCTCTTGTGGCACGCCGACCCTGGGAAGGCTATTAGGAGCGTGGAGATGGCTGGCCCCCCGGGAGAGTGTGGGGGGGGGGGGAGGTGGTCTTGTGGGAAGAGCCCCGCCATTCAGACAGATGGTGGAATGAGCCCTCTGAATGGGCCGTGTCAGGCTCACAGGGAGAAGCTGACAATTCAGGGCTTGGCCGGCCTGGTGGGAATAATGTCATTCTCCTGTCGGCTGGCTGCTCAATAAAGCTGCCTGTTTAACCCCTTCCCTGCTGGGGCCAAGGGTGCTGTGGGGGGGGGGCAGTCCTCAGCAATGCCTTCCAGCAAGACCTGCACACTCCATGCGATCATTCCATCACCCCAGTGAAATATCGGGGTACATCTGTGCTCACATTGGTTGCTGTAGGCATCCCCGGCATTGGCCTCAAAATTGATTAATAGCGATTGGCCAGATGGAACCCAAATAATAACCAACTTTTTTGGGGTAGAGAATGTCCACTGAAATCTGGGGGGGCTACAGATCTATGAACCTCTACACTGCAAATGGCCCTGGTGATCACACTTTGACACCTTAGCTCTGAAGTTGAATTGGCTCGCTCCAGCCTCTCACATATACATAGTTAGTCTGGCTGAAAAAAAAACAAAAGTCCATCCAGTTCACCATTAAAAAAAAAAAAAAAAGTTATAATCCTACACCCACAGTTGATCCAGAGGAAGGCAAAAAAAACCAGCAAAGCACTATCCGATTTGCTCCTGCTCGTTCCAATCTTCCGCCCAACACTGAAAAGGTCCTCTTATTGGTGGGACTTTAACAGCACAATTTTATCAAATGGTAGGCAGGAGTTCACCTCAGGACAGGCTAGGGAGGTTCTGAAGGTCAGAGCTTCTGAAGCCCTCCCACCTGTCCAGAAACCTGAGAGCTTTCTGGAGGAGGAGAGGAACCTCGGATCTGCCTACTTGAGGGACCTTGGCTAATCCCATGGGAGGAGGCTGGGCATGGTGACCAAGGCAGCTCTTAAATATCATGGAGTCTGGGAGGAGGGAGCAATGTTGGGTGGAATAAAGAGAGAGAGGGGTATGATACAAGGAGTGCCATCATCCCTGAAAAGTACAGTGAAAATGTCCTTTTATTGGTGGGACTTTAACGGCACAATTTTATCAAATGGTAAACTTGACACTTCAATAGTTTTAAAAAAAATGTGATTTTATATTTAAAATCTGAAAATAGACATTTAAGTTACAATACAAAGTGTGGCGATGTCATCAAAGATGATGTTCCAAGGAAGATGTAGAGGTAAGTCATGCACAGACTGCACTTGGCGCGTTTCGAGACCAATCGCAATCTCTTCTTCAGAAGTGCTCAAAAAGGCGTGACGCATCGCCCCGTATAGGGGTAAGAGGAATACAAAGAACGCCAAAAAGTTAATTGTTTTCCATGAATACAGCCAGAGATTCTTCATATGCCTCTAACAGCGATGGTGGACAAGAGACAGAGGGAAGGAGGAGACCAGGAGAAGACAACTGCCACCCAACCTGAGAGGGCCTCGCCCAGCTACACCAGCGGCAGATCAGAGAACTGTCTGTTTGCTGATGCTGGTAGGGTGGTATAGGGGTGCGAGAAGATGACCAGAAATATCACAGGAAATATCTGAGTGGAAGGGAGCAATGTTGGGTGGAATAAAGAGAGAGAGTGGTATGATACAAGGAGTGCCATCATCCCTGAAAAGTACAGTGAAAAGGTCCTCTTCTTGGTGGGACTTTAACGGCACAATTTTATCAAACGGTAAACTTGACAATTCAATAGTTTAAAAAAAAATGCGATTTTATATTTAAAATCTGAAAACAGACATTTAAGTTGGCCGTGTCATCAACAATGATATTCCAGTGAAGATGTGGAGATAAGTCATGCACAGACTGCACTTGACGCGTTTCGAGACCAATCGCAATCTCTTCCTCAGAAGTGCTCAAAAAATGCGTGACGCATCGCCCTGTATAGGGGTAAGAGGAATACAGAGAACTGCCAAAAATGTAATTGTTTTCCATGAATACAGCCAGAGATTCTTCATATGCCTCTAACAGCGATGGTGGACAAGAGACAGAGGGAAGGAGACCAGGAGAAGACAACTGCCACCTAAACGCCTCCTGGAAGGGCCTCGCCCAGCTACATCAGCTGCGAGAAGATGACCAGAAATATCACAGGAAGACAATGGTAGCCTGGCACAAACCAAACCCAAAATAGGGGTAAGAGGAATAAAGAGAACCTCCAGAAGGCGAGCCTCCACACCCATGATGACCACTTCTCACAGCAATCTGGTCATATAGCCCTGAAGTGATTTATTCTCCCACATTTTGGGTTTGGTTTGTGCCAGGCTACCATTGTCTTCCTGTGATATTTCTGGCCATCTTCTCGCACGCCTATACCACCCTACCAGCATCAGTGAACAGCCAGTTCTCTGATCTGCCGCTGGTGTAGGTGGGCGGGGCCCCTCCAGGAGGCGGTTGGGTGGCGGTTGTCCTCTCCTGGTCTCCTTCCCTCTGTCTCTTGTCCACCATCGCTGTTAGAGGCATATGAAGAATCTCTGGCTGTATTCATGGAAAACAATTAACTTTTTGGTGGTTCTCTGTATTCCTCTTACCCCTATACGGGGCGATGCGTCACGCCTTTTTGAGCACTTCTGAGGAAGAGATTGCGATTGGTCTCGAATGACTATGCATGACTTGTCTCCACATCTTCCTTGGAATATCATCTTCGATGACACCGCCACACTTTGTATTGTAACTTACATGTTTGCTTTAAGATGATAAAAATAAAAATCGCCTATTTTTTTAAGCTATTGAATTGTCAAGTTTACCATTTGATAAAATTGTGCCGTTAAAGTCCCACCAATAAGAGGACCTTTTCACTGTACTTTTCAGGGATGGTGGCACTCCTTGTATCATACCCCTCTCTCTTTATTCCACCCAACATTGCTCCCTTCCACCCAGACTCCATGATATTTATGAGCTGCCTTGGTCACCATGCCCAGCCTCCTCCCATGGGATTAGCCAAGGTCCCTCATGTAGGCAGATCCAAGGTTCCTCTCCTCCTCCAGAAAGCTCTCAGGTTTCTGGACAGGTGGGGGGGCTTCAGAAGCTCTGACCTTCAGAACCTCCCTAGAGGTGAACTCCTGCCCAGGGGCGGACTGACCATTTGGAAACTCGGGCACTGCCCGAGGGCCTGGGGTCAGTAGGGGGCCCCATGAGATGCCCCTGGTACCTTTTTTCATAGGCTTTTTTGAGTTTGGGCAAGGACACAGGGGCCCCATGATCCCCTATTGCCCGGGGGCCCCATAAGTTGTCAGTCTGCCCCTGCTCCTGCCTCACTCACAGGCAGGGGCGGACTGACAACTCATGGTGCCCTTGGGCAGTAGAGGATCATGGGGCCCCTGTGACCTTGCCCACACTCAAAACACACCCAAAAAAGCATATGAAAGGTACCAGGGGCATCTCATGGGCCACCTACTGACCCCGGGGCCCTCACGCAGTGCCCGAGCGTCCGAATAGTCAGTCCGCCCCTGCTCACAGGCTGACTCACCCCTGGCTGCTCAGCCTCTAATTTAAGAAAACGACCCAGCTAACCTGGAGGGCGCTGCATAGAGTAGAGCGGACATCTATTATATTTAATATATTCAGAGGTCGTCACTGGCAGCCTCCATGTGTTTCCCATGTCAGGTCTCCTCTCTACATTCTGTGAGGTTTGTTTTGTGGGGTACACTATACACGGGGATGTTTTATAGAGTATGGAGTAGATCGAGTCTATTTATTGTGAAGCGTCATTCGACCTCTGGAACACGCAGCTCGCTGGCCTCCATCAAAGAGAAAAGTGTTTACATGAACATTTGGTGAACCCGAGGACAACGCACTGATGTAAACACAGCGGCCGCAAACAGAACGCATCGCACTTTTCACACGAGGTGAAGGACTTCGGGTCATAGGACAAAAAATAAATGATGGGAGAGTATCCATCCCCTAATGAGGAGCTCAGAGATAGAGCGATTCTGTCAGTGGACTCGATGAAGGCCAACTCCTTCCTAACCAAGAATAGCCCGCCATTGCAAAGGCTGTAAAAGGAGCTCTTGCTGCAATGCTCACCTCCGCTGCGGTGCTGCTCACCCCAGACTCACCACTCGGCAATCCTGCACCGGTCATCGAATGACGCCCAGCATTGTTCAAACCATTTCTTAAGAGCACAGGCTGTCGTGGACCCGCCCCCTTGGGTGCGTGTCAGCAGGCTGCCCTGGACTGCAGAAAGCGCCACCACTTTATTACATTGACCCGCCCATCCAGTGAGCCCAGGTTGTCATGGACCCGCCCCTTGGGTATGTATCATCAGGCCACTCTGGACTAGAGAGAGTGACACCACTTTATTAGATTGACCTACCTATCCTGTGAGTTCAGGCTGTCATGGACCCGCCCCCTTGGGTACGTATCATCAGGCCACCCTGGACTAGAGAGAGTGACACCACTTTATTACACTGACCCACCTATCCTGTGAGCTCAAGTTGTCATGAACACGCCCTTTGGGTGCGTGCCGTCAGGCCACCCTGGACTGAAGAGAGTGTCACCACTTTATTACACTGACTCACCTATTCTGTGACACCAGGCTGGGTTGGACCCACCCCCCCATGAATGCACATCATCAGGCTCCCGTGTACTGAACAAAGCGAACGCCGCTTTATTACATTGACCCGCCCATCCGGTGACCCCAGTCTGTCATGGACACCCCCTGGGTGCGTGTCATCAGGCCAACCTGGACTGCAGAGAGGGACACCACCTTATTACATTGACCCACCCATCCTGCAAACTCAGGTTGTCATGGACCCGCCCCCTGGGTGTGTGTAATCAGGCCAACCTGGACTGCAGAGAGTGACACCACTTTATTACAATGACCCACCAAACCTCTGAGCTCAGGTTGTCATGGACCCGCCCCTCGAGTATGTGTCATCAGGCTGCCCTGGACTTCAGAGAGCGACTCAACTTTATTACATTGTCCCACCCATCGTGTGAGCTCAGGTTGTCGTGGACCCGCCCCCTGGGTGTGTGTCATTAGGCTGCCCTAGAGCAGCTTTATTTCATTGACCCGCCCATGATGATGATGATGTCACTTGACAGGAATGACGATACTAGGAGAAAAGATATGTATGCAGAATAAAAAAAAGAAGTGTGCGGGATGCTCCAGGGAGAGGGGGTGGTAGAGGGGGTGTTGGGGGTGGGGGGAGGGGGGTAAGAGCTTAAAATGAAGGTTCTGCTTGTTTTTTGTTTTTTAAATAACAAACTTGTCTGTAATGGATTTGCACAGAGCGGCCCCCATCCTCCTCCTCTTCTCGGTTCCCCCTCTCTTGATCAGTGCCCCAATAGTAAGCCGCTTGCTGTGGGGGCACTGGTGCATGCTCACTCACAAGACACATAAGACACATAGAACCGTGGCTCGGCCCCAACCCCTGCTCTCTTCTCATTGGCACACTGGTTGCGATTGACAGCAGTGGGAGCCAATGGCTCCCGCTGTTGTGTCTCAGCCAATGAGGAGAGAGAGACCCAGGACAGCCAAGGCTCCCATGCACATTGCTGGATTGAGATCGGGCTCAGGTAAGTATTGGGGGGGGGGGGGGGGGGGGCGCGAGGGGGAGCTAGCAGCACACTGAAGGTTTTTACCTTCATGAATAGAAGAAATGAGAAAAAAAAAAAAAAAAAAAACCTTCAGCCTTTTACATTTTATTTTGGACTTTAAAATTGATCCTGACCTTCCCTGCTGCCCACTATTGTGAGGAAATCCTCCGTAGCGCCTTTCAAAACTACTTCCGGGAGTGTCCGTTTGCTGTGTCCCCTGCAGAGCTCAATGGTTTCCCCGCCATACAATGTCCTGTAAAATACTATCTGGACAAAGGTCCAGCACAAGGACCAATCGGCTCAGTAGATTTCTGGCAGGGCCAACAAGTATTTTTGCGCGCTCGTAGAACAGATTCCATTAAATACTTGCAATTGTATCGTTAGCCCACCAAAAGGGAGCAAACAAGACAAGTTCATGGTTTGGGGGTCACCTATCCTCAGGGCGGACTAACAACTCATGGGGTCCCCGGGCAATAGGGGATCATGGGGCCCCTGTGCCCTTGCCCAAACTCAAAAAAGCCTATGAAAAAGGTACCAGGGGCATCTCATGGGGCCCCCTACTGACCCCAGGCCCTCGGGCAGTGCCCGAGTTTCCAAATGGTCAGTCCGCCCCTGGGAGCAAACAAAACAAGTTCATGGTTTAGGGGTCACCTATCCTCAGGGTGGACTAACAACTCATGGGGCCCCGGTCAATAGGGGATCATGGGGCCCTGTATCCTCGCCCACACTCAAACCAAACCCTAAAATAGCCTATGAAAAGGTACCAGGGGCATCTCATGGGGCCACCTACTGACCCTGGGCTCTCTGGCAGTGCCTGAGTTCCTGAATGGTCAGTCCGCCCCTGCCTATCCTTTAATTGCTGTTCAGCGACCCCGAAAACGCAAACCCTTCAGGATGCTGTACCAGCCTGTCACCAGCAGATGGAGTCAGAGCTCCATTATGTAATAATCCTGTGGCTGAGTAGGGCAGCAGATGGTGCGTTCCCGCACGCACGCGCGCACGCTCAGCAAGGTGTCTCCAGCCCGGCCGCCACAACACACACTTTGGGGTGCTGATGCCTTGCAGAAAACATTTCTTTTTCTAGCGGCGATGGTCGGTAAATTACAAAATTGTTGTTGAGGAAAGTCGCCTTGCTGCGATTTTAGAGAATTGCATCTGGCTGTTGGTGGGGTGGGGGAAGGGGCGGACTGACAATTCATAGGGCCCCTGGGCAATAGGATATCATGGGGCCCCTGTGTCCTCGCCCACACTCAAACCACACCCAAAAAAGCCTATGAAAGGTACCAGGGGCATCTCATGGGGCCCCCTACTGACCCTGGGCCCTCGGGCAGTGCCCGAGTGCCTAAATGGTCAGTCCGCCCCTGGGTGGGGGAGTCCAGATGGTGGAAGATGCATACAGTCATTGCCACTAAGGGTTTCGGGGATGGGAATGCCAGAAATATTACAACATAAAGAAGATATAATAACTATTAGGGCCGGTTCACACTATAGAAACGCAGTCCAGAGGCATTCCGGATGCATTTTTGACGCATTTTTAGTGTGTTCTGGTGCTTTTTTTTTGCATTCCAGTTCATTGTTTCCTCTCTTTAAATAGGGACATTTGCATTCCAGTGCGTTTTTGGTGCGTTCCAGTGCGGTTTTTGATGCGTTTTACCGCATTCCAGTACAGTTCTGTGCAGAAAAAAATGCAGCACGTTCTACTTTTTATTTTTTTCTGCAACCGAAACGCACCGGAACTATGTGAACTATGTGATGTGAACTATGACATTGACCACCATATCACCTACTTTCTGTGCATTTTGGATGCAGAAAAAAAGCAACTGAAACGCATATAGTGTGAACTGGTCCTTCACATATATGCGGTGCCGTATATCGCATGTGATTCGCACCGGAACCGCACCGCATTCCCTGCAGATCACATGCGATTTGTGTGCGGTGCAATCGGAGTCGTACATTTTGTATGGCTCTAATCACATCCGCACCAAAAAGGTTCAGCACCCTTTTTTGGTCCGCACTAGAATCGGATCACAGGAGTATTCACACCTATGCGATCCGATTCTGCACATTGCACCGCGTTTTGCGCACCGCTTTCGTGGTGTTGTTAACTTAACATACACACCCGCAGCGGTTCGCATGAACGGGGTGCGATTCTGATGCGGTGTGGAATTCGCACAGAAAACGCTGCAAAATCAGGACCGCATCGGCGTGAACCCGGCCAGGGGCGGACTGACCATTTGAGCATTTGGGCACTGCCCGATGGCCCGGGGTCAGTAGGGGGCCCCATGAGATGCCTCTGGTACCTTTCATTGGCTTTTTCATAGGCTTTTTTTTTTGGGTGGTGGGGGGGCGAGGACACAGGGGCCCCATGATCCCCTATTGCCTGGGGGCCCCATGAGTTGTCAGTCGGCCCCTGACCCGGGCTAAAACTTGCTGCAAACATGTCATTCACTGTTATTAGATATTCCATGTTCTCTCTGCTGCCACATTTTCTCTACGGCTCGGTTCACTCCATACGGGTGCGACAAAGTGGGCGTGTCCACATGCCTTCTGCGCACATGTAAGGCAGCCAATTCATTTCAATGAGCTGCACTATGCGCAAGAAATGCACAAAAGAAGTCCCTGACCCATTTTCAAAATCACTCCACACCAAACCTCATTAATCAATGGCATCGCCGTGCGTCTGCAACGCATTTCTCTCAGGAAAGCGCACGATTCTGCACCCATTCCACAAGGCCTCATTGGCATTGGCACCCCTGCTAACGCACACAGCACCATGCGGTTCGGTGTGGCGCAGTTTTGAAAAAAAGGGTCAGGGACTGCGTTTTCGCTCATAGGGCAGCCCGCAGAAGCGAATGTTGTGCCCTTCAGGTGATGTGTGGGAACTCACAGAAACGTCAGCTCCGCCATAACTGTACAGTGTGAACCGAGCCGCCATGACACCGCCGCGTGTCTGCTCAAGGGCAGCAGGCTTCTGTGCACGTCAGGAAAGCGCGCAATTTTGTGCTTGTTCCCAACTCACACAAGGTGTGGAACGAAGCTGCTTCCGGCTTACATCTGCCCCATTATTCGTTCTTTTCCTGTATCCTCCGCTTATGAGACCAGATCTCCGTCCCTGAAGCTTGCGTAGAGCTTGTGTCAGAGCTGCAAATCTGGTCCAGGCAGGTACCGGCTTCAGTAAGTGAGTCGTCTGCTTGTGGACTGAAGTCCTCTGTTGGCCGGAGGGGCAGAGGGAGGTGGAAGGCACCACAGAGCTTCTGATCAGAAGCTTCCTTCCTGCTCCACTGTATAGCGGCACCACAGAGCTGCCGATCACCCAACCCCCCATCCAAACCTGTCCCATACACTGCACTGTGAACTCAAAGCGAAAGGCACAGGGGGAGATCACAGGTCTTACCACCCCTCCCCTCCCCCCGGAGATCCCAGGTCTTGGGCCCCCCCACAGACGCAGCATGCCAGGACCCGGTCGCAAAAAAAAAGACCTTTGCAACCCTGGTAGTTCTGCTACCGACTTTAGTGATGGCTGCATGGCATTTCTCAGGGCAGGATTTCTGGTGGCCCATGCCTGTGTAATGTGTGTTAAAAATGGCCATTAGGTCCAAACAATGTATGTTGGGTAGAGGTTCCATGTTCCTCTGTACCTGGAAGCTTTGGATATTTTGGGGTGGTTCATCCCGAAGAAGGACTCGGTTGTGGGAATGGGCTTTAAAGAAGCTTGGTAATTTTCCCAGGAATGGACAAGGAGACAGGACCTCTTTAGATGCTTCTCTAAACACAGCTAGCATAAGTATCCCAACGTGTCTTTACAATTAGGTGTAGCACCCAGGGGTGGACTGACCATTTGGAAACTCTGGCACTGCCCGAGGGCCCGGGGTCAGTAGGGGGCCCCATGAGATGCCCCTGGTACCTTTTTCATAGGCTTTTTTGAGTTTGGGCAAGGACACAGGGGCCCCATGATCCCCTATTGCCCGGGGGCCCCATGAGTTGTCAGTCCGCCCCTGGTAGCGCCCCTCTAGTTTTTTTTTTTTTTGTTAGAGGCTGGATAGCAGCCTGGTATGAGCAGGGGCAGACTGACCATTTGGAAACTCGTCAGTTTGGAGTTGTCAGTCCGCCCCTGGGTATGAGTCAGCCTGGGACGCGTCAGCCAGGTTACTCTGGGTCAGGGCTGAAGGCTCCACAGGTCAGTTCCCCGATACCTCCCCCTGCTCTAGAAGCTTGAGAAGTTTCTAGAAGGCAGTGGTCAGGGGTGAGGAGGGGCTGATCTGCATACTTAAGGGATCTTGAGCAATCCCCAAGCAGGAGGCTTAGCATGGGGTCAGGACGATTATGGTAGAGCCTGATCAGGAAGTGGTCAGTGTTGGGTGGAAGATGGAGTGAGAAGTCTGGAGTGTGGAGGCTGGGAGGGGGCCCAGGAGAGGAGCCTACCTGCAGGCAGGAGCTGGAGAGGAGGATCTCTCTACCTTATCATCCCCAGAGAGAGGACTACCTGTGGAGCAGGGAAGGAGCCAGCCCAGCGTAAGGACTGAAGGCAGTCATCAACCCCTCAAGCTCACAGGAGGAGTAACCCCTCTCCCCATGGGCCAGATAAGGGGAGAGGGCATTGTGGTGGCAAACCCAACAATCTCCTCACCTGGGGCTGCTTGGCTAAAGTGGCAGTTTCTGGGTTTCCCTTGCTGGGGGATTCCCTCAGGCAGCTGGGTGAAGAGGAGGATTCATCTGGGGTCACACCAGAAGGGCTGGAGATCTCTTCAAAGAAGATAATATTATTTTTTTGACCACATCTGTACATAGTTGCTAAGGAGCTTGTCCTCAAGTATCTACAGTTCCTTGGGCATCCCATAAACCCCATCCAAGTTCAATACCCCTTAATAAAACCACAAAAACAATCTTAAGGACTGTTTACTGCCGCCAGTGTGCACGTGTGGAAGAAAATGCGTGGTGCCTGGCTGTGCAGGACTATAGGGGGACCCAAAAACTCAGCTGCTTCTAAGGGGGTAGTGCTACATAGGTCTTCAACCACCTAAACTGGAACTAAACCCTCCTATCCTTTTCAGCCAAGGAAACTGCCATCTCAGCCTCTGTTTGATCTGCAACTGTTATTGCTGCTGCACGTGTGATCAGTTATGACATCAGCCGCTTGAGGGTTTGACAGTATGAATGAGAGCACAAGCAAATGTGAGCTGTGGGAGGGGCCCAGCAGGCTCCACCCACCACATAAACTATAGGAGGGGGAGGAGACAAGATCAGGCGCCCTGCACAAGGACAGGGTAGAGCTGTGGGAGGGACAAACAAGGCTCCACCCACTACAGAAAATTACCGGTGGGGGCAGAGTCAAGACCAGTTACCCTGCACAAGGAGAGAAAGCAGAGCTGTGGGAGGGGCCCAGCACTACAGAATGGGGTGGAGACAAGACCAGTCCCCCCTGCTCAAGGAGAGAGAGAGAGTAGAGCTATAGGAGGGGCCCAGAAAGCTCCACCCACTACAGGAAGGGATGGAGACAAGACCAGTTCCCCTTCACAAGGAGAGAGAGAGAGTAGACCTATAGGAGGGGCCCATAAAGCTCCACCCTCTACAGGAGGGGGTGGAGACAAGACCAGTCCCCCTGCACAAGGAGACAGAGAGAATAGAGCTATGGGAGGGCCCCAGAAAGCTCCACCCTCTACAGGAGGGGGGGGGAGGAGACAAGACCAGTCCCCCTGCACAAGGAGAGAGAGAGAGTAGAGCTATAGGAGGGGCTTATAAAGCTCCACCCTCTACAGGAGGGGGTGGAGAAAAGACCAGTCCCCCTTCACAAGGAGAGCGAGAGAGGGTAGAGCTATGGGAGGGGCCCAGAAAGCTCCACCCTCTACAGGAAGGGGTGGAGACAAGACCAGTCCCCCTTCACAAGGAGAGAGAGAGAGAGAAGAGCTATGGGAGGGGCCCATAAAACTCCACCCTCTACAGGAAGGGGTGGAGACAAGGCAAGTCCCCTACCCAAGGAGAGAAAGGGAGGGGCTCAGAAGGCTTCACCTTCTACAGGAGGGGGCGGAGACAAGACCAGTCCCCCTGCACAAGGAGAGAGAGAGTAGAACTATGGGAGGGGCCCAGAAAACTCCACCCTCTACAGGAAGGGGCGGAGACAAGACCAGGCCCCCTGCCCAAGGAGAGAAAGAGCATGGGAAGGGCTCAGAAGGCTTCACCTTCTGCAGGAGGGGGTGGAGACAGGACCAATCCCCCTACCCAAGGAGAGAGAGAGCAAAGCAAGGGAGGGGCTCAAAAGGCTTCACCTTCTACAGGAGGGGCGGAGACAAGACCAGTTCCCCTACCCAAGGAGAGAGCAAAGCAAGGGAGGGGCTCAGAAGGCTTCACCTTCTACAGGAGGGGGCGGAGACAAGACCAGTCCTCCTGCCCAAGCAGAGAGGGCAGCAGTGAGCGGTCTTTATTCCAGGAAGTCTCACCCTGGACGACGGCCCAGATCTGGAGGAATACACGAAGCTCACCGAGATTGGAGGAGAAGACACATGACCGATATTTGCTGATCCCGGAGTTCACCTTTAATATACAGCGTCAGCAATCAGCGCAGAACTTACAGATAAAACAAATCTGATGAAACAGACATTCCCTGGCAGACACGGGACAACTACAAGATTTATTTCCGGACGGATCGGCGTCCTCCTTCACCCAAACAGCCGCTAGAAAAACCCAATTACCGGGCCGGCTCGCTGCGCTTGTTTGTAATCTGTCAGAGAACCGTCAGCCGCGCCGAGAGTTTTGTGAAAACAAGTCTGATATCTGACAAGCGCTCGCTAAAGCAATTAAATAATATTCCTGCCAGGAAGGCCGAGTAATTGTCTGCAAGAAAGGCAGCTCCGCTCATAACCGACGTCTCCGAACATTTCCTTCTCTCTGCACACATCAGCTGAGCTCAACACAAGTAGAATGGACGGGTCTTGTGGCCTGTGCCAGAGGTGCATCTGTCCACGGGGAAGGGGGCCACGGGTGTCTGGCTGAGTTCAGAGATGGGCGAAGCTTCAGTTGCATCACGGGCAGTGGTGTCCCGAGACAGGTGCGGGGGGTGCGGTCTCCACCGGGTGACACCGACCGCACGGGGTGACACCGGACCCGTTCCACGAAAAGGTAAGTGGTAAAGCAAGCCGACGATCCCCGCAGGATGGATCCGATCCAGGGGCAACTGACAACTCATGGGGCCCCCCGGGGCAATAGGGGATCATGGGGCCCCTGTGTCCTTGCCCAAACTCAAAAAAGCCTATGAAAAAGGTACCAGGGGCATCTCCTGGGGCCCCCTACTGACCCCGGGCCCTTGGGCAGTGCCCGAGTTTCCAAATGGTCAGTCCGCCCCTGATATTCCGATCCATCCTGCGGGGATCGTCGGCTTTCTTTACAACTTACCTTTTCTTGGAGCGGGTCCGGTGTCACCCCGTATAGGTTACATGCCGACGATCCTGCGGGGATCGTCCACGGGGAAGGGGGCCACGGGTGTCTGGTGGTGCTGCGCGTTCGGAGATGGGCGAAGCTCCAGTTGCATCACGGGCAGTGGCGTCCCGAGACAGGTGCGGGGGGTGCGGTCCGCACCGGGTGACACCGACCACACGGGGTGACACCGGACCCACTCCACAAAAAGGTAAGTGGTAAAGCAAGCCGACGATCCCCGCAGGATTGATCTCATCCATCCTGCGGGGATCCTCGGCATGCAACCTATACGGGGTGACACCGGACCCGCTCCAAGAAAAGGTAAGTTGTAAAGAAAGCCGATGATCCCCGCAGGATGGATCGGATCTGGGATTGAGCATAATGGATCGGACTCCGATCCATTATGCTGAATCTGCAGATCCCATCCTTTCTGTGGAGATCGTCCGAGGGGTTGTCACCAAATGTTACTGCACTGGGTGACACCAACCCTAGGGAAGCCTCTGATGACGGGATCCATCTTTTTTCCAGGTTCAGATCTGGCTCCTCTGCGCCGTATAATGGAAGGCCAGGACAAGGGGTGGGCAGGAGGGGCAGCTGCCCTGGGCTCAGTAGAACAAGGGGGCGGAGAATGAACACAGGGCGGTACACCGATTCTACAGCATGCATTAGCAGTGGGAGAGGGGGCGCAGTTCTGCATCCCTGCCCTGGGCACTGGGACCTGTCCCAGTACTGGTGTCATAGATGAGCTGGTTGTCACCTAAGGAGGAGGAGGCAGGAGCAAGTCCACAGACCTTCCGCACCGGCCTGCCCTAAGATATAACAATGGCGATCCACCAGAAAAGGCCAGAAAAACAAATGCTGTTCCCTCAATCTGGCAGCTGCAGGTGACGCTTAGGGACTGAAGGAGGTAAAAGACATCATCTGGAATGGCAACAGTTACCTCATGTCTGTGATCACTTCAAGTGTCAGTCCTCATAAACTAGCCAATCCCAACCTTCATACCCAACAGGAACCCGGGAAAGAATGTTCATCTCCTGGGGAACGAAAAAAAAATAATTGGTCAGTGGGAAGAATGTCCCTTACATTGGGGGTCAGTGGGAAGAATGTCTCTTACATTGGGGGTCAGTGGGAAGAATGTCCCTTACATTGGGGTCAGTGGGAAGAATGTCCCTTACATTGGTGATCAGTGGGAAGAATGTCCCTTACATTGAGGGTCAGTGGGAAGAATGTCCCTTACATTGGTGATCAGTGGGAAGAATGTCCATTACATTGGGGGTCAGTGGGAAGAACGTCCCTTACATTGGTGATCAGTGGGAAGAATGTCCCTTACATTGGTGATCAGTGGGAAGAATGTCCCTTACATTGGTGATCAGTGGGAAGAATGTCCCTTACATTGAGGGTCAGTGGGAAGAATGTCCCTTACATTGGGGGTCAGTGGGAAGAATGTCCCTTACATTGGTGGTCAGTGGGAAGAATGTCCCTTACATTGGGGGTCAGTGGGAAGAATGTCCCTTACATTGGTGATCAGTGGGGAGAATGTCCCTTACATTGGTGATCAGTGGGAAGAACGTCCCTTACATTGGTGGTGATCAGTGGGAAGAATGTCCCTTACATTGGTGATCAGTGGGAAGAACGTCCCTTACATTGGGGGTCACTGGGAAGAACGTCCCTTACATTGGGGGTCAGTGGGAAGAACGTCCCTTACATTGGGGGTCAGTGGGAAGAATGTCCCTTACATTGGTGGTCAGTGGGAAGAATGTCCCTTACATTGGGGGTCAGTGGGAAGAATGTCCCTTACATTGGTGGTCAGTGGGAAGAATGTCCCTTACATTGGGGGTCAGTGGGAAGAATGTCCCTTACATTGGGGGGTCAGGGGAAGAACGTCCCTTATATTGGGGGTCAGTGGGAAGAACGTCCCTTACATTGGTGATCAGTGGGAAGAATGCTCCTTACATTGGGGGTCAGTGGGAAGAATGTCCCTTACATTGGGGGTCAGTGAGAAGAATGGCCCTTACATTGGGGATCAGTGGGAGAATGTCCCTTACATTGGGGGGTCAGTGGGAAGAATGTCCTTTACATTGGTGGTCAGTGGGAAGAATGTCCCTTACATTGGGGGTCAGTGGGAAGAATGTCCCTTACATTGGGGGTCAGTTGGAAGAATGTTCCTTACATTGGGGGTCAGTGGGAAGAATGTTCCTTACATTGGGGGTCAGTGGGAAGAACGCTCCTTACATTGGTGATCAGTGGGAAGAACGACCCTTACATTGGGGGTCAGTGGGAAGAATGTCCCTTACATTGGGGGATCAGTGGGAAGAATGTCCCTTACATTGGGGGGTCAGTGTGAAGAATGTCCCTTACATTGGTGGTCAGTGGGAAAAACGTCCCTTACATTGGGGGTCAGTGGGAAGAATGTCCCTTACATTGGGGGTCAGTGGGAAGAATGTCCCTTACATTGGGGGTCAGTGGGAAGAATGTCTCTTACATCGGGGGTCAGTGGGAAGAATGCTCCTTACATTGGAGGTCAGTGGGAAGAATGCTCCTTACATCGGGGGTCAGTGGGAAGAATGTCCCTTACATTGGGGGTCAGTGGGAAGAATGTCTCTTACATTGGGGGTCAGTGGGAAGAACATCCCTTACATTGGGGGTCAGTGGGAAGAATGTCCCTTACATTGGTGGTCAGTGGGAAGAATGTCCCTTACATTGGGGGTCAGTGGGAAGAATGTCCCTTACATTGGGGGTCAGTGGGAAGAATGTCCCTTACATTGGGGGTCAGTGGGAAGAATGTCCCTTACATTGGGGGTCAGTGGGAAGAATGTCCCTTACATTGGTCGTCAGTGAGAAGAATGTCCCTTACATTGGGGATCAGTGGGAAGAATGTCCCTTACATTGGTGATCAGTGGGAAGAATGTCCCTTACATTGGTGGTCAGTGGGAAGAATGTCCCTTACATTGGGGGTCAGTGGGAAGAATGTCCCTTACATTGGTCGTCAGTGAGAAGAATGTCCCTTACATTGGGGATCAGTGGGAAGAATGTCCCTTACATTGAGGGTCAGTGGGAAGAATGTCCCTTACATTGGTGATCAGTGGGAAGAATGTCCATTACATTGGGGGTCAGTGGGAAGAACGTCCCTTACATTGGTGATCAGTGGGAAGAATGTCCCTTACATTGAGGGTCAGTGGGAAGAATGTCCCTTACATTGGGGGTCAGTGGGAAGAATGTCCCTTACATTGGTGGTCAGTGGGAAGAATGTCCCTTACATTGGGGGTCAGTGGGAAGAATGTTCCTTACATTGGTGGTCAGTGGGAAGAACATCCCTTACATTGGGGGTCAGTGGGAAGAATGTCCCTTACATTGGGGGTCAGTGGGAAGAATGTCCCTTACATTGGGGGTCAGTGGGAAGAATGTCCCTTACATTGGGGGTCAGTGATGGGCTTGATGTTCGAGTTGTACAAGCGTTCGTATGTTCGGTGAACACATGGACGGTAAAGGGCGTTCAGCAGGCTGCTTGCCCGCCACGCCCCACAATGCACTGCGCTCTGAGAGTACATTGTGATTGGCCAAAGCAATGATTTGGCCAATCATAGCACAATTGAATGGACATAGCAGTGACATCACCATTAGCTGCACCCAATTGATTGCATCTGATTGGCAAATGTCAGATTGCGGCATGTGCTTGGCGGATGCAGACGGGCATCAGGGTTATTATTATTTATTTTGGTGCAGTGAAATCAGAGGAAGCCATTTCATTTCCAGAGAGGAGCCGGTACACCTGTGCAAGACTGAAGGGGAGGAGCCGGTACACCTGAGCAAGACTGAAGGGGAGGAGCCGGTACACCTGTGCAGGACTGAAGGGGAGGAGCCACTACACCTGTGCCAGACTGAAGGGGAGGGTCCGGTACACCTGTGCAAGACTGAAGGGGAGGGTCCGGTACACCTGTGCAAGACTGAAGGGGGGGAGCCGGTACACCTGTGCAAGACTGAAGGGGAGGAGCCAGTACACCTGTGCAAGACTGAAGGGGAGGAGCTGGTACACCTGGGCAAGACTGAAGGGGAGGAGCCGGTACACCTGTGCCAGACTGAAGGGGAGGAGCTGGTACACCTGTGCAAGACTGAAGGGGAGGAGCTGGTACACCTGTGCCAGACTGAAGGGGAGGAGCCGCTAAATCTGTGCAAGTCTGAAGGGGAGGAGCTGCTACACCTGTACAAGACTCAATGGGAGGAGCTGGTACACCTGTGCAAGACTGAAGGGGGGGAGCAGGTACACCTGTGCAAGACTGATGGGGAGGAGCCGATACACCTGTGCAGGACTGAATGGGAGGAGCCACTACACCTGTGCCAGACTGAAGGGGAGGGTCCGGTACACCTGTGCAAGACTGAAGGGGAGGAGCCAGTACACCTGTGCCAGACTGAAGGGGAGGAGCTGGTACACCTGTGCTAGACTAAAGGGGAGGAGCCGCTATACCTGTGCCAGACTGAAGGGGAGGGTCCGGTACACCTGTGCAAGACTGGAGGGGGGGCCGGACGGCAGAATGTCTTATTACATACACACAGTATATATCTAGATTAAATTAGGGGGGGAATATCTGAGTGGAGAGCCCCTTTAATGTCACATGACATCAGCTGAGGATGTGCAGAGCGCCATCCACGTGTGGTTAGAGGAATTAGTGAAGGAATGCCATTTCCAAGCTGTTTATGTTGATGTTCATAGACGGGGTCCCCCCCCCCCCCCCATCACACGAATTAATGGCATGGATAATAAGCAGAGGCAGGATTAATTGGGCGTGAAGGAAGCGGCTGGGAAGTGTCAGGACGGGACGGATAACCCATTTCCCCGGATAATGGCGGGCTGGTTATGTTATTAATACGCAGATCATTCGATTATCTCTCTCATTTAAGGCAGCAGATGCCGCCGGCCTCTAGAATGGTTTTCTGGGAAGACAAAGCTTCCTTTAATGAACTCCGACTGATGGAGAGTCTGTGCCACAGATCATCGACTTTTCATGTTCTCGGAGCTGGGGACTGGCAGGCCATGCTGGGATATGTAGTTCCTCTACATCTGAAGATTGTATAGAGCCCATACTTAAAGAAGAATTTCAGGAATGGCAGTTTTACAGTTGCATTGGATAATCCGATCCCACTAACGATTAGAGAATCATACATTCCTACATACAGGGGGACCGAGGCAGGGGGGGCTACATTCCTACATACAGGGGGACCAAGACAGGGGGGGCTACATTCCTACATACAGGGGGACCAAGACAGGGGGGGCTACATTCCTACATACAGAGGGACCAAGGCAGGGGGGGCTACATTCCTACATACAGAGGGACCAAGGCAGGGGGGCTACATTCCTACATACAGGGGGACCGAGGCAGGGGGGCTACATTCCTACATACAGGGGGACCGAGGCAGGGGGGGCTACATTCCTACATACAGGGGGACCAAGACAGGGGGGGCTACATTCCTACATACAGGGGGACCAAGGCAGGGGGGCTACATTCCTACATACAGGGGGACCAAGGCAGGGGGGGCTACATTCCTACATACAGGGGGACCAAGGCAGGGGGGGCTACATTCCTACATACAGGGGGACCAAGGCAGGGGGGCCACATTCCTACATACAGAGGGACCAAGGCAGGGGGGCTACATTCCTACATACAGAGGGACCAAGGCAGGGGGGGCTACATTCCTACATACAGGGGACCAAGGCAGGGGGGGCTACCTTTCTAATACTGTGGGACCAAGGCAGGGGGGGGCTACATTCCTACATACTGTGGGACCAAGACAGGGGGGCTACATTCCTAGATACAGAGGGACCAAGGCAGGGTGGCTACATTTCTACATACAGGGGGACAAAGGCAGGGGGGCTACATCTCTACATACAGGGGGACCAATGCAGGGGGGCGCTACATTCCTACACACAATGGGACCAAGGCGGGGGGAGGGCTACATTCCTACATACAGGGGGACAAAGGCGGGGGGGCTTCATTCCTACATACAATTGGACCAAGGCGGGGGGCTACATTCCTACATACAGGGGGACCAAGGCAGGGTGTCGACATTCCTACATACAGGGGGACCAAGGCGGGGGGGCTACATTCCTACATACAGGGGGACCAAGGCAGGGGGGCTACATTTCTACATACAGGGGGACCAAGGCAGGGGGGCTCTACATTCCTACATACAATGGGACCAAGGCAGGGGGGGCTACATTCCTACATACAGGGGGACCAAGGCAGGGGGGGGCTACATTCCTACATACAATTGGACCAAGGCGGGGGGCTACATTCCTACATACAGGGGGACCAAGGCAGGGTGTCTACATTCCTACATACAGTGGGACCAAGGCAGGGGGGGGCTACATTCCCACATACAGGGGGACCAAGGCAGGGTGGGGCTACATTCCTACATACAGGGGGACCAAGGTGGGGGGGCTACATTCCTACATACAGGGGGACCAAGGCAGGGGGGGGCTACATTCCTACATACAGGGGGACCAAGGCAGGGTGGCGGGTGGCTACGTTCCTACAGTGAAGGAAATGCGTATTTTCTCCCCTGCTGATGCTGAATGTTCGCCCCTCACACAGAAATGATCGGTCTAACAATGGAATGTTCGCCCCTCACACAGAAACGATCGGTCTAACAATGGAATGTTCGCCCCTCACACAGAAACGATCGGTCTAACAATGGAATGTTCGGTGTAACACTGAGAGACAGAATACAACAACAAATTCAGCAGAAATGTGTCTAACAAATGATGACGGATCTGCATGTTCATGATGGAAAGAAGGATTTGATCCCCTATCATTCAGCAGGATTTCTGGCTCCCAGGTGTCTCTCATACAGGTAACAAGCTGAGATTAGAAGCAGTCTCTTAAAGGGAGTGCTGCTAAATCTCATTGTGTTACCTGTATAAAAGACACCTGTCCACAGGAGCCATCAAACCATCAGATTCCAAACTCTCCACCATGGCAAAGACCAAAGAGCTGTCCAAGGATGTCAGGGACAAGATGGTAGACCTACACAAGGCTGGACTGGGCTACCAAACTATGGCCAAGCAGCTTGGTGAGAAGGTGACAACAGTTGGTGCAATCATTCACAAATGGAAGAAACACAAAACAAGTGTCAGTCTCCCCTAGGTCTGGTGCACCATGCAAGATCTCACCTCGTGGGGTGTCAATGATCATGAGAACAGTGAGGAATCATCCCAGAACTACACGTGAGGATCTTGTCAATGATCTCCAGGCAGCTGGGACCACAGTCACCAAGAAAACAATTGGTAACACACTACGCCGACAAGGACTGAAATCCTGCAGTGCCCGCACGGTCCCTCTGCTCAAGAAAGCACATGTCCAGGCCCGTCTGAAGTCTGCCACTGAACATCTGAAAGAGGAGGACTGGTGGGAAGTGTTGTGGTCAGAGGAGACCAAAAATCCAGCTCTTGGCATCAACTCAACTCGCCGGTTTTTTGGAGGAGGAGGAATGCTGCCTATGACCCCAAGAAACACCATCCCAACTGTGAAACATTGGTGGTGGAAATATTCTGCCTTGGGGGGGGGGGGGTCTGCTAAGATACAGTTTTTGTAGATGCTGACTTTTATTAATTTACAGTGAGAGTGGAGCTCCGCTTTAAAGAGCTGAATTCGTTTCTGGTGAAACTAATTGGGACTTTTCTGTATTAGCAGGGATAAAACATGGGAAACCTGTGCAGATATTACATATATATATGTTCAAAATCTGACAGATCTGCCAAAAAAAACTGTCTTTTATGTAAGGACCGTGATGATATGAAGCCATTTTATTATCACATTGTTGTTTGGCTCCTTTTTTAAATCCTAATGAGAACAGAAATCCCCCAAATGGCCCGGATCAGAAGTCTCCACCCGACCCCTGGATCAGAAAGTCTCCCACCCCCTGGATCAGAAGTCTCCACCCCCTGAATCAAAGTCTCCATCCCCTGGAATGGTCGTCCTTGGTACAGACACACAAGGGGACACGCACAGGGTACAATGGAAATTAAAAGGTTACTTCCCCATCTGTGGCTTTTTAAATTGCAATTAGTGTCAGTGTATAAATAGTCAATGATTTTGTCAATCTCTCACGTGGAGGCACTGAGCAGCGCTAGATACTGAGAGCCATGGGGAGCAGAAAAGAACTGTCAAAAGACCTGTAGTAACAAGGTGATTGAACTTTATAAAAATGGAAGAGGATATAACAAGATATCCAAAGCCCTGAATATGCCAGTCAGTGCTGTTCTCAATCACATATTAAGAAGTGGAAAATTTGGGGATCTTTTGATACCAAGCCATGGTCAGGTAGACCAAGAAAATTGCAGCCACAACTGCCGGAACTAAGGAATTGTTCGGGATACAAAGAAAACCCCACAGGTGACCTCGGGAGAAATCCAGGCTGCTCTGGAAAAAGATGGTGGTGTGTGGTTGTTTTCAAGGAGCACAGTAAGATGATACTTGAAACAAAAATGAGCTGCATGGCTGAGTTGCCAAAAAGAACTCTTTACTGCACCAAAAACAGCCAGATAAGAGAAGGTGTTGTTGGCCATATTGTAGCCGGGCTTTTTGTGGCATTGGTACAGTTAAGGCTTCTTTTTGACAACTCCACCGTGCAGCTCATTTTTGTTCAAGTATCAACTTATTACACTTCTTGAAACAACCACACTTCTTTTTCCAGAGCAGCCTGGATTTCTCCTGAGGTCACCTGAAGGGGTTTTCTTTGTATTCCAAACAATTCTTCTGGCAGTTGTGGCTGCAATCTTTCTTGATCTACCTGAGCTTGGCTTGGTATCAAGAGATCCCCGAATTTCCCACTTATGAATAAATGTTTAAACAGGACTAACTGGCACAGGGGCGGACTGACAACTCATGGGGCCCCCTAGGCAATAGGGGATCATGGGGCCCCTGTGTCTTTGCCCAAACTCAAAAAAGCCTATGAAAAAGGTATCAGGGGCATCTCATGGGGTCCCCTACTGACCCCTTGGGCCCTCGGGCAGTGCCTGAGTTTCCAAAAATGGTCAGTCCGCCCCCTGGACCGGCATATTCAAGGCTTTGGATACCTCACATGTGTGGTGGCACACTGGTGGCATCCTACGGGCCCCCCCGATTGCTCGGGAGAGCCCTGTAAAATGTGTGTTTAGCACCACAGGGGGGGATCCCTTCCACGGCTTATAAAAGTAACCCAGCAGTTCTATAACTAATAGGAATTACTTTTACAGTGAAGGGAATCGCCGTCTCTATAAAATGATAGCTTGGTTATCGCTGAAGCGATGACCACGACATCACCTTCCCATCCAGTGGCATATACACCGGCACGTTGATGGGCGGGAAGTGGGTAAGAAGTGTAATTAGTCTTCCTAGATCTTGGGAGCACCCAATGATTTACCCTCATCCTGTAGATATCTGAGCGTGGAAGGGTTTGAGGAACTAAGAAACAGAAAACTGAGCAGGGCTGACACCACTCAGGTCCCACATACACTATATTGCCAAATGTATTGGGCCCGCCCCCCCCCAATCATGTGATTCAGGTGTTCCAATCCCCTCCCAATCATGGGATTCAGGTGTTCCAATCCCCTCCATGGACACAGGTGTATACAATCAGGCCCCTAGGCATGCAGACGGCTTCTACAAACACTGGTGAAAGAATGGGTCGCTCTCAGGAGCTCAGTGACTCCAAGCGTGGTCCCATGATAGGTGGCCACCTGGGCAATAAAGTCCATCCGTGACATTTCCTGGCTACTAAATATTCCCACGCTCAACTGTTAGTGGGATTATAACAAAGTGGAAGCCACTGGGAACAACAGCAACTCAGCCACCCAAGTGGTAGGCCACGTCACAGACAGGGCGGGGTCAGCGCATGCTGAAGTGCACAGTGCGCAGAAGTCACCAACTGTCTGCAAGTCAATAGCTAAAGACCTCCAAACTTGGTGTGGCCTTCAGATGAGCCCAACAACAGTGCGTAGAGAGCTTCATGGAATGGGTTTCCATGGCCGAGCAGCTGCATCCAAGCCTTCCATCACCAAGTGCAATGCAAAGCGTCTGTCAGGAATGGACTGGCCAGCAATGGTGGGAGTCACCTGCCTTTTGATCTGCAGTACCAGGGCTGGCCAGCGGGTGCTCCCAGCAATCAGAGACTCAACCTTTCAGCCAGCTAACACCTGGAACTGATGATACTGGTGTATTTAAGGGATGGCCAGACTTGCAGACTCTGCCTTGGTGTTGTGTTTGTCCTGGGCCCCGTATCTGTCCTGCATCCTGTTTCTGTTCCTTTGCTGACTCTGCCTGATCTGAACCGCTGCTGACTTCTCCTGCTCTGATCCCGGCTCGCTCCTGACCATCCCTCTGCCTGACCCTCTGTACCACGCTGCTTGCTACCTGTTCTGATCCCTGGCTTGTGACCCTGACCATCCCTCTGCCTGACCCTCTGTACTACGCTGCTAGCTACCTGCTGAACCTGGCCTGTGACCCCGACCCATCTCCGCTTGCTCCCCCTGTACCTACCTGCCCTATTGATATTGACCCGGCCTGCCTGACGACGCTTGCTTGTATGTACTGTTATCTGTGGGTGGTTGGTTTGGTTTTGTTTGCACTGTATTATGTTTTAGTATTGCACTGCGTTTATGTTTGTATGGTTAGTGTTAATAAATTATATTGTTTATCACATATCTGAAGTCTGCGTTTCCCTGCGTCAGTCACACACCTCTGGTCACACATGGGAGCCCTGACAGCGTCGGATGCCGTGGTGTAAAGCATGCTGCCATGGACTCTAGAGCAGTGGAGACGTGTTCTCTGGAGTGACCAATCATGCGTCTTTGTCTGACAATACGATGGACGTGTCTGGCTTTGTCGGTGGCCAGGAGAACAGTACTTGCCTGACTGCATTGTGCCAAGTGTAGAGTTTGGTGGAGGGGGGATTAGGTGTGGGGTTGTTTTCAGGGGTTGGGCTTGGCCCCCTAGTTCCAGTGAAGGAAACTCTTAAGTCGACATTTTGGACAATTTCATGCTCCCAACTTTGTGGGAAGAGTTTGGGGATGGCCCCTTCCTGTTCCAACATAGCTGCCCACCAGTGCACAAAGCAAGGTCCATAAAGACATGGAGGAGCCAGTTTGGGGTGGAGGAACTTGACTGTCCTGCACAGAGTCCTGACCTCAACCCCATAGAACACCTTTGGGATGAATTAGAGCGGAGACTGCGAGCCAGGCCTCCTCCCCCGACATCAGTGCCTGACCTGACAAATGTGCTTCTGGAAGAATGGTCCAACCTTCCCATAGACACCCTCCTAAACCTTGTGGGGGGCCTTCCCAGAAGAGTTGAAGCTGTTATAGCTGCAAAGGGCGGGGCCAACTCAATATTGACCCCTACGGACTAAGACTGGGGGGCCATTAAAGGTCATATGCGTGGAAAGGGCGGGGCCGACTCAATATTGAACCCTACGGACTAAGACTGGGGGGCCATTAAAGGTCATGTGTGTGGAAAGGGCAGGGCCAACTCAATATTGAACCCTACGGACTAAGACTGGGGGGCCATTAAAGGTCATGTGTGTGGAAAGGGTGGGGCCAACTCAATATTGAACCCTACGGACTAAGACTGGGGGGCCATTAAAGGTCATGTGCATGGAAAGGCTGGCTGCCCAATATTGAACCCTACGGACTAAGACTGGGGGGCCATTATAGGTCATGTGCATGGAAAGGCTGGCTGCCCAATATTGAACCCTACGGACTAAGACTGGGGGGCCATTAAAGGTCACGTGTGTGGAAAGGGCGCGGGGCCAACTCAATATTGAACCCTACGGACTAAGACTGGGGGGCCATTATAGGTCATGTGCATGGAAAGGCTGGCTGCCCAATATTGAACCCTATGGACTAAGACTGGGAGGCCATTAAAGGTCATGTGTGTGGAAAGGGCGGGGCCCAATACTTGGGGCAATATAGTGTAGATGCTGCGTGTTGTCAGCCCACAACCAGACTTAAGTTCTGAGTGCCTTTCTGGCGGGTTAGCTGGGAGTTTTCTGTATCAGGGTCTCCCCGGGGACACAACGCGGGAATCTGTGCGTAGATTGCAGAATCTATTTCTTTTTTCCCGCCTTGACATGCACTTTAAGCCATGTTGGCGAAGGATTCAGACCTGATTGTTCCTCGGCAAAGAAAGCGACTTTCATTTTCTTTCTACAATGTGACATCTCCCGGTGTAACTCCGACCAGCTGCCTCCGCTGAATGGGGACGACAATCCGCGGGCGCGTTCTCCCCGCCATAAATCTCTGGCTTTTAGAGCCTCAGCGGAGCGCTTCCATTTTTCCCGATTCATTTGCTGCGAGAGGGATAAAATGGTTTCGGCGGGCCGTTCTCACCGACGTGTTGACAAACGACCCTCAGCAGCTGCTTCTGTTGAATTGCAGTCGGGTGATTGATATGAGAATCCCCCATCGCAGCCAATAAATAAATCAGTTGGTAATTAGGTGGAGTGTTGCTGAGGGGAAGATTCGGGTGGAAATTAAAATGGATCACTTGGGGGGGGGAGGGGAATAATAAATCTCTTGTACGATTTGCGGTTGGAAAGCGCCCAAGTGACTGAGGTCATTTATAAAACAACCAGCGATGGATACCTGCCTGGTTAACCCCTTCACTTGGGAAGAAGACGGTTTTGGGCCGTTTGGAGGATCTTCAGTCACATTTATTACTGAAAATCGAATTTTATTCAAAACAATTTGCTTTCGCTCGGGAGAGAGCATAGGAGGGTTAGGACCTCCGTCAGCTTTTGCTGCATCATAATTCAGAGCATGATAAGAGTGCAAGGGCTGGTAAAAATAGGTGGCTGGGCCATGGTTTTACCCCCCACTTTCCCCCAGCCATCCACCTGAATCCTGACATTACAGTCTGACAGGGCTGTAGGCATGGCACAGCCACGATGCTTTGCTTTTTGGCCGCAGGAATTTTATATCAGGCTGCAAAGTTCGACAACTGGCACCACCTATCAAACTCGCCCATTGAGGTCAATGGGGCCGCACCGCAACTTCGAGCCGAATGCTAGGGTGTGCTGGCCATAGGCCGCAATACAATGCCTCCTCGCCGCCAATCAAATGCTCTCGGAAGAGCAATCCGAATGAGCCCAGGAAGGGTTTCTTCAGATAAATGAGTCCACTGAAATTCCCATAGATTTCCATGCATTTTGGGGGATCTGGAGGCGCCCTCTTCCGTAATTCAGTGCTGTGAAAAAGTATTTGCCCCCTTCCTGATTTCTTTTTTCTGTATTTGTCACATTCGTCGCAAAAAAAATAAACATCAGGAAGGGGGCAAATACTTTTTCACAGCACTGTATATATATATAGAGAGAGAGAGGGGGGGGGAGAGATGGAAGAGAGAGGGGGGCGAGAGAGAGGGAGAGAGGGGAGAGGGGAGAGAGAGAGCGAGGGGGGATGAGAGAGGGGGGGAGAGAGAGGGAGAAGAGAGAGAGAGGGGGGGGAGAGAGAGGGAGTGGGAGAGAGATGGAGAGAGAGACTGACCGGGGGAGACAGAGGGAGGGAGAGGGGGCGGGATGGAGGGTAGAGAGAGAGAGAGGGGGAGTGGGAGATGGGGGAGAGGGAGAGAGAGGGAGGGAGAGAGAGGGGAAGAGAGAGGGGGGAAGTGAGAGAGGGAGGGATAGGGGAGAGAGAGGGGGGAGAGAGGGGGGAGAGGGGAGAGATTTGGGGGGGGGGGGGGGGGGGGGGGGGGGGGGGCGAGAGAGAGAGGGAGGGGGAAGAGAGAGAGGGGTGGGGAAGATAGAGGGGGGTGGAGTGGGGGAGGGAGGGAGAGAGGAGACTGACTGGGGGAGAGAGAGGGAAGAGAGAGGGGGGAGGGAAGAGAGAGAGAGAGGGGGGAGAGAGGAGTGGGAGATGGGGGAGAGGGAGAGAGAGAGGAGAGAGAGAGACTGACCAGGGGAGAGAGGGGGGGGGAGAGAGGGAGGGAGAGGGAGGGAGAGAGAGGGGGGAGAGAGAGGGAGGGAGGAGTGGAAGAGGGGGGAGAGGGAGAGAGACCAGGGGGAGAGAGAGAGAGGGAGGGAGAGGGAGGGAGAGAGAGGGGAGAGAGAGGGGGGGAGGGAGGAGTGGAAGAGGGGGGAGAGGGAGAGAGACCAGGGGGGGAGAGGAGAGAGGGAGGGGGGGGGGGAGAGGGAGGGGAGAGAGAGAGAGAGAGAGAGAGAGAGAGAGAGAGAGGGAGAGAGGGAGGGAGGGGAGAGAGAGAGTGCAGAGTGGTTGTCAACTTATGAGCTGAAGGGGGCCTCAAAATGTGGCCCAACATCACTAAAAGGCCACACATATTGTTCCATATATGTCATGCTTGAGAGGCGCACATCGTATACCAGAGGGCCGCACATCGTATACAAGAGGGCCGCACATCGTATACCAGAGGGCCGCACATCGTATACCAGAGGGGCCGCACATCGTATACCAGAGGGCCGCACATCGTATACAAGAGGGCCGCACATCGTATACCAGAGGGCCGCACATCATATACCAGAGGGCCGCACATCATATACCAGAGGGCCGCACATCATATACCAGAGGGCCGCACATCATATACCAGAGGGCCGCACATCGTATACCAGAGGACCGCACATCGTATACCAGAGGGCCGCACATCGTATATACCAGAGGGCCGCACATCGTATACCAGAGGGCCGCACATCGTATACCAGAGGGCCGCACATCGTATACCAGAGGGACGCACATCGTATACCAGAGGGCCGCACATCGTATACCAGAGGGACGCACATCGTATACAAGAGGGACGCACATCGTATACCAGAGGGACGCACATCGTATACAAGAGGGGCCGCACATCGTATACCAGAGGGCCGCAGGTTGGGCTATAGAGGGTGAGAGATGGGAGAGTCCGAAGTGATTTATTGTAGCGGAATCCCAATGAACAATGTTTGCGGATTTCTCTTGTTTAGTAACTTTGTTACAATAAATGAAATGTGAGTCTTCCGCCCCCAACACTTATCTGAAGACTGAGGGCATCTTGTGGTGGAGAAGAGGTACTGCAGAGGACAGCTCCTGCTCAGAGGTAGGTGTTGTAGCCTGATCTCCGCACAGGGACCATATGAACTGTTACCAGGAGGTTGCAGGAGCCTCATTGTCTGACATGTCTTTGTATGACGCTAAACAATATCCCTATTAAAACAAAAAACAAAAAAATAAGCCCCTCCCCCACACATACACACAACAAACAAACAAAAAACTAACAAAAAAAAATAAATAAATCCCCCCCCAACAAACAAACAAAAACAGACCCGGCAGACTCCAGGGACCACTCGGACTTCTCTCTCTATTTCTGCCGTCACTTTTCTATGTTTCTCCCACAGTGATCCATACACATCCCCCACCTGATGACCCTGTTATTTGTGTCTCATGAAACAGTTTCATACAATGTGTTTCTGCCTCCCCCTCCCATCCGCCATGAGCTCCAGAACCTCTCCTTTTCCCCCTCACCTCCTTTATTTTGGAGTAAGCAGTGTGATCATGGACACTACTCATCCCATAGTGCATAGTCAATCTTAGGAGCGAGAAAAAGAGGGTGGCTACATTCCTACATACAGGGGGACCAAGGCAGGGGGGGCTACATTCCTACATACAGTGGGACCAAGGCAGGGGGGGGCTACATTCCTACATACAGGGGGACCAAGGCAGGGGGGGCTACATTCCTACATACAGGGGGACCAAGGCAGGGGGGGCTACATTCCTACATACAGGGGGACCAAGGCAGGGGGGGCTACATTCCTACATACAGTGGGACCAAGGCAGGGGGGGCTACATTCCTACATACAGGGAACCAAGGCAGGGGGGCTATGTTCCTATATACAGTGGGACCAAGGCAGGGGGGGACTACATTCCTACCTACAGGGGGACCAAGGCAGGGGGGGCTACATTCCTACATACAGGGGGACCAAGGCAGGGGGGCTACATTCCTGCATACAGTGGGACCAAGGCAGGAGGGCTACATTCCTACAGTGGGACCAAGGCAGGGTGGCTACGTTCCTACATTCAGTGGGATAAAGGCAGGGGGGCTACATTCCTACATACAGGGGGGACCAATGCAGGGAGGCTACATTTCTACATACAGGGGGACCAAGGCAGGGGGGCTACATTCCTACATACAGTGGGACCAGGGCAGGGTGGCTATGTTCCTACATACAGGGGGACCAAGGCAGGGGGGCTACATTCCTATACAGGGGGACCAAGGCAGGGGGGCTACATTCTTACATATAGTGGGACCAAGGCAGGAGGGCTACATTCCTACATACTGTGAAACCAAGGCAAGGTTGCTACATTCCTACATACAGTGGGTCCAAGGCAGGGGGGCTACATTCCTTCATACAGGGGGACCAAGACAGGGTGGATACGTTCCTACATACAGGGGGACCAAGGCAAGGTTGCTACATTCCTACATACAGTGGGTCCAAGGCAGGGGGGCTACATTCCTACATATAGTGGGACCAAGGCAGGGGGGCTACATTCCTACATACAGTGGGACCAAGGCAGGGGGGCTACATTCCTACATATAGTGGGACCAAGGCAGGGTGGCTACATTCCTACATATAGTGGGACCAAGGCAGGGGGGCTACATTCCTACAAACAGGGGGACCAAGGCAGGGGGCTACATTCCTACATACAGGGGGACCGAGGCAGGGGGGCTACATTCCTACCTACAGGGGGACCAATGCAGGGGGCTACATTCCTACCTACAGTGGGACCAAGGCAGAGGGGCTACATTCCTACCTACAGTGGGACCAAGGCAGAGGGGCTACATTCCTACCTACAGTGGGACCAAGGCAGAGGGGCTACATTCCTACCTACAGGGGGCCAAGGAGAATGAACATAGCCACCCTCTAACAGGACATCAGATCACATCAGCAAAATATAGGAATTTGGAGATTTGGAGGAGACTGCGAGCAACGGAAGGGGCTTCTCTGAGTTAAAAATACAGACTAGAATCACATTTTTTTATCCAGGGCTTAGCGTCACTTTAACATGACCAGGTACTACAAGGGGGTCCATTTATAAAACATTTGTGCAAGCCAAACAAAAAAAGGCACTGCAATCTTGTGAATGTTATGGTGTCACGCAATTGGGGTTTCCCCTTTAAAAATTTTTAAATTGAACCCTGGGCAAAACTCTCTCAAAAAATTGTACAAGACGAGACAGCACCAGACTTGTATTACAACAGGAAATGCTTTATTTTAACATAGATACAAGATGTATACACAGGGCGGGGCAATACATTTAGTAACAAGAGACCCACCGCAGACACCCCCCACCAAGCCAATACACAACCACATACATCCCATAATAGTTTGCTCCCAAGCAAGACACAATAGAACAATGGGACCATGTGGCAGTAAACAATGAACAACCCCCCACCCCACCCCACCTATACATGTCTACACAATATTAGGACATTTCACCCTGTACCCCTAACAGGCACAGGGGGACTTACACATAATAGGGATATGGGGAGCTGAGACAGGGGTCTCCCCACCTCTCCAAAGGGGGCTGTGTTCCATGGCCCCCCCACCCAAAGTCACTCCCATCACACCATATATACCCATGTACAGAGGCGGACTGACCATTTGGGCACTCGGGCACTGCCCGAGGGCCCGGGGTCAGTAGGGGGCCCCATGAGATGCCACTGGTACCTTTCATAGGCTTTTTTTTGGGTGTGGTTTGAGTGGGGGCGAGGACACAGGGGCCCCATGATCCCCTATTGCTTGGGGGCCCCATGAGTTGTCAGTCCGCCCCTGCCCATGTGTCCCTGTCTTCTACACGACCAGAAGCACAACCTACGTGCGTTTTTTGTGTCACAGGTTCACTACAAGAGACGCCGCTCCAAACCTGCGATAGATACGGCAAGTCCAGACCTTGTTTTTTTCACTAATGGAACTATTTTTAGGAAGATAAAACATCGACTTTTTGAGGCGGAGTGCAGCAGCAGAATTCATTCAGGCTGCGTAATCTCAATTCCCTCTCCGTCGGTGAGGCGCCAACGATTACCTGTTTTTAGAATCTCCAGATGTATTATTGGAAACTCGCATCCATATTTTATTCCAAGGGATAAAAATGACTTCTAGAGGTTTCTATTTTAGACGCCTGACCTGTTTGTAGCCGGAACCTTTTCTTAAAATACCGCCCGAGCTTCGCCGTGCGCTCCGTTGGTTCTATACCATTCACTCACACAGCCCCCCGAGAGCTTCCTGAGGGTTTTACCATCACAAGATACTTACCGAGCCTGCGTCCTGCCCGCCTGCGGTGATGTCCACGTAATTCAAAGTGAAGATCTTCCTAGTGAAGTCTGGGGAATTTCCTCATGTTTCGTCCTATTTCTGAAAATAACTCCGTGACGCCACAGACCTTCCAAACTCACAAATGGCCGGTTCATTCTGGTTGGTTCATTTCAAACTTTTAATCTGTTTCCAAAACTATTTGCACAACTTTTGGATCTTATTAGAACTTGCTGGTTTCCTGAGGCGCTGGTGATGTCATCCTGGATGCACAGGTGCCCCCTGGGAAGGCTACTTCACCAGTTCCTTCCAAGGAGATTTTGTTTGTTCCGGGGGGGGGGGGGGGGGGGGGGGGGAAAGCTTTTCCTGGCGCCAACATGGCAGCATGCTTGTGGTAGCGGGGTGTGGGGCCATTCAGATGTTCCTAAGGCGCGTCAGTTCTATCAACGATCTCTGAAGGTACTGAACCTACCTGAATTACTGAAGTATCTAAAGGAAACCCAGACAAGTCCATAGTATTGCCAGACAGAGAAGCGTGACTGGTTACTCCGGAGAACACGTCGCCACTGCGCTAGAGTCCAGTGGCGGCGTGCTTTACACCACGGCATCCGACACTTTGCATTGCATTTGGTGATGGAAGACTTGGATGCAGCTGCTTGGCCATGGAAACCCATTCCATGAAGCTCTCTACCAGGGGCGGACTGACCATTTGTAAACTCGGGCATTGCCCGAGGGCCCGGGGTCAGTAGGGGGCCCCATGAGATGCCCCTGGTACCTTTTTCATAGGCTTTTTTGAGTTTGGGCAAGGACACAGGGCCCCCATGATCCCCTATTGCCCGGGGGCCCCATGAGTTGTCAGTCCGCCCCTGCTCTCTACGCACTGTTGTTGGGCGCATCTGAAGGCCACACCAAGTTTGGAGGTCTTTAGCTATTGACTCTGCAGGCATGAAATTGTCCAAAATGTCTTGGTATGCTGACGCCTTAAGAGTTCCCTTCCCTGGAACTAGGGGGCCAAGCCCAACCCCTGAAAGACAACCCCACGCCATAATCCCCCCTCCACCAAACTTTACACTTGGCACAATGCAGTCAGGCAGGTACCGTTCTCCTGGCCACCGCCAAACCCAGACACGTCCGTCAGATTGCCAGACAGAGAAGCGTGATTGGTCACTCCAGAGAACACGTCTTCTCTGCTCTAGAGTCCAGTGGCGGCGTGCTTTACACCACGGCATCCGACGCTTTGCAATGCACTTGGTGATGGAAGGCTTGGATGCAGCTGCTCGGCCAGGGAAACCCATTCCATGAAGCTCTCTACGCACTGTTGTTGGGCTCATCTGAAGGCCACACCAAGTTTGGAGGTCTTTAGCTATTGACTCTGCAGACAGTTGGCGACTTCTGCGCACTGTGCGCTTCAGCATGCGCTGACCCCGCCCTGTCATGTGACGTGGCCTACCACTTGGTGGCTGAGTGGCTGTTGTTCCCAGTTGCTTCCACTTTGTTATAATCCCACTAACAGTTGAGCGTGGAATATTTAGTAGCCAGGAAATGTCACGGATGGACTTATTGCCCAGGTGGCCACCTATCACGGGACCACGCTTGGAGTCACTGAGCTCCTGAGAGCGACCCATTCTTTCACCAATGTTTGTAGAAGCAGTCTGCATGCCTAGGGGCTTGATTGTATACACCTGTGTCCATGGAGGGGATTGGAACACCTGAATCACATGATATGGAGGGGATTGGAACACCTGAATCACATGATATGTAGGGGATTGGAACACCTGAATCACATGATATGGAGGGGATTGGAACACCTGAATCAAATGATATGGAGGGGATTGGAACACCTGAATCACATGATTTGGAGGGGATTGGAACACCTGAATCACATGATTGGGAGGGGATTGGAACACCTGAATCACATGATTCGGAGGGTGTATCCAATACTTTACAGCCCGGTCACATTGGGTGTGACTTGGCATGCGGTTTGCATGCCCTGCAACTTGAAAATCGCATGCCAAGTCGTACCCTATTGTCCGCGATTGCAGCGGTCATATCGGTGCGATTCCAACTTGGTCAGAGCAGCACCAATTTTCAAACTTACATAGTTCCATAGTTAGTCTGGCTGAAAAAAGACAAAAGTCCATCCAGTTCGACCATTCAAAAAAAACAAGTTATAATCCTCCACCCACAGATGATCCAGAGGAAGGCAAAAAAACCAGCAAAGCACGATCCAATCTCCTCCTGCAGGGGAAACATTCCTTCCTGATCCCCCGAGAGGCAATCGGATATTCCCTGGATCCACTTTCCCTATAAATGTTATATCCAGTTATATTCTGTGTATCCAAGAAAGAATCCAGGACTTTCCTACAGCAATCCACTGAGCCGGCCACAACCAACTCTGGAGGGAGTCTATTCCACATTCTCACAGCTCTTACTATGAAGAAACCTTTCCGTGTTTGGAGATGCACTACTTTTGGTGCGATTTGCATAGACGTCTGTGTCAGATGTCTTTGCAAATCGCACCTCAAATAGTCATGTCCCCCGACTTTGAAACCGTGCAGCTTCAATGTAAGTCGCGCAAATTTCAAAGTCGGGATTGGTGTGACCGGGGGGTTAGGCAGTATTCTGTATGTTGCATCAGTCTATCTGCAGTCTTCTCTCCTCTATATCTGTTCCAAGCAGGGGCAGACTGACAACTCATGGGGCCCCCGGGCAATAGGGGATCATGGGGCCCCTGTGTCCTTGGCCAAACTCAAAAAAGCCTATGAAAAAGGTACCAGGGGCATCTCATGGGGCCCCCTACTGACCCCGAGCCCTCGGGCAGTGCCCAAGTTTCCAACTGGTCAATCCGCCCCTGGTTCCAAGTGCTGAATTTTAAGCTTGTCTGAGATTTCAGAAAAAAGGGGGCGGAGAGCTGAGGTTACACTCTGAAGAACTTAGTGAGGAGAGGTCTGAGAGCTGATTGGAGGGAAGAGACCCCCTCCCCTCCCACACACACACATACTTCACACAGCACACAGGAACAGAGCGGAGGCTGTCAATCTGCTGGAGGACCCTCCCCCTGTCACCATTTCTCTCTCCTGGTGTCAGGAAAACTTGTCAGAGGAGACTCATGCTGATAGCAGAGGAAGAAGGCAGCAGACAGATATGGCACTCAGTGCTCTGAACTGATACAAGTACACACTATAGAAGGATGTGCTTTGTTCCTATTTCATGTCTGAGGTTTCCAACCACTTTAAAAAGGCAGCACCAGTACTCCTGGATGGACCGGCCTCTTGATTTTCCCTTCCCAACTATGTAACTATGTAACTTGACAATCTGTTGGAGGTCCCTCCCCCTGTCACCATTTCTCTCTTGGTGTCAGCAAAACTTGTCAGAGGAGACTCATGCTGATAGCAGAGGAAGAAGGCAGCAGACAGATATGGCACTCAGTGCTCTGAACTGATACAAGTACACACTATAGAAGGATGTGCTTTGTTCCTATTTCATGTCTGAGGTTTCCAACCACTTTAAGAAGGCAGCACCAATACTCCTGGATGGACCGGCCTCTTGATTTTCCCTTCCCAACTATGTAACTATGTAACCTGACATTACAATATTGTCTGTGGAGAAATAACAGACAGTAAATTGTGTCTCTATCTGCAACAATGTTTACATGGAAACAGCTGCACTAATAATATTAGACATGGCGCAGATCTATATGTACGCCATTGTGCGCAGTAAATCCGCCTCTCATTGGCTGACCTTCATGTAACCCTTCTGATGTTTATAAACAAGCGATGATGAAGATTTATCTCTCCCATGTACCAGAGTTTAATCCCCTCCATATCTTCCCGGCTTCTCATCCAAAATATCCGACTCCGATACGTCCTCCGAAACCATGGTGAGCGAGGAAAGGCGCTTTGGGGGGGTTTGGGGGGGTTTCATTCTTTATCGAACCTTTTTAATTCTAGCTGCTATTTCAAAATTGTCAGTTTTCCCCCCAAAATGTACCCAACTCTAATTCCTGGAGCCTTCCTACGTGTTTGATCCCTTCTCCCTGAACAACGGGAATCCCAGGGACACCGCTAAGTGCAGCCAATGATCACCTTCAAGGGCTTGTTCATGCCAGGTGTGGGAATGTGTGCAAAATTGTGCGTTTTCCCGCACCGCACCAAAACACACCGTTGGCACCCCCACACGTCTAGCAAACACGCCGAAATGCATGGCAGCGCAGTGTAGTGACATTGGGAAAATCATGCTGCTGCTTTTTTTTGGACATTTCTCATGCAGCCCACTCAAATGAAGGAGCTGCACTAAAGTGCGACATGTATGAAGACGTAAAAAAAGGGCGCATGATCAGACGCAGCTCCATATGTGAACGAGTCTGACCTCCAGCCTTCCCTTCAGTCTTACACAGGTGTACCGGCTCCTCCCCTTCAGTCTTACACAGGTGTACCTGCTCCTCCCCTTCAGTCTTGCAAAGGTGTATAGGCTCCTCCCCTTCAGTCTTACACAGGTGTACCTGCTCCTCCCCTTCAGTCTTACACAGGTGTACCGGCTCCTCCCCTTCAGTCTTACACAGGTGTACCGGCTCCTCCCCTTCAGTCTTACACAGGTGTACCTGCTCCTCCCCTTCAGTCTTACACAGGTGTACCTGCTCCTCCCCTTCAGTCTTGCACAGGTGTACCAGCTCCTCCCCTTCAGTCTTGCACAGGTGTGTACCGGCTCCTCCCCTTCAGTCTTGCACAGGTGTACCAGCTCCTCCCCTTCAGTCTTGCAAAGGTGTATCGGCTCTTCCCCTTCAGTCTTGCACAGATGTACTGGCTCCTCCCCTTCAGTCTTGCACAGGTGTACCGGCTCCTCCCATTCAGTCTTGCACAGGTGTAGCTGCTCCTCCCCTTCAGTATTGCACAGGTGTACCGGCTCCTCCCCTTCAGTCTTGCACAGGTGTATCGGCTCCTCCCCTTCAGTCTTGCACAGGTGTATAGGCTCCTCCCCTTCAGTCTTACACAGGTGTACAAGCTCCTACCCTTCAGTCTTGCACAGGTGTACCGGCTCCTCCCCTTCAGTCTTGCACAGGTGTACCTGCTCCTCCCCTTCAGTCTTGCACAGGTGTATCGGCTCCTCCCCTTCAGTCTTGCACAGGTGTACCGGCTCCTCCCCTTCAGTCTTGCACAGGTGTACCTGCTCCTCCCCTTCAGTCTTGCACAGGTGTATCGGCTCCTCCCCTTCAGTCTTTCACAGGTGTATCGGCTCCTCCCCTTCAGTCTTGCACAGGTGTACCGGCTCCTGAACAGATGAAATATACAAGACACAAGACAGACGTTACTTCCACTTTCAGGTCGGCTCACACAGGAAGCGCACTTCATGGTGGTTTTTAGAAGGGATCATTGTGCCGAGGTTTATGCGTGTCTGTAAGAATCTCACATGTGGCTCAGTCATTTGTGGGTCCAAGGACTGCAGGAAACATGCATGGTGTACACTCCGCACAGACTCCATCTATGCTCCCTAAAACAACGCCCAATATTCGGTGCTATGTAGCCACACCCACTTTTTGGCACGGCACGCTGTGTGCGCTGTGTTGTCCCTCCTCTATGCTGCCCCTCTTTATAAAAGCCTGGAGGTGGGAGGTATGCCAATCAGTGGCTTGTGAGTCAGGGTGACAACACAGGAACACAATTAGGAGACAAGGACAGAGCGTTGTCACCCTATAAAGGAAGCGCCTGAACACGGACCTCTGTGGCAGGATCACCGGGGATTGTTATTGAAATGTTGAAAATGAATCTTGTAATACCAGTAAGATGATGTGATATTGTATATTGGGGTTACTTTGGGGTGTATTGTACGCTTTGGGGTTACTTTTACTCTAATCAATAATGGGGTGTTTGGATGCCCCCTCCCCCACCCTGGCATTGCCAGTTCATTGTGTAATACTATTGCAGTTCTGCGTTTGGCTCTGTGACCCCCAAAATGAGGTATTAGCCTTTTGGCCGCGTGTGTCTTGGAATGTCTGTGTTTGGCTGGAAGTCTTCGGATCCCACTGAGCGCTCGTCTGATCCTCACCGGGGGGGGGGATTGGGCGTCCTGACCTGATTCCTAGATGGGGATTCTCTTTGTCTGATGCCTCAGTCTGGTCACCCCATGTACTGCACTGCCTGCCCTGTGCCCACCTGGTCACCCCATGTACTGCACTGCCTGCCCTGTGCCCACCTGGTCACCCCATGTACTGCACTGTCTGCCCTGTGCCCACCTGGTCACCCCCTGTACTGCACTGTCTGCCCTGTGCCCACCTGGTCACCCCATGTACTGCACTGCCTGCCCTGTGCCCACCTGGTCACCCCATGTACTGCACTGCCTGCCCTGTGCCCACCTGGTCACCCCGTGTACTGCACTGCCTGCCCTGTGCCCACCTGTTCACCCCATGTACTGCACTGCCTGCCCTGTGCCCACCTGGTCACCCCGTGTACTGCGCTGTCTAACCTGTGCCCACCTGGTCACCCCGTGTACTGCTCTGCCTACCCTGTACCCACCTGGTCACCCCCTGCACTGCACTGTCTGCCCTGTGCCCACCTGGTCACCCCGTGTACTGCACTGTCTGCCCTGTGCCCACCTGGTCACCCCGTGTACTGCGCTGTCTGCCCTGTGCCCACCTGGTCACCCCGTGTACTGTGCTGTCTGCCCTGTGCCCACCTGGTCACCCGTGCACTGCGCTGTCTACCCTGTGCCCACCTGGTCACCCCGTGTACTGCGCTGTCTACCCTGTGCCCACCTGGTCACCCCGTGTACTGCGCAGTCTACCCTGTGCCCACCTGGTCACCCCATTTACTGCATTCTCCACCCTTTGCCCACCTGGTCACCCCATGTACTGCGCTGTCTACTCTGTGCTTGCCTGGTCATCCCATTTACTGCATTCTCCACCCTTTGCTCACCTGGTCACCCTGTGTACTGTGTTCTCCACCCTGTGCCTATCTGGTCACCCTGTGTATGGTGCTGTCTACCCTGTGCCTTACTAGTCATCCCATTTACTGCACTCTCCACCCTTTGCCCACCTGGTCACCCTGTTTACTGCACTACCCACCCAGTGCCCACCTGGTCACCTTGTGTACCTGCACTCCCCATACTGTGCCCACCTGGTCACCCCATGTACTGCACTCCGCACCCAGTGCCCACCTGGTCACCCCGTGTACTGCACTCCCCACCTTTGTGCCCACTTAGTCTCCCTGGCTTTATGCTCTCTCAATGTTTCCTGCTTAACAGAAGATTGGCAAATTGATCATTTGCTGCATTTATGATCGACTATATATACAGTTGCAAGAAAAAGTATGTGAACCCCTTGGGATTACGTGGAGTTTTGCATGAATTGGGCATAAAATGTGCTCTGAACGTCATCTAAGTCACAACAATAGAAGAACACAGTCTGCTGAACATAATACTACACAAACATTAGATGTTGCCATGGTTTAATTGCACATAACATGTAAACATTCACAGTGCAGGGAGGAAAAAGTATGTGAACCTTTGGACTTAATAACTGATTGACCCTCCTTTGGCAGCAATAACCTCAACCAAACGTTTCCTGTAGTTGCAGATCAGACCTGCACAACAATCTGGAGTCATTTTGGACCACTCCTCTTCACAAAACTGTTTCAGTGTAGCAATATTCTTGGGATGTCTGGTGTGAATCGCTCTCTTAAGGTCATGCCACAGCATTTCAATTGGGTTGAGGTCAGGACTCTGACTGGGCCACTCCAGAAGGCGTATTCTGTGCTGTTGCAGCCATTGTTTTGTTGAATGACTTGTATGCTTTGGGTCATTGTCCTGTTGCATCACCCATCCTCTGCGGAGCTTCAGTTGGCAGACAGATGGTCGTACGTTTTCCTGCAAAATGTCTTGATAAACTCTGGAATTCATTTTCCCATCAATGACAACAATCCGTCCAGGCCCTGAGGCAGCAAAGCAGCCCCAAACCATGATGCTCCCTCCGCCATGTTTCACAGTGGGGATGAGGTTTTGATGTTGGTGTGCTGTGCCTTTTTTTCTCCACACATAGTGTTGTGTGTTCTTCCCAAACAACTCAATCTTGGTTTCATCTGTCCACAGTATATTCTGCCAGTAGTGCTGTGGAACATCCAGGTGCTCTTTTGCAAACTTCAAATGTGCTGCAATATTCTTTTTGGACAGCAATGGCTTCCTCCGTGGTGTCCTCCCATGTACTCCATTCTTGTTTAATGTTTTCCTTATTGTAGATGTGTCAACAAAAATGTTATCATGTGCCAGAGATTTCTGTAGGTGTTTAGCTGACACTCTGGGATTCTTCGTTACCTCATGCAGCATTCTGCGCTGTGCTCTTGCAGTCATTTTTGCAGGACGACCACGCCTAGGGAGAGTAGCAACAGTGCTAAACTTTCTCCATTTGTAGACAGTCTGTCTTACCGTGGACACATGAACATCAAGGCTTTTGGAGATACTTTTGTAACCCTTTCCAGCTTCATGCAAGTCAACAATTCTTGATCGTAGGTCTTCTGAGAGCTCTTTTCTGCGAGGCATGGTTCACATCAGACAGTGCTTCTTGAAACCAGTAAACCCAAAACAGGTGTCAGCAACACATCCAATATCATCACACTGATTGGAGTCAAGGTTGGCTCACTCCTGGCTCCAATTAGCTCTGGGAGAAGTCACTAAGCTAGGGCCTCACATACTTTTTCCTCCCTGCACTGTGAATGTTTACATGTTATGTGCAATTAAACCATGGCAACATCTAATGTTTGTGTAGTATTATGTTCAGCAGACTGTGTTCTTCTATTGTTGTGACTTAGATGACGTTCAGAGCACATTTTATGCCCAATTCATGCAAAACTCCACGTAATCCCAAGGGGTTCACATACTTTTTCTTGCAACTGTATATATATATTATTTTTTACTAATTTGATAAATGAAACCCTTTTAATACTTCCCAACCATAGCAGACTGTCCTGGGATTTCAGCAAGCTCCCTGAGCCCCACGGGTCCAGGAAAGTTCTGCTATGAGGTGCTAAATGCTTGTTCCAGTGGCGGCACCAGAAGCCTGGGGACAGGAGCCCTTTACAAAATAGGCAGAGCTGAGGGTCCCCATATACTTCCCAGATGGAGATGACACAATCATGTAATTCCTGGTGTCTGCACAATTCTGTGTTTACAAATGTCTGACACAGATCAACGCCTGCTGCCATCTCTCACCTTGTGATTTGCTACAAAGTTACAATGAACAGTCTGATCACTGGGGGAGGGGAGACTGAGGAAATTCCTCCTCCTCCTTCTACAAAGTTACAATGTACAGTCTGATTACTGAGGGAGGGGAGACTGAGGAAATGCCTCCTCCTCCTTGTACAAAGTTACAATGTACAGTCTGATTACTGAGGGAGGGGAGACTGAGGAAATGCCTCCTCCTCCTTCTACAAAGTTACAATGGACAGTCTGATCACTGCGGGAGGGGAGACTGAGGAAATTCCTCCTTCTTCTACAAAGTTACAATGTACAGTCTGATCGCTGGGGGAGGGGAGACTGAGGAAATGCCTCCTCCTCCTTCTACAAAGTTACAATATACAATGTGATCACGCTGGGGGGAGGGGAGACTGAGGAAATGCCTCCTCCTCCTTCTACAAAGTTACAATGTACAGTCTGATCACTGGGGGAGGGGAGACTGAGGAAATGCCTCCTCCTCCTTCTACAAAGTTACAATGGATGGTCTGATCACTGGGGGAGGGGAGACTGAGGAAATGCCTCCTCCTCCTTCTACAAAGTTACAATGGATGGTCTGATCACTGGGGGAGGGGGGAGACTGAGGAAATGCCGCCTCCTCCTCCTTCTACAAAGTTACAATGGATGGTCTGATCACTGGGAGAGGGAAGACTGAGGAAATGCTACCTCCTGCCTGCAGCAGACTGATGACATCATCTCAGCCTAGACAAAGTCACTGCCTGGAGCTCAGGGACGGCTTTTTAATGATAGAAGGTGGAGTGTTTGTGAGCGCTGATCCTGGCGCTGTATTTCGGGATGTCAGGAATGAAGTCAGGAGGTTCGGTAAGGTCAGATCCATTCTAGTGGCTTCATCAAACCAGCAAACCACAAAGACACAGATGACTTCAGCAGCTGAACACTAGGGGGCGCAGCAGTTTAGGTGAAAATCCAAATGTGAAAAAAAAATCTGGAAAGACTATTGAGCAAAAACTGAGGATATTTTTGGTGATTTTTGATTTGTTTTGTAAAATATGATCTCATTGTCGTTGTACAGCTTTCTCTAGATCAGTGATCTCCAAAGTGTGGCCCAGGGTTGCCTGCTTGGGCCCTTATTGGGACCCTATTACCCCCTACTGTCGGCAACACTGGGCATAGTTCCTGACACTGACACTGACAACAGGGTCATCTTCTTCCTACTGACACCAATGATGGGGCACTATTCCTCCCACTGACACCAATGATGGGGCACTATTCCTCCCACTGACACCAATGATGGGGCACTATTCCTCCCACTGACACCAATGATGGGACACTATTCCTTCTACTGATACCAATGATGGGGCACTATTCCTTCTACTGATACCAATGATGGGACACTATTCCTTCTACTGATACCAATGATGGGACACTATTCCTCCCACTGACACCAATGATGGGGCGCTATTCCTCCCACTGACACCAATGATGGGGCACTATTCCTCCCACTGACACCAATGATGGGGCACTATTCCTTCTACTGATACCAATGATGGGGCACTATTCCTCCCACTGACACCAATGATGGGGCGCTATTCCTTCTACTGATACCAATGATGGGGCACTATTCCTCCCACTGACACCAATGATGGGGCACTATTCCTCCCACTGACACCAATGATGGGGCGCTATTCCTTCTACTGATACCAATGATGGGACACTATTCCTCCCACTGACACCAATGATGGGGCACTATTCCTCCCACTGACACCAATGATGGGACACTATTCCTCCCATTGATACCAATGATGAGGCACTATTCCTCCCACTGACACCAATGATGGGGCACTATTCCTCCCACTGACACCAATGATGGGGCGTTAGTCCTCCCCAGGAGTGGACTGACAACTCATGGGGCCCCCAGGCAATAGGGGATCATGAGGCTCCTGTGTCCTTGCCCACACCCAAAAAAGCCAAAAAAAAAGGTACCAGGGGCATTTAATGGGGCCCCCTACTGACCCAATGGTCAGTCCGCCCCTGGTCCTCCCACTGACACCAATGATGGGGCACTATTCCTCTTACTGACACCAATGATGGGACACTATGCCTTCTACTGACACCAATGATGGGCCACCATTCCTTCTACTGACACTAATGATTGGTGCACCTGAATCACATGATATGGAGGGGATTGGAACACCTGAATTACATGATTGGGAGGGGATTGGAACACCTGAATTACATGATTGGGAGGGGATTGGAACACCTGAATCACATGATATGGAGGGGATTGGAACACCTGAATCACATGATATGGAGGGGGTTGGAACACCTGAATCACATGATTGGGAGGGGATTGGAACACCTGAATCACATGATTGGGAGGGCTGGCCCAATACTTTCGGCAATATAGAGTATGTTCAATAGTAGATTAGTAATGTGGGAGGAGACTGATGGAGTGAGCTGAGGGGGTAGAGAGATAGATTTGGGTGTCACCAGAAAAAGAAATGTTATTGATATCAGCTGACCCAGGGAAGACGTGTAGGTGGAGAATAGGAGAGGTCCAAGAACAGAACCTTGGGGGACCCCATCGGAGAAAGGAAGAGGAGAGGAGGAAGTAGAATTGTAAGTGAAACTGAAGGTGCGGTGGGATAGGTAGGATGAGAACCAAGGAAGAGCACAGATGTGAAGACCACAGGAGAGGAGTGTTTTGAGGAGGAGGGAGGAGTCCACCGGCTATGACAGGTTCTCTTTAATGAGACATCAGTCATCTATTGGATGATTTCTCACCATTGAAGCTAATGAAATGCAGATTGTAGGGAAAGTGGCAGCTGCACCCATCAGTGCTGTAATATACACAACGTCCATTCTAGCAGGAAAAAACATCAGCAATATATATATAATGGTCTCAATCCTCTCTACAAAGAAACACCCGCCATGCCAGTCCTGGTCTCACAGATTGGACAGCGGAGTCCCAGGAAACATGGCGGGGAGGAGTGAGTGGTTGGTGGGGGGCACTACCAGGGGTACTTGTCAGATTTACTGCCAGTTGCTGAATATATGTAATATGCCATTAAACAATGGCAGCAAAAGGTTGGGGGCCAGTTCAAGCCCAGGCGTGGTGCTTTGTGGTGCTGGTGTGCATTGTGCACATGCTCCATAGTGGGTTGCACAACACATGGCAGTGCTTGCTTTTTTGTCAACTTTATTTAAATGACATTCATTCAACTCCATGCTTGGTAGTGTGTTCCGACATGTTGCCATGCGCTACAACACGCTATGATGCGATAAAGTGCATGCCTGCGTCAGAAAGGTTTTTCGCTTTGTCTCTATATTGGGACTGCATGGAGTAATACTGCCCAACGCAGACCAGCAGGACTAGTGTGAATGAGCCCTAATACATCACTAAAGCACCAATAACACATGACAGGGCCTCTTGGAGTTCGGGAAATTCTTGCTTAGACACTACATGCAGCTTATTTCACTCTGCAACTGGAACTGCAATACAACATGGCTGATAAAAAGGTGGAATACGAATATTGGAGGGGGGCGGTTAGCACAACTCCTTCCATGAGACTGTAACATCGTAAATTAGAATTTTCTGCATTTCAAATAACCGCAGAGTCTGTTCAAACAGAAAACCTTGCTGGATGTATGCAATGTACACATAAATTATACTCAGTGTTTACCTATGGTCCAGGCTGATATTTAATCAATGAGCAATTTACTTTAGAGGGAAAAAAAGAGTGAGACAGAGAGAGAGAAAGAGAGAGATGGGGGAGAGAGAGAAACATAGATGGGGAGAGCAGGAGAGAGAGATGGGGGGAGAGAGAGAGAGAGATGGGGGGGAGAGAGAAACATAGATGGGGAGAGCAGGAGAGAGAGATGGGGGGAGAGAGAGAGAAAGGGAGATGGGGGAGAGAGAGAAACATAGATGGGGAGAGCAGGAGAGAGAGATGGGGGGAGGAGAGAGAGAAAGAGAGAGATGGGGGGGAGAGAGAAACATAGATGGGGAGAGCAGGAGAGAGAGATGGGGGGAGAGAGAGAAAGAGAGATGGGGGAGAGGGAAAGAGAGAGATGGGGGGAGAGAGAGAAACATAGATGGGGAGAGCAGGAGAGAGAGATGGGGGAGAGAGGGAAAGAGAGAGATGGGGGAGAGAGAGAAACATAGATGGGGAGAGCAGGAGAGAGAGATGATGGGGGGGGGGGGGGAAAGAGAGATGGGGAGAGAGAGAAACATAGATGGGGAGCAGGAGAGAGAGATGGGGGGAGAGAGAGAAAGAGAGATGGGGGGGGGAGAGAGGGAGAAGAGAGAGATGGGGGAGAGGAGGGAAAGAGAGAGAGAGGGGGGGAGAGAGAGAGAATAGATGGGGGAGAGCAGGAAGAGAGAGATGGGGGAGAGAGGGAAAGAGAGAGATGGGGGGGGGAGAGAAAATAATAGATGGGAGAGCAGGAGAGAGAGAGGGAGGGGGGGGGGGAGAGAGAGAAGAAGAGAAGAGGGGAGAGAGAGAGAAAACATAGATGGGGAGAGCAGGAGAGAGAGATGGGGGGGGGGAGAAAGAGAGATGGGGAGAGAGAGAAAACATAGATGGGGAGAGACAGGGGGTGAGAGATGGGGGGGGGGGAAAAGAAAGAGAGATGGGGAGAGAGAGAAACATAGATGGGGAGAGCAGAGAGAGGAGAGAGATGGGGGGGGGGGGAGAGAAAGAGAGAGAGGGGGGGGAGAGAGAAACATAGATGGGGAGAGCAGGAGAGAGAGATGGGGGGGGAGAGAGAAGAGAGACGGGGGAGAGAGAGAGAAGAGAGAGATAAAGGGGGGGGGGAGAGAAAACAAGAAGAAGAGAGCAGGGGGTGAGAGAGAGAAGATGGGGGAGAGAGAGAAACATAGATGGGGAGAGAGAAGGGAGATGGGGAGAGAGATGGGGGGATGGGGAGAGAGAGAGAGAAAGATGGGGGGGAGGGAGAAGAGAGAGATGGGGAGAGAGAGAGAAACATAGATGGGGAGAGCAGGAGAGAGAGATGGGGGGAGAGAGAGAGAGATGGGGGGGAGAGAGAGAAACATAGATGGGGAGAGAGCAGGAGAGAGATGGGGGGAGAGAAAGAGAGATGGGGGGGGAGAGGGAAAAAGAGAGAGGATGGGGAGAGAGAGAGAAACATAGATGGGGAGAGCAGGAGAGAGAGATGGGGAAGGGGGGAGAAAGAGAGATGGGGGGAGAGGATGAAGAGAGAGAGAAACATGATGGGGAGAGCAGGAGAGAGAGATGGGGGGGAAAGAGAGAGAGAAGAGAGGGGGAGAGAGAGAAACATAGATGGGGAGAGGAGAGGAGAGAGAGATGGGGGGGGAGAAAGAGAGAGGGGGGGAGAGAGAGAAACATAGATGGGGAGAGCAGGGAGAGAGAGATGGGGGGGGGGGGAGAAAGAGAGATGGGGAGAGAGAGAAACATAGATGGGGAGAGCAGGAGAGAGAGAGAGGGGGGGGGGAGAAGAGAGAGATGGGGAGAGAGAGAAACATAGATGGGAGAGCAGGAGAGAGAGATGGGGGGGGGGGGGGAGAAAGAGAGATGGGGAGAGAGAGAAACATAGATGGGGAGAGGGAGAGAGAGATGGGGGGGAGAGAAAGAGAGATGGGGGGGGAGAGAAACATAGATGGGGAGAGCAGGAGAGAGAGATGGGGGGAGAGAAAGAGAGATGGGGGGAGAGAGAGAAAGAGAGAGATAAGGGGGGGGGGGAGAGAAACATAGATGGGGAGAGCAGGAGAGAGATATGGGGGAGAGAGAGAAACATAGATGGGGGAGAAGGAGAGAGAGAGATGGGGGGGGGGGAGAGAGAGAAAGAGAGATGGGGGAGATGAGATGGGGGGAGAGAGAGAAACATAGATGGGGAGAGCAGGAGAGAGAGATGGGGGAGAGAGAAAAAGAGAGATGGGGGGAGAGAGAAAACATAGATGGGGAGAGCAGGGAGGAGAGAGAGAGATGGGGGAGAGAGAAGAGAGATGGGGGGGGAGAGAGGAAAGAGAGATGGGGGGGGGGGGGAGAATAGAAAGGATGGGGGAGAGCAGGAGAGAGAGATGGGGGGAGAGAGTGGTGAACGAGAAAGAGGATGGGGGGGGAGAGAGAAACATGATGGGGATGGGGAGAGCAGGAGAGAGAGATGGGGGAGAGAGGGAAAGAGAGAGATGGGGGGGGGGAGATGGGGAAGAGAGGGAGAGGAGAGAGGGGGGGAGAGGAGGGAGAGAGATACAGAAAGAGGGAAGGGGGAGACGGAAAGAGAGAGGGAGAAGAAGAAAGGAGCGGGGGGGGGGGGAAGGAGAGTGAGGGGGGAAAAGGGAGGGGTAAGAGAGAGGGAAAGAGAGAGGGAGCAAAAAAGAAAGGGGAGGGAAAGGGGGAGAGAGGAGAGAGAGAGAAAGAGAGATGGGAAAGAGAGAGGGAAAGAGAGAGAGAGGAAGAGAGTGATAGGAAAGAGGGGGAGGGGGGGGGGTGAGAGAGGGGGAAAGGAGAAAAAGGAGAGAGAGAAGGAAAGATAGAGGAAAAAGAGAAGGAGATAGAGAGAGAGAAAAGGGGGGGAGAGAGATGGAGAGGGGGGAGAGGAAAAGAAAGAGATTAAGATGGAGAGGGAGGAGAGAGGGAGAGGGAGAAAAACTGCTTTGGCAATGCTAAAAAATGTTATTTGGTTCTGCCAAAAAAGCTCCATTGAATTGAATTGAATTGAATTGAAAGAGAGAGAAAAGGGAGGGGGGGGACAAAGAGAGATGGGGGAGAGAAGGAAAAAGGGGAGTGAGAGAGGGAATGGGGGAAGAGAGAGGGAGAGGGGAGAGAGAGAGAGAGAGGAGAGAGAGAGATGGGGGGGAGGAGAGGGAGGGGGGGAGAGAGAGGGAGGGAGAGCAAGGGAAAGAGAGAGAGAAAATGGAGTCATCTCATACTTTAGGAATAGAAGAAAAGAGAAAAAGCCAAATTTCTACTTGGGGCAGAGAGGGAAATAAGAAGAAAGAGAGATAGAGATTTTGGGGGAGGGGAATAGAAAGGAGAGGAGCAAGGGGGAGAAAGTTGGATTGAGAGGAAGAAAGAAAAAGAAAGTAAAGGGGGCAAAGTAAGTGAATTATGAAGATTGAGACAGAGGACCGGAGGTTGAGGACAGGAAAACTAATGGATAAAGGAAAAGAGAGGCTGGCAGCAAGTTCAAAAGTGGAGATTATTAGGGACAACAGAAAAAAAAAAGAGATTGGGGGATGAGGGGAGAGAGAGGTAAGAAGGAGAGACAAGGATGGAGGGGAGGGGGGGTACAGAAGGAGAGGTGAGGATGGGATGGAGGGAGAGGTACAGAAGGAGAAGTGAGGATGGAGGAGAGAGGTACAGGAGGAGAGGTGAGGATGGAAGGAGAGGTACAGAAGGAGAAGTGGAGGATGGAGGAAGAGGGGTACAGAAGGAGAGGGTGGGGGGGAGGGAGAGGTACAGAAGGAGAAGTGAGGATGGAGGAAGAGGTAGGAAAAGAAGGAGAGGTGGGGATGGAGGGAGAGGTACAGAAGGAGAAGTGAGGATGGAGGAAGAGGTACAGGAGGAGAGGTGAGGATGGAGGGAGAGGTACAGAAGGAGAGGTGAGGATGGAGGGAGAGGTAGAGAAGGAGAGAGAGAAGGATGGAAGGAGAGGTACAGAAGGAGAGGGTGAGGATGGAGGAAGATTAGAGAAGGAGAGGAGGAGGGGTGGATGGAGGGAGAGGTACAGAAGGAGAAGTTGAGGATGGAGGAAAGAGGTACAGGAGGAGAGGTGAGGATGGAGGGAGAGAATAGAGAAAAGGAGAGGTGAGGATGGAGGAGAGGTAGAGAGAAGGAGAGGTTGAGGATGGAGGAGAGGTAGAGAAGGAGAGGTGAGGATGGAGGGAGAGGTAGAGAAGGAGGAGGGTGAGGATGGAGGAGAGGTAGAGAAGCAGAGGTGAGGGGGTGGAGGGAGAGTTAGAAAAGGAGAGGTGAGGATGGAGGGAGAGGTGCAGAAGGAGAGGTGAGGATGGAGGGAGAGGTAGAGAAGCAGAGGTGAGGATGGAGGGAGAGGTGCAGAAGGAGAGGGTGAGGATGGAGGAGAGGTAGAGAAGGACAGATGAGGATGGAGGGAGGGGTACAGAAGGAGAGGTGAGGATGGAGGAGAGGTGCGGAAGGAGAGGTGAGGATGGAGGGAGGGGTAGAGAAGGAGAGGTGAGGATGGAGATCGAGGGAGAGGGTACAGAAGGAGAGGTGAGGATGGAGGGAGGGGTACAGAAGGAGAGGTGAGGATGGAGGGAGAGGTAGAGAAAGGAGAGGTGAGGATGGAGGGAGAGGTACAGAAGGAGAGGTGAGGATGGAGGAGAGGTAGAGAAGGAGAGGTGAGGATGGAAAAGAGAGAGGAGAGAAATGAACTGGAATGGATAAAATGGATAAAATTCAAAAACATTAACAATAACGTATAAAGCCATTTATAACTCCTCCCCCAATTACATCACCAATCTTGTCTCCAAATATCACCCAAACCGTCCTCTCCTCTCCTCGCACGACCTCCTGCTCTCTAGCTCCCTTGTCTCCTCCTCCCATGCTCGGCTCCAGGACTTCTCCAGAGCTTCCCCCATCCTCTGGAAACTCTCTACCCCAATTTATCAGACTATCGCCTACTCTGCTCACTTTTAGGCGATCTCTGAAAACTGATCTCTTTAGGGAGCCTATCCTGCCCTCAGCTAATAATGGAATCTTCTACTCCTCCTACCAGTCCATCCCCCACAGTTATTACCTTTTGTACCACTAGCCCCTCCCTCTTAGATTGTAAGCTCCAAGGAGCAGGGCCCTCCTAACCAGGGGCGGACTGATCATTTGGGAACTCTGGCACTGCCTGAGGGCCCGGGGTCAGTAGGGGGCCCCATGAGATGCCCCTGGTACCTTTCATAGGCTTTTTTGGGTGTGGTTTGAGTGTAGGCAAGGACACAGGGGCCCCATGATCCCCTATTGGCCGGGGGCCCCATGAGCCCCTTTGGCTCCTAACCCTCTTGTATTGAACTGTATTGTTTCTGTATTGTCTCCCGTTATATTGTAAAGTGCTGAGCAAATTGTTGGCACCATAAATCCTGTATAATAATAATAATAAAAAAAAAATGCAATGGAATGTGTGAAAAACTCATCAAAAGCGCACCGGAAAACGTTAAAAACGCACATGTTCCTGTTAAAATTGAAGCAAAAGAGAGGGGAAAAATAAACTGGAATGCATAAAAAACGCAAAAAAAAGCAACGGATTGTGGCAAAAACACATAAAAAACGCACCGGAGCACGTCAAAAACACGCATGCGGAAATGCATCCGGAACGCATCTGGACGGCATTTGTATGGTGTGAACCGACCCTAAAAGTTTGCTGTGCGATAATCTTCCAAAACTCGCATGACGCAGAAATATTCAGAAGGAAAAGTCATGAATGTAACGCGGATCAGGAAAGCGAAGCGTCGCCTGTAAACGAATGACAGCCATCCAAGCCTCCAGGGGTGCCGGGGGCGGGGGGTCGACGCGCGGTGTGATCACTGGCGACACTTGAAAGACTCGCGATAAACTGCAGGAAACGGCTGAATCATTGATGAGAGCTCTTAATAATGAATAAAAGTCGTTAATGACGTCCAATTAAAATCCTGGAGCCTGAGAGCCGCTCCTGATGAGTCGCAGCTGAGGTCAAGTCTGTCATCCCTGGAGGGATGGAGGGGGGGGGGGGCTGCGAGCCACTGGCTGCGACAAGCGGGTATGAACAGCCAGGACACGCCCCCTGCGCCTCCTGTCCAGTATGACCATATAATCGCATGGCAAATCGCACTCTGTTGTCCGCAATTGAATATCACATCGGTGCGATTCTGTCTTGGTCAGAGCCGCACCGATCCAAGTATCCAAGTATACCACGTCCTCCGCCACCCCTCTGTCCAAGTATACCACGTCCTCCGCCACCCCTCTGTCCAAGTATACCACGTCCACCGCCACCCCTCTGTCCAAGTATACCACGTCCACCGCCACCCCTCTGTCCAAGTATACCACGTCCAGCGCCACCTCTCTGTCCAAGTATACCACGTCCACAGCCACCCCTCTGTCCAAGTATACCACATCCACCGCCACCCCTCTGTCCAAGTATACCACGTCCAGCGCCACCCCTCTGTCCAAGTATACCACGTCCAGCGCCACCCCTCTGTCCAAGTATACCACATCCACCGCCACCCCTTTGTCCAAGTATACCACATCCACCGCCACCCCTCTGTCCAAGTATACCACGTCCACGTCCACCCCTCTGTCCAAGTATACCATGTCCACCACCAGGCTGCCACCACCAGGGAACATTTGGAGGGTAGAGGATTTGTGCTGAGGGGGGGAAGGTTAGGGGGAAGGATTTGTGCTAGGAGGGGGGGGGAACGGGGGGGGGGGGGGCACTGGATTTGTGGTAGGAGGGAGGATTTGACAGGCAAGGATTTGACAGGCGGTGATGAGGCAAGGAGGGGGGATTTGTGCTAAAAGGAGACATTTGGAGGGGAGATTTGTGCTGGGGGGGTTAGGGGGAAGGATTTGTGCTAGGAGGGGGGAATGGGGGGGGGGGCACTAGAATTGGGAGGGGAATATTGGCTTGCAGAGGGAATTTATGTTTTATGGTGGGTGATGGGAGTAAGTCGGTACTGGATTTTTTTATTTTTTGGGGGGGGAATTTTTGCTGAGACATAATTGTCTTCTCCCTGAGCAGTAGGTGATCTTGTCCCGGCACTGACTGTGTGTAACCAGGTTGATTGCGGTTGTTACATTGTATCAGTCGGCTCCCTGCGATGTTGCGTCTCACGAGAAGCTCGGACCCCCCCCCCATCCTCTAAGCCCCCCCAAGACTATGTGCTGCGGCGGGAGGAGGATATTTGCTCTCCAGAATTGATTTAGCGACTCTGGCGTAGTAATCCCCCCCTCCCCCCCAGTCATATTTCCCGCAGCAGATTGGCGTGTCAGCAGCGAGGGATTACCAGCTGCCTCCCGATAAATGTTTATGACGGCGCACGACTCGGAGACGGAGATTTCCAGAAGAGAGCAAAGCGCAGCGATAAACCTCAACTAAGCCGCTCTTTGGCAGCCGAAGGCGCCGGGAAGTTCTCCTCTAAGTCCGGCTGATTGAACCGGTGACAGCAAAAAAGTCCCTTCCAAACGTTCATCATAACCCGCCGCGTAGCGGGAGCCGGTGACGAGCGCCGTCAGGACATAAGCCCCCCCGTCTTGGCAGGAAAGACGAGCGTCGCACAGCGATGGGATTTACATCACCGAGGGGCGAGGGAATTACCAGAAAACTGCGACCTTCAAACTTCTGAAACCGCCTAAAGCCAGCTACGGATAAACGGCGAATCCTCGCCACGGCGATATTTCATGTTTGTGGACGCAGCTCTTTACCTGCAAATATTTAAAGGGGATCCAAAGCTGAACTCGGGGCGGATACAAAAGACGGAATAATTGTCACCGCCGTAAATCTGAATGTGATAGGGATGTGTGTCAGACCTCTGCAGAGAGACCACTGCTTCCCCACAGCAGGCAATACAAGTGCAGGCCAATATTCTGTAATAAAGAACTGCAGGGGCTCCTCCCCTTTACTAAACATGGCAGATTTCACTGCACACTGCGAGCTTCTCACAATGTGCATTAGAAGCTGCAGCCAGTCAGATAGAGCTCCGCCTCCTTTTCTGGCTGGAGGGCACTTGGCATCATCTAGCTCTTTCCCAGACTAACTGCCCTCAGCCCTGCCCCTTTCATTCGTAGGAGCCCACCTCCTTTCCTGGCTAATGGGCACTTGGCATCATCTAGCTCATTCCTCCCCAGATTTACTGTCCCTGGCCCCGCCCCTTTCATTTGTAGGAGCCCGCCTCATTTCCTGGCTGGAGGGCACTTGGCATCATCTAGCCCTTTCCCAGACTAACTTCCCTTGGCCCCGCCCCTTTCATTTGTAGGAGCCCGCCTCATTTACTGGCTAGAGGGCACTTGGCACCATCTAGCTCTTTCCTCCCCAGATTGACTGTCCCTGGCCCCACCCCTTTCATTCATAGGATCCCGCCTGTTTTCCTAGCTGGAGGGTGCCCAGCATCATCTAGCTCTTTCCTCCCTAGGCTGACTTCCGTGGCCCTGCCCTTTGCATTCATAGAAGCCTGCCTCATTTCCTGGCTGGTGGGCACCCAGCATCATCTAGCTCTTTCCTGCCCAGGCTGACTGTGGCCCCTGTCATTCATAGGAGCCCGCCTCATTTCCTGGCCAGAGGGCATCCGGCATCATCTAAGCTTTCCTCCCCAGAGTGACTGTCCAGGAGCTCAGTGATGTCCTGGTCCAGATCTGGGAGGAAATCTCCCAGGACCAGGGGCGGACTGACAACTCATGGGGCCCCCGGGCAATAGGGGATCATGGGGCCCCTGTGTCCTTGCCCAAACTTGAAAAAAGCCTATGAAAAAGGTACCAGGGGAATCTCATGGGGCCCCCTACTGACCCCAGGCCCTGGGGCAGTGCCAGTTTCCAAATGGTCAGTCCGCCCCTGCCCAGGACACCATCCGTGGTCTCTACCCCAAAGTTGTCAGGCATGCATACAAGAACGTGGGGGCCACACAGACTACTGAGGACCATTCTGAGTTGCTGCAATGACATTTCAGCCAAATGGACTCGCCTGCTGCATCATTTCTTCACTTTGATTTTCGGGGTGTCTTTGAATTCAGTCCTCTGTAGGTCGATCATTTCCATCACATGATGGGGCGTCCTTACATTCCTCACCCATCCCCCGTCCATGTCAGTATAGAGATCATGCAGGAGATTCCTCCCCATTGGGATCTGATGGGTGTTCAAGTGTTCCTTTCATTTTTCGGAGCCATGTATATATATATATGTAAAGCGTTGCGTAAACTGACAGCGCTATATAAGTACCTGTAATTAAAAAAATTAATTCCTTTCAATCTCCCCTTTTCGGACTCCAAGTCCATAATGGCGTTTTCCTTTGAATATTAATCTCCAGCAGCCGTCCACCTTATAGATCGGCGTTGCGTTCTATTAATATCTTGTCATTTGTCTGAATTTTAACGCTGGAAAAATATCCTTTCCAAGCATCGATTTTTTTTTTTTGCAATAGTAACCGGATTATTAATTCCCGGGGAAAGGCGACTCCAGGAAGGCTGGGGAACATGTGTGACAAATTATGATCGCGGCCGAGACATGAAACCAATCGAATTACTCTCAATTTGCGGTAATTGACGGACGTGTGTGAATGTCATGGATAGTTGAGCTCGCGGTTGGACATGAGGTTAGAAATCCACTTTAGGCTCCAGCGGCGTCCATTGAAAGGGAAAGTGTTTTAGAAATCGGCCCCGGCACGCTGAGCGCGGACAAAGCCAGAGATCCCAATAAATTTACCGCTGAGCGAGTTCATACCATTTGGAGCTATTGTGTGCCGGGACGTCTTCTGGGAGATACGCCGACCTTCGCCCTGGAAGCTGCTAATGTACAGAATTAGGAAAAAGTCTCAAGGTTGTACACCGACGCAAAGCTTCGACCCCCGTGACCCGCCGTGACGCACCGACTTTATTTAAGGCCATACTATTTTTGCAAATCCGCAGAATGATATCACAACGTCTCCTTCTGTGCTTAGGTAAAGCATAATTCTGCCTCTGAGTACTCTAAGCAGAGAACACCTTCATGGTATTATATAAAAGTGGACCTGTCAGTAACTTTACCAGTCTCCATGAATACATTCCTGACATACAGCGGGGAAAATAATGATTTGATCCCCTGCAGATTTCGTACATTTGCCCACTTACAAAGAAATGAAGGGTCTATAATTGTTATCATAGGTGTATTTTAAACGATAGAGACATAATATCAACCACAAATCCAGAAAAAAAACACGATACAAATGTTATAAATGGAGTTGCAGTTCGGAGTAAAATAGATATTTGATCCCCAAGCAAAACATGACTTCGTACTTGGTGGAGGAACCCTTGTTGGTGAGCACAGAGGTGAGACGTTCCCTGTAGTTGGCGGAGGAACCCTTGTTGGTGAGCACAGAGGTGAGACGTTCCTTGTACTTGGTGGAGGAACCCTTGTTGGCGAGCGCAGAGGTGAGACGTTTCTTGTAGCTGGTGGAGGAACCCTTCTTGGCGAGCGCAGAGGGTGAGACATTTCTTGTAGCTGGTGGAGGAACCCTTGTTGGCGAGCGCAGAGGTGAGACGTTTCCTGTAGCTGGTGGAGGAACCCTTGTTGGCGAGCGCAGAGGTAAGATGTTTCTTGTAGCTGGTGGAGGAACCCTTGTTGGCGAGCGCAGAGGTGAGACGTTTCTTGTAGTTGGTGGAGGAACCCTTGTTGACGAGCGCAGAGGTGAGACGTTCCCTGTAGTTGGTGGAGGAACCCTTGTTGGAGAGCACAAAGGTAAGATGTTCCTTGTAGTTGGTGGAGTAACCCTTGTTGGTGAGCACAGAGGTGAGACGTTCCTTGTAGTTGGTGGAGGAACCCTTGTTGGCGAGCACAGATGTGAGACGTTCCTTGTAGTTGGTGGAGGAACACTTGTTAGTGAGCGCAGAGGTGAGACGTTCCTTGTAGTTGGTGGAGGAACCCTTGTTGGCGGGCACAGAGGTGAGACGTTCCTTGTAGTTGGTGGAGGAACCCTTGTTGGCGAGCACAGAGGTGAGACGTTTCTTGTAGTTGGTGGAGGAACCCTTGTTGGCGAGCACAGATGTGAGTGAACGTTTCTTGTAGTTGGTGGTGGAACACTTGTTAGCGAGCACAGAGGGGAGACGTTCCTTGTAGTTGGTGGAGGAACCCTTGTTGGCGAGCACAGATGTGAGACGTTCCTTGTAGTTGGTGGAGGAACCCTTGTTGGTGAGCGCAGAGGTGAGACGTTTCTTGTAGTTGGTGGAGGAACCCTTGTTGACGAGCGCAGAGGTGAGACGTTCCCTGTAGTTGGTGGAGGAACCCTTGTTGGAGAGCACAAAGGTAAGATGTTCCTTGTAGTTGGTGGAGTAACCCTTGTTGGTGAGCACAGAGGTGAGACGTTCCTTGTAGTTGGTGGAGGAACCCTTGTTGGCGAGCACAGATGTGAGACGTTCCTTGTAGTTGGTGGAGGAACACTTGTTAGTGAGCGCAGAGGTGAGACGTTCCTTGTAGTTGGTGGAGGAACCCTTGTTGGCGGGCACAGAGGTGAGACGTTCCTTGTAGTTGGTGGAGGAACCCTTGTTGGCGAGCACAGAGGTGAGACGTTTCTTGTAGTTGGTGGAGGAACCCTTGTTGGCGAGCACAGATGTGAGACGTTTCTTGTAGTTGGTGGTGGAACACTTGTTAGCGAGCACAGAGGGGAGACGTTCCTTGTAGTTGGTGGAGGAACCCTTGTTGGCGAGCACAGAGGTGAGACGGTTCTTGCAGTTAGTGGAGGAACCCTTGTTGGCGGGCACAGAGGTGAGACGTTCCTTGTAATTGGTGGAGGAACCCTTGTTGGCGAGCGCAGAGGTGAGACGTTCCTTGTAGCTGGTGGGGGAACCCTTGTTGGCGAGCGCAGAGGTGAGACGTTCCTTGTAGTTGGTGGGGGAACCCTTGTTGGCGAGCGCAGAGGTGAGACGTTCCTTGTAATTGGTGGAGGAACCCTTGTTGGCGAGCGTAGAGGTGAGACGTTCCTTGTAGCTGGTGGGGGAACCCTTGTTGGCGAGCACAGAGGTGAGACGTTCCTTGTAGTTGGTGGAGGAACCCTTGTTGGCGAGCACAGAGGTGAGACGTTCCTTGTACTTGGTGGAAGAACCCTTGTTGGCGAGCACAGAGGTGAGACGTTTCTTGTAGCTGGTGGAGGAACCCTTCTTGGCGAGCGCAGAGGTGAGACATTTCTTGTAGCTGGTGGAGGAACCCTTGTTGGCGAGCGCAGAGGTGAGACGTTTCCTGTAGCTGGTGGAGGAACCCTTGTTGCGAGCGCAGAGGTGAGATGTTTCTTGTAGCTGGTGGAGGAACCCTTGTTGGCGAGCGCAGAGGTGAGACGTTTCTTGTAGTTGGTGGAGGAACCCTTGTTGGCGAGCGCAGAGGTGAGACGTTCCTTGTAGTTGGTGGAGGAACCCTTGTTGGAGAGCACAAAGGTAAGATGTTCCTTGTAGTTGGTGGAGTAACCCTTGTTGGCGAGCACAGATGTGAGACGTTCCTTGTAGTTGGTGGAGGAACACTTGTTAGCGAGCGCAGAGGTAAGACGTTCCTTGTAGTTGGTGGAGGAACACTTGTTAGTGAGCGCAGAGGTGAGACGTTCCTTGTAGTTGGTGGAGGAACCCTTGTTGGCGGGCACAGAGGTGAGACGTTCCTTGTAGTTGGTGGAGGAACCCTTGTTGGCGAGCACAGAGGTAAGACGTTTCTTGTAGTTGGTGGAGGAACCCTTGTTGGCGAGCACAGATGTGAGACGTTCCTTGTAGTTGGTGGTGGAACACTTGTTAGCGAGCACAGAGGGGAGACGTTCCTTGTAGTTGGTGGAGGAACCCTTGTTGGCGAGCACAGAGGTGAGACGGTTCTTGTAGTTAGTGGAGGAACCCTTGTTGGCGGGCACAGAGGTGAGACGTTCCTTGTAATTGGTGGAGGAACCCTTGTTGGCGAGCGCAGAGGTGAGACGTTCCTTGTAGCTGGTGGGGGAACCCTTGTTGGCGAGCACAGAGGTGAGACGTTTCTTGTAGTTGGTGGATGAACCCTTGTTGGCAAGCGCAGAGGTGAGACGTTTCTTGTAGTTGGTTGAGGAACCCTTGTTGGCGGACGCAAAGGTGAGACGTTTCTTGTAGTTGGTGGAGGAACCCTTGTTGGCGAGCGCAGAGGTGAGACGTTTCTTGTAGTTGGTGGAGGAACCCTTGTTGGCGAGCACAGAGGCAAGACGTTTCTTGTAGTTGGTGGAGGAACCCTTGTTGGCGAGCACAGAGGTGAGACGTTTCCTGTAGTTGGTGGAGGAACCCTTGTTGGAGAGCGCAGAGGTGAGACGTTTTCTGTAGTTGGTGGAGGAACCCTTGTTGGAGAGCGCAGAGGTGAGACATTCCTTATAGTTGGTGGAGGAACCCTTGTTGGCCAGCACAGAGGTGAGACGTTTCTTGTAGTTGATGGAGGAACCCTTGTTGGCGAGCACAGAGGTGAGACATTCCTTGTAGTTGGTGAAGGAACCCTTGTTGGCGAGCACAGAGGTAAGACATTTCTTGTTGTTGGTGGAGGAACCCTTGTTGGCGAGCACAGAGGTGAGACGTTTCTTGTAGTTGGTGGAGGAACCCTTCTTGGTGAGCACAGAGGTGAGACGTACCATCTAGTTGGTGGAGGAACCCTTGTTGGTGAGCAGAGAGGTGAGACATTCCTTGTAGTTGGTTCCCAGGTTTGCAGACATCTCAGGAGGGATTTTGGTCCACTCTTCTTTTTAGATCTTCTCTAAATCCTTAAGGTTTCTTGGCTGACATTTGGCGACTCGAAGTTTCAGCTCCCTCCATACATTTTCTATAGGGTTAAGGTCTGGAGACCGGCTAGGCCACTCTATGACCTTAATGTGCTTCTTCTTCAGCCACTCTTTTGTTCCCTTGGCCGTATGTTTTGGGTCATTGTCATGTTGGAAGACCCATCTATGATCCATCCTCAGTGTTCTGGCTGAGGAAAGAAGGTTCTCATCCAAGATTTTACAATACATGGCCCCATCCATTGGCCCCCTCAATGCAGCAAAGTCATCCTGTATCTTTAGCAGAGAAACCGCCCCAAAGCATAATGTTTCCACCTCCATTATTGACTGTAGGGATGGTGTTCTTTAAGTCATAGTCAGCATTTTTCTTCTTCCAAACACAGCGAGTCGAGTTAATGCCAAAGAGCTCAATTCTGATCTCATCTGACCACAGCACTTTCTCCCAATCCTTCTCCGAATCATTTAGATGGTTATTGGCAGACTTCAGATGGGCTGTACATGTGTCTTCTTGAGGAGGGGGACCTTGTGGGCACTGCAGGATTTCAATCCATGGCGGCGTATTGTGTTACCAATGGTTTGTTTGATGACTGTGGTCCCAACGGCCTTGAGATCGTTCACAAGCTCCTCCCGTGTAGTTCTGGGCTGGTCCCTCACTTTTCTCATGATCATCCTTACCCCATGAGGAGCACCAGACCGAGGGCAATTGATGGTTATTCTGTATTTCTTCCATTTACGAATAATCGCTCCAACAGTCGCTCACCAAGCTTCTCGCTGATGGTCTTGTAGCCCATTCCAGCCTTGTGCAAGTCTACAATCCTGTCCCTGACATCCTCTGACAGATCTTTGGTCTTGCCCATGGTGGTGGTGAGGTTTGAATGGAAGAGATTCTGTGGACAGGTGTCTTTTATACATATAACAAGTTGTCATTAGGAGCGCCTTTTTCCATTGACAGGACTAATCTGTGTACCACATGAGCACAGAGCCAGTCTGTGGGAGCCAGAATCATTGTTGGTTGGTAGGGGATCAAATGCATATTTTACTCACTGAACTGCAACTCCATTTATAATATTTGTATTGTGTTTTTTTTCTGGATTTTTGGTTGATATTCTGTCTCTATCATTAAAAATATATCTATGATAAAAAGTATAGACCCTTCATTTCTCTGTAAATGGGCAAATTTACAAAATCTGCAGGGGATTAAATCATTATTTTCCCCATAGTATGACCTCTATGATTGAGCCCCATGTGGGCGAAATGCAATGGAGGGGGGTCTTCTATGGATGGAAAACCGAGCTGAAGCCAAGTCTTAAAGTGGTCATAAAGGCTGAAGGTTTTTTTTTACCTATTTTACATACTATTGTCAGCTTCCCTCCAGACCCCCAAATATTTACCTGAGCCTGATTTTGATCCAGCACTGCTCTCTCTCCTTACTGGGTTCAGTGACAGCAGCAGACGCCATTGGTTCCTGCTGCTGTTAATCAAATTTAGTTATGGGGGGGGGGCGAGCTGCACTGTGTGTACCAATGGACACACACAGTGTGGCTTGGGATTGAGCCCACACATGTGCCACCATAGGAAGTGGTCCATGAAGAACCCAGAGTGCCGGCAAAGGACACGAGAAAAGGACAATTGGGGCCAGTCTACTGATCCTGCCTGCGGCCGGGGCGCCATGTTCCTGTTTTTCACAATAATATACAGCGACAGGATCCATTTTTGGAAAAGCTCAACATTTCATCATTAAAAAGACATCCTTGAGTTCCAGCCAGTGACTTTGCCTAGGAAGAGATGGTGTCATCAGTCTGCTGCAGGCAGGGGGAAACCGGTGGACCTGCCGCCCCAAGAGGGAGCCGTCACAGGCATTGAAGGTTAATAAAGCTTTGCGCACAATTAAAGGGACACGGCGCATGTGCGCAACCTGAGATTACCTGAGCTTTCTCCCTGCAAAAGGACATGGGCAATACTTAGTGGTCATACTAAGCTCTCATCTTCCCTCTCTTGCAGAACTACAGAAGAATCTTCAGCATCTGACACTTCTGGTTGTGTCGGACACCTGCAACCAGGACCAGGACTGGGGGTGGGGGTGCAGGAGGGGCAGCCGCCCTGGGCACAGAGTCTTTACATGTTGGGGGGGGGGGGGGTCGGGAGGGGAGTCCCACATGGAAGAAAGGTATATTTTAAACACATGTGTATGTTAAGTATATATATATATAGTGTAAAAAACTCTGTTTGAGCCTGTTTTCTATGATCCTCCCCTTCTTCCAGTGTCCCTCTCTAATCTCCTGATAAGACATATTGCTTAGTTTTCTGTGTCTCGATAGAGAGTTTTTATTTTTTCCTTGAGAGAGAGGTCAGGGGTTCTGCATCCTCCTAGAGCAGAAAGAAAACTCTCCTCCTACAAGCTTTAACCAGTGCTTTGCTGGACACTGACAGAAATCGCAAGACTGCTATATATTGCTGATGGGAAAAGGTATTTAGCGGTTTATATTTACTAAAATAATCTGCATGTTCTGTGTACTGTGGGAGACCAGATATAGTGAATGCAGGGTCCGGGGAGAGCGGATATAGTGAATACGGGGTCCGGGGAGAGCGGATGTAGTGAATGCGGGGTCCGGGGAGAGCGGATAGAGCGAATGCGGGGTCCGGGGAGAGCGGATATAGTAAATGCGGGGTCCGGGGAGAGCGGATATAGTGAATGCGGGGTCCGGGGAGAGCGGATATAGTGAATGCGGGGTCCGGGGAGAGCGGATATAGTGAATGCGGTGTCCGGGGAGACCAGATATGGTGAATGCGGGGTCCGGGGAGACCAGATATGGTGAATGCGGGGTCCGGGGAGACCAGATATAGTGAATGCGGGGTCCGGGGAGACCAGATATAGTGAATATAGGGTCCGGGGAGAGCGGATATAGTGAATGCGGGGTCCGGGCAGAGCGGATATAGTGAATGCGGGGTCCGGGAGAGCGGATATAGTGAATGCGGGGTCCGGGCAGAGCGGATATAGTGAATGCGGGGTCCGGGAAGACCAGATATAGTGAATGCAGGGTCCGGGGAGACCAGATATAGTGAATGCAGGGTCCGGGGAGAGCGGATATAGCGAATGCGGGGTCCGGGGAGACCAGATATAGTGAATGTACGGTCCGGGGAGAGCGGATATAGTGAATGCGGGGTCCGGGGAGAGCGGATATAGTGAATGCGGGGTCCGGGGAGAGGGGATATAGTGAATGCGGGGTCTGGGGAGAGTGGATATAGTGAATGCGGGGTCCGGGGAGAGCGGATATAGTGAATGCGGGGTCCGGGGAGAGCGGATATAGTGAATGCGGGGTCCGGGGAGAGCGGATATAGTGAATGCGGGGTTCGGGGAGAGCGGATATAGTGAATACGGGGTCCGGGGAGAGCGGATATAGTGAATGCGGGGTCTGGGGAGAGCGGATATAGTGAATGCGGGGTCCGGGGAGAGCGGATACAGTGAATGCGGGGTCCGGGGAGAGCGGATACAGTGAATGCGGGGTCCGGGGAGAGCGGATATAGTGAATGCGGGGTCTGGGGAGAGCGGATACAGTGAATGCGGGGTCCGGGGAGAGCGGATATAGTGAATGCGGGGTCCGGGGAGAGCGGATATAGTGAATGCGGGGTCCGGGGAGAGCGGATATAGTGAATGCGGGGTCCGGGGAGAAGGATATAGTGAATGCGGGGTCCGGGGAGAGCGGATATAGTGAATGCGGGGTCCGGGGAGAGCGGATATAGTGAATGCGGGGTCCGGGGAGAGCGGATATAGTGAATGCGGGGTCCGGGGAGAGCGGATATAGTGAATGCGGGGTCTGGGGAGAGCGGATATAGTGAATGCGGGGTCCGGGGAGAGCGGATATAGTGAATGCGGGGTCCGGGGTTTAGTAACACTTTAACCGCTCTCTTATATAAACCAGGTTTACATTTCGGCTCGCCGCCCCTTTAAAACAACAGGCAGCGGGACTCATGGCGAGGGAATTGGAAGCCGGAGAATGTTAATCGGAGGATTTTTATGTCAGGAAATAATTACTTCTATGATTTAATAAGTCGGAGTGTCCCAGTTGTTGGCGCACATTGTGCATATTGATGAGGCTAATGAATCCCGGGGTAAGTGCAGACCCTTTGATATGAAGCCATTGTGTCTTCGGCATAGAACAAGTGGCTGTCATCTCCCAGCATGCCGAGCCCCCCGGCCATGTGCTTTCATCTGCAGCCACGTATGTAGATGGCACGGCCTATTATGGTCCGGTGTTGGAGTGAAGTGCTGAAATAGCTCCGGGACGCGGAGAGGGACGTCCCTCGCTGAAGGACTATAGAAGCCGAACCATCAAGATACATTAATGGAGAAATTCCTGGAGATACGAAGGGGGTCCGAGGCTCGCCATTCGCGTCACTAATAACCTATTTGTATGGGAAGACCCTGAAAATACAAACCACAGATGGATGACCCGCTACGGATTAACCAGTGACGGGAAGAGGAAAAAAAAGTAATAAAGTATGCATTCACCTTCAGGACGCCATTCTGATTGAACACATTGTAGGACCTCCCTGTGTGTATGTCATGTAGATGTTGGTCGTAATGAAGGCGGGACTCCAAATAAAAGCCGCCATTCAGCCCTGATCATTAGAGTGTTACTAAACCCAACAGGACAATCAGTCTGTAGATGCAGTAAAGCGTGCTTGTTATACTCACTGTGGAACCTAAACTGGGACAGATAAACAGGTACAACTTACATAAGAGGATTGTTTTTTCATCTGTGCTTTGTGGGCTTGGCAAAAACTAAGGCTCGAGAAAGGGGACTGCCAAAGCCCTGAAACGTATAGCCACACTCTTGTTACTGACGTCATCCCGCTGCTAAGTCCTGACGTCATCACACTTCTGGTCCTGGTTTCCGGATGCAGCTCAGCAGTGAGCTCCATGCTGGATCTTCTGGTGTTTACCCAGCAGCTTCCTGCAACAACTCTGCACCGCCCGGCAACACTTCTTTGACAAACTCTGCTCTACCTTCACAGCCGCTTCCTGGCGTGACTCTGCAATACCTGGCCGCTTCCCTGGCGTGACTCTGCAATACCTGGCCGCTTCCCTGGCGTGACTCTGCAATACCTGGCCGCTTCCCTGGTGTGACTCTGCAATACCTGGCCGCTTCCCTGGTCAGCTCTGCAGATGCCCCCAGGACATTTTGAGGTGCCTTTTCCTATTTCACCTCCCACCTGAATAAAGGCATGTGCTTTGCGGGCTTGGCAAAAATTAAAGGTCGAGAAAGGGGAGTGCCAAAGCCCTGAAACGTACAGCCACACCCTTGCTACTGACATCATCCCGCTGCCACGTCCTGACGTCATCACGCTTCCGCTTCTGGTTTCCGGATGCAGCTCAGCAGTGAGCTCCATGCTGGATCTTCTGGTGTTTACACACCTAGCCGCTTCCTGCAACAACTCTGCCCGGCAACACTTCTTTGACAAGCTCTGCTCAACCTTCACAGCCGCTTCCCTGGTGTGACTCTGCAATACCTGGCCGCTTCCCTGGCGTGACTCTGCAATACCTGGCCGCTTCCCTGGTCAACTCTGCAATACCTGGCCGCTTCCCTGGTCAACTCTGCAATACCTGGCCGCTTCCCTGGCATGACTCTGCAATACCTGGCCGCTTCCCTGGCATGACTCTGCAATACCTGGCCGCTTCCCTGGCATGACTCTGCAATACCTGGCCGCTTCCCTGGTCAACTCTGCAATACCTGGCCGCTTCCCTGGCATGACTCTGCAATACCTGGCCGCTTCCCTGGCATGACTCTGCAATACCTGGCCGCCGCTTCCCTGGTCAGCTCTGCAGATGCCCTCAGGACATTTTGAAGTGCCTTTTCCTATTTACAGCATGTGAGCACATTTTTTTTTACTCTCTTGTGGTCAATAAAAATCTACACTTAGATGGTGGCGCCCCCCCCCTCCGTCACCCCCTGTCCCACTCCCCGCTGCCCCCTGTCCCACCCCCCTGTCCCCCCCCCATCCCCTCTATTCAAAAGGCAACATATTTCCTGTCAACCTTCTCTGAAAAGGACTCCCTGGTGATTTGCTCTTGCAGAGTGGCAAGTGTGCGCGTGCGTTGCGCGCGTGCGTTTGCGCGCGCAATGGGGTGCCATTGAAGATGAACATACGTAACATACATTGCAGCAACGCGCACGTAAAAGCCTAAATGTGTTTTCCAACTTGCAGCCCGGAGGGTTTACTTCCACTTTAATGGCCTAATTCTAATTCAGCGTTTGCAGTGCCGTCCCATTTCCACCTTTCATACAACATTGGGTCCCTCCATACACTATATATGTTCTGGAGATAATGGGGCTGATTATTATTTCATCACATTTGATGCTCGGTAGTAGTTTGCGCTCCGCTATAGGAAGTGTTTTTGCATCGTTGTAGTAGAGAAAGTTGTCAATGTTCTATGAGCGGCGCGGGGATTGTGGTTGTTACATAGTAACATTGTAAGTAACTAAATGTACTATTTTAAGGGGAAGTGAAACCGCGTGTGCGCCATAATACACGTGTGAATAATATGTTACATACTTAATAATATATATTCAGCCGCTGACGTCTCTGTCCTGAACTCCGGGCAGATATAAAAAAACTCCAATTGTAGTGGAAGTTCAGCCAATCACTGACTATACTCGAATCTGCTCCCACCCCCATTCTAAGTCTATTCTAAAAGTTCTGTAAAAAGTTCTCCAGTCCAGTCCCAGGATCGGGTCTCAGTGCCGGCATCAGTGTGGGAGGAGGGACAGCCGACCACGGATTCCCCATGGTAAGCCTATGGGTGATGTCATCTCCCAGGTTCTGCAGCTGTTGTTGGCTGTCCCTCCTCTGCACTGAAGCCGGTGCTGGGGCCCGAACCTGGGACCGGACCGGAGTGCCCTCAGTGTAGGCGAGTATACAGATCTTTCCTTTTTAACAAAGACTCAGAATGGGGGTGGGAGCAGATCCAAGTATAGTTAGTGTTTGGCTGAACTTCCCTCTGGTCTTGCACAGGTGTACCAGCCCCTCCCTTCAGTCTTGCACAGGTGTACCAGCCCCTCCCCTTCAGTCTTGCACAGGTGTACCGGCTCCTCCCCTTCAGTCTTGCACAGTTGTACCAGCTCCTCCCCTTCAGTATTGCACAGGTGTAGTGGCTCCTCCCTGTCAGTCTTGCACAGGTGTCCCGGCTCCTCCCTTCAGTCTTGCACAGGTGTACAAGCTCTCCCCCTTCAGTCTTGCACAGCTGTACCGACTCCTCCCCTTTAGTCTTGCACAGTTGAACTGGCTCCTCCCCTTCAGTCTTGCACAGGTGTACCAGCTCCTCCCCTTCAGTCTTGCACAGGTGTACTGGCTCCTCCCCTTCAGTCTTGCACAGGTGTACCGGCTCCTCGCCTTCATTCTTGCACAGCTGTATCGGCTCCTCCCCTTCAGTCTTGCACAAGTGTTCCGGCTCCTCCCCTTCAGTCTTGCACAGGTGTACCAGCTCCTCCCCTTCAGTCTTGCACAGGTGTACTGGTTCCTCCCCTTCAGTCTTGCACAGGTGTACCGGCTCCTCCCCTTCAGTCTTGCACAGGTGTACTGGTTCCTCCCCTTCAGTCTTGCACAGGTGTATCGGCTCCTCCCCTTCAGTCTTGCACAGGTGTACCGGCTCCTCCCCTTCAGTCTTGCACAGGCGTACCGGCTCCTCCCCTTCAGTCTTGCACAGGTGTACCGGCTCCTTCCCTTCAGTCTTGCACAGGTGTACCGGCTCCTCCCCTTCAGTCTTGTACAGGTGTATTAGCTCCTCCCCTTCAGTCTTGCACAGGTGTATTAGCTCCTCCCCTTCAGTCTTGCACAGGTGTATTAGCTCCTCCCCTTCAGTCTTGCACAGGTGTACCAGCTCCTCCCCTTCAGTCTTGCACAGGTGTAGTGGCTCCTCCCCGTCAGTCTTGCACAGGTGTACAAGCTCCTCCCCTTCAGTCTTGCACAGGTGTACCAGCTCCTCCCCTTCAGTCTTGAACAGTTGTTCCTGCTCCTCCCCTTCAGTCTTACACAGGTGTACCGCCTCCTCCCCTTCAGTCTTGTACAGGTGTACCGGCTCCTCCCCTTCAGTCTTGCACAGGTGCACCGGCTCCTCCCCTTCAGTCTTGCACAGGTGTATTGGCTCCTTCCCTTCAGTCTTGCACAGCTGAACTGGCTCCTCCCCTCCAGTCTTGCACAGGTGTACCGGCTCCTCCCCTCCAGTCTTGCACAGGTGTACTGGTTCCTCCCCTTCAGTCTTGCACAGGTGTACCAGCTCGTCCCCTTCAGTCTTGCACAGGTGTACCGGCTGCTCCCCTTCAGTCTTGTACAGGTGTACCGGCTCCTCCCCTTCAGTCTTGCACAGATGTACCGGCTCCTCCCCTTCAGTCTTGCACAGGTGTATCGGCTCCTCCCCTTCAGACTTACACAGGTGTACCAACTCCTCCCCTTCAGTCTTGCACAGGTGTACCGGCTCCTCCCCTTCAGTCTTGCACAGGTGTACTGGCTCCTCCCCTTCAGTCTTGCACAGGTGTACTGGCTCCTCCTCTTCAGTCTTGCACAGGTGTACAGGCTCCTCCCCTTCAGTCTTGCACAGGTGTACCGGCTCCTCCCCTTCAGTCTTGCACAGGTGTACCGGCTCCTCCCCTTCAGTCTTGCACAGGTGTACCGGCTCTTTCCCTGGACTGGAATGGCTTCCTCTGATGTCACTGCACACTGGGAGTTTCTCACAATGTGCATTAGAAGCTGCAGCAAGTCAGATAGAGCTCCGCCCCATTTCCTGGCTGGAGGACATCCAGCATCATCTAGCTCTTTCTTCTCCAGCCTGACTGTACCTAGCCCCACCCCTTTCATTAATTGGATTTAAATTCTTTCAATCATGAAGGCTCACTATCACATGTTGGTGTTTCTGGTGAAATCCTTGGACCCATTGTCAGACCCTACGCTGGTGCAGTGGGTCCTGGGTTCCTCCTGGTGCAGCAGGTCCTGGGTTCCTCCTGGTGGAGTGGGTCCTGGGTTCCTCCTGGTGCAGCGGGTCCTGGGTTCCTCCTGGTGCAGACAATGCTCGGCGTCATGTGGGGAGAGCATGCAGGCAGTTCCTGGAGGATGAAGGAATGGATACCATTGAATGGCCCCCACGCTCTCCTGACCTAAATCCAATAGAACACCTCTGGGATGTCATGTTTCGGTCCATCCGACGCCGCCAGGTTGCCCCTCAGACTGTCCAGGAGCTCAGTGATGCCCTGGTCCAGATCTGTGAGGAAATCCCCCAAGACACCATCCGTGGTCTCATTAGGACCCTCCCCCGACGTTGTCAGGCATGCATACAAGCACGTGGGGGGCCACACAGACTACTGAGGACCATTCTGAGTTGCTGCAATGACATTTCAGCCATATGAACTCGCCTGCTGCATCATTTCTTCACTTTGATTTTCAGGGTGTCTTTGAATTTAGTCCTCTGTAGGTTGATCGTCTTCATTTCCATCCAATGATGGGGCGTCCTTACGTTCCTCACCCATCCCCCGTCCATGTCAGTATAGAGATCCAGCAGGAGATTTGTCCCCATTAAGATCTGATGGGTTTTCAAAGCCTTTCTTTCATTGTTTTGAGCCGTATATATATACAATGCACACATGACACAGCACCAGAAGAAGGTGGGCCAGGTGTGATCTCTGAGACTGGGCGCATCCCCGCTCAATCAAACTTAATTGCAGTACTAGAAACGAGAGGATGTAGGCTCCACCTTGGGGATGTTCCTGCAGTCCTCCCGAGAGCCAGGAGGGCCTGAAACTGCTGGGGAAGGAGGTAAGGGGAGGAGATTCGTCCTGATAATGTGCATGTCATCCATTACAGTTAGCCACTATGGGTGATTAGGGTGTGCCCAGGCACATCCGGCACACCCTGTGCGCACTCCTATGGGACTTATGAACCTTGTTTTGCTCTTACCACTTTTGAGGCTAATGGTGCTGTTTGCATCATAAACCTTTCTTTTCTTACTAACCTGGCAGGACAGCCAAGTTACATAGTTACATAGTTAGTCTGGCTGAAAAAAGACAAAAGTCCATCCAGTTCAACCATAGAAAAAAAAAGTTATAATCCTACACCCACAGTTGATCCAGAGGAAGTCAAAACACCCAGCAAAGCATGATCCATGGTGCTCCTGCTGGGAAAAAAAAAATTCCTTCCTGATCCCCCGAGAGGCAATCGGATATTCCCTGGATCAACTTTCCCTATAAATATTATATCCAGTTATATTCTGTGTATCCAAGAAAGAATCCAGGACTTTCCTACAGCAATCCACTGAGCTGGACACAACCAACTCTGGAGGGAGTCTATTCCACATTCCCACAGCTCTTACTGTGAAGAAACCTTTCCGTGTTTGGAGATTACATTTCTTTTCCTCCAGACGTAAAGCGCGCCCCCTTGTCCTCATGCCCTAATACCATAACAAGTATCTATCCTTTGGATCTCCTCTGAGTCCAACTCACTCTATGTTACATGGATCATTCTATTGAGGAGGGAACGTTCTCCAGGTAATTATCCCATTTTATGTTGGCACCAACAATTTTTTCCTTTCATACATTTAAGCTTTGGTGCCATCAATTTTCAGAGTGGTTACAGAATATCAGCACTTCCAAAACAGAACTTTCTGATTTCCTCTTCCTAGATTTGAATGGAACTGGGAGGATGCACTGGAACGCAGTAATGTACCTTCCCGGAGTTACAGGTGAATTGCCGGAATCCTCACACAAACACATTACTGCTGATTGTACAGAAATAAACCACCGCAGAGTAAATTTATCGTACGGACCGCGTGTAGCATTGCTGGAAGTGCAGGACATTAGTGCTAATAACAAACATGGGATAGAGATGTACATTAAATATTACTATAAGGTGAAATAGTCTGCATGGTGGAGTATTTGAAGCAATATCTCTGTGAGATGCCTAAGTGCCGTTACTGCGTCATAAAGAGGTACAGATAACAGTACGCATGAAACCGAAATCATCTATATGAGCCATTTCAATTAGCAGATCCATTTCATGTGGACCACATTTCATCAAGAAGGTATTAAAAGTCCGGCTCTGGGCTAAAATGGGGTTATTTTATGTGCCCCAGGAGGAATAAAAGTTAAAAGGTAGCTCAGGCTGCAATATTCGCCTCCTCTCCAGTGCTTTTCCTCACAGTATCCCTTTTCAACAATTAGATGTCCTCAGTATCTAGGCTGAATGACACCTAGCAACCTGGAAGACTGAGAAAATACTGTGAGTCAGGGTCGGGACAAGGGGTAGGTGGGAGGGGTGGCTTCCCTGAGCATGATGGTATCATGTGAGTTGGGGAGGGGGGCACTGCATGGAGAGTTTCTTTCTACAAGCTGACAGGAGTAGTGACGGCAGCTTCACTACTCCTGTCAGCTTAGCTCTGAAGAGGAGGAGGAAGCTGGGAGGAGGGACAGGTTGTGCTCTCTCTCCCCTCCATCTCCCCCTCCTAACACTGCAGCTCTCCGGGATTGGGACTACCTGATTGCCACTGTGCAGTGTTTGTTTTCCCTTCCCCATCTCCTCCCAGCAAAAAATGTTGGAAGGGGGTGGGTACAGTGGAGTACAGAGGCAATCTGACCCCAATGTTGTGAACCTATAGCCCTCTATAGCCCCCCTATAGTGCTTGAATTTTTTTTTTTTTTGGGGGGGGAGATTTTTGTCTACACATAATGCTCATACATTTTGGGGGGCGCTGTTTGGGATCTTCTCCCTGGACGCTAGATGACCTTGTCCCAGCACTGCTGTGAGTTCAGGGTTTCATGGACCCACCCTATAAGGTGGAATCACCCTGGCACTCTGCATTCACAGTGTAATCATGCCCTGCGGCACCACTCTCTGCATCCCTGAGGAAGACCCAGTACTCCATGGTGTCAGGACCCGGATCACCTGCTGGTAGCACTGTGGTTCCCTGGGTGGAGGGATGTAGCTCCATTGTCCACCAGTGAGTGTGTCCCAGCAGCCCATCCCAGTGATCAGTCTCCTCCTTCTGGGAGGGTACTTAGCTCCTCCTCTACTAGTGCCTCTCCTTTCCATGTTCTGCTTTGCTAGCCAGATACTTGCTTGCCATTTATCCTGCTCCTGATCTTGCTCTTGCCCAGCTTCCTTATATCTGCCCCCAGGACAAGGGGTGGGCAGGAGGGACAGCTGCCCTGGGCGCAGAGGTTCACTGCATGGGTGGGGGCACCACTGAGCTCGTTCTCATACAAGTGGATAACTGCAGGGGGTAGCATCCCTTAAGATCGCACATAATTAAGGGGGGGGGTGCGGTTTGGCTTCTTTGGCTTCTTTGCCTTGGACACTGGATGACTTTGTCCCGGCACTGTCTGCCCCCCCCCCTCATTCCTGATCCCAGTCCTGCTTCCCCCACCTCTGGTATTACCCTGTGTATCTGCGTTCCTCATTTTTGTACATGTTGTATATAGTTAATTAGGCTCTCAATTACTTATTATTGGGTTCAGGGGCGGACTGACCATTTGGAAACTCGGGCACTACCCGAGGGCCCGGAGTCAGTAGGGGGCCCCATGAGATGCCCCTGGTACCTTTTTCATAGGCTTTTTTGAGTTTGGGCAAGGACACAGGGGCCCCATGATCCCCTATTGCCCGGGGGCCCCATGAGTTGTCAGTCCACCCCTGATTGGGTTACGATCCATTTATATCTTTATGTTTCCTGATGTTTGGATTTTGGTTTCACACACATTCACAGTCTGGTCCCAGTCTCCTAAGTGTAGCCACCCAGATCTGGCCGTCACTGCCGCATCCCTGACAATGGGACAGGGGAGGTATGACTAAGAAATTCAGCAAAAAAATCCATGTGGTGGGGAAGGGGAGCTGAATGGCAGAGGGGGGAGTCTGGAGTTGGGCTTTAATTGGAGGGGTAAGTCAGAGGGGGTAAATAGGACTCCAAGCTATAAAAAGGACGACCAAGAATAGATCCCGATTGTTCTCTGATGTCACTCATTGCAAGAATAAAACAAGTACAAGATTCCCCGAAGGAGAAGAGAATTACTTTCAACTGCAACTACAGTTGTGTTCAGAATAATATCCGTGTGATGAAAAAAGTGACTAAAGCTGAAAATCCTTCTAATAGCTTTTATTTCCATCCACACAAATGCATTGGGAACACGACACATTCTATTCCAAATCACAACATGAAGAAAAATACATCAAATTTGTGTTGTTCCTCTAAAAAAAACTGAAGAAAAGTGAATATTAGACGGTTCAAAAAAATGGCCGTGTTTGTATTCTTCTTTACAAACTCCAACATTCACTATATAAACTGAGAAATGTTTGAAGATTTTGCTTTCCTTTGAATGACTTCATGAATATTTGGTTGTAGTCGCACTGTTTCTGAGAACTGCTGTACATCTGTGTTGCATGGAGTCCCCCAACTTCTGGCCCCTGTGATCAGGTATTCCAGCCCAGGATGATTGGACCACATTCCACAGTTCTTCTCTATTTCTTGGTTTGGCCTCAGAAACGGCATTTTTGATGTCACCCCACAAGTTTTCTATTGGATGAAGATCCGGGGATTGGGCTGGCCACTCCATAACGTCCATCTTGTTGGTCTGGAACCAAGATGTTGCACGTTTACTGGTGTGTTTGGGGTCGTTGTCTTGTTGGAACACCCATTTCAAGGGCATTTCCTCTTCAGCATAAGGCAGCATGACCTCTTCAAGTATTCTGATGGATTCAAACTGATCCATGATCCCTGGTATGCGATAAATAGGCCCAACACCGTAGTATGAGAAACATCCCCATATCATGATGCTTGCACCACCATGCTTCACGGTCTTCACAGTGTCCTGTGGCTTGAATTCAGTGTTTGGGGGTCGTCTGACAAACTGTCTCCGCCCACTAGACCCAAAAAGAACAATCTTACTTCCATCAGTCCACAAAATGTTGCGCCATTTCTCTTTAGGTCAGTCAATGTGCTCTTTGGCAGATTGTAATCTCTTCAGCACACGTCTTTTTCCCAACAGTGGGACTTTGCGGGGACTTCTTGCAGATCGCTTGGCTTCACATCGGCGTCTTCTAATTGTAACAGTCCTCACAGGGAACGTCACACCTTCTTTCATCTTCCTGGGGCTGATTGTTGGCTGAGTCCTCACAGGGAACATCACACCTTCTTTCATCTTCCTGGAGCTGATTGTTGGCTGAGTCCGCCCCATTTTGGCTATTCTTCTATCCATTCCAATGGTAGTTTTTCGCTTTCTTCCACGTCTTTCAGGTTTTGGTTGCCATTTTAAAGCATTTGCCATCATTTTAGCTGAGCAGCCGATCATTTTCTGGCACTTCTTTATATGTTTTCCCCTCCAATCAACTTTTTCATCAAGGTACGCTGTTCTTCTGAACAATGTCTGGAACGACCCATTTTCCTCAGAATTTCAGAGAGAAATGCACTGTAACCAGCATGTCCAACATTTGCTGCCTTCCTTCCTTAAATAAGGGCAATAATTGCCACCTGTTTATCAAAGAATGAATGACGTCACTAATAGAACTCCACACGGCTATTATATTGAACACGCCCCTTTCAATGAGTGATTCAATGACACAGAATCAGCAGCATGCATGTCATGACTGTCGGGTCTGTTGGATTTCTATGACTCTACTACACCTGCTAGGAAATTATCTGCCATGTAGAAATATCATTTCCACCAAAAACAGTGATTGATCCGGTTAGTGATGTCTGACGGCTAGTATTCTGAACACAACTGTATATAGAGACACAGTTTCTTCCAGTGATATTAAAGGCAATGTTTTTTATTTTTTAAATAACAAACATGTCTCTACTTACCTGCTCTGCAATGGTTTTACACAGAGCAGCCCTGATCCCCGTCTTTTCGAGTAACCGCGCTGGCGCTCTGGGCCCCCTCCCTCCTACCAAGCAGCTTGCTATGGGGACACCCAAGACAGCTCGCTCCCGAGCCGCTGCTCTGCGTGTCCATTCAACAGACAGAGCCTCAACTGGGCCCCGCCCCCTCTCTCTCCTCATGGGCTGTGATTGACAGCAGTGGGAGCAGGGGTGTATTTACCACAAGGCAAACAAGGCATTTGCCTAGGGCGGCATTTTTTAGGGGGGCAGCACTGCCCCTTGGAAGAAGGGATGGAAGGAGGGACACACCCAACATGGGGACCTGGTGGGTTCCCAAAGATGCTGTGGGTTTCATGATGGTGTATGCAGAGCCCGACTCTCGTTCCCGGGGATGTCTGGAGCTGTGAAGGTGAGTGTCTTCCTCTCTCTTGCCATGGGGGGATGGTGGCTGGTGTATGGGGGGCAGTGGTAGTGGAAGGAGGCTTGGGTGGAGGGCAGGGGTGTACTTGGTCAGGCTCTTTCTCTGTGGGGGGGCGCAATTTGTGTGTTGCCTATGGCAGCAAAAAACCTAAACACACCCCTGCCCCCCCTGCTGCCTCCATCTCCAGTGAGGAGAGAGAGAGCCACTACTTTTGGACACAGCGCTGGATCGAGATCAGGCTCAGGTAAGCCCCAGGTGGGGCTGGGGGGAAGCTGCTGGGTGGGGAAGCCGCTGATGATGTCACTGGATTTAAAATAAAAGGAATTTTCAGAAAATGGAAATGTTTTATTTTTTAAAATGTCATCAGAATGTCGACGGGGGGGGGGGGGGGAGGTTGCAGAGGAGGTAAAATATGATCATATTAAACTTCAACTTTAATCATTCATTTGATCAGATATCAGACTCTCGCAACCCCCTATACAACACAACTAGAAGCAGCACAGGCAGGGCTTCTGTTAGAAACCACGGGGGCCCCATACAGCCAACAGGGGCCCCTTGCTAAACAAAAGCACATGCTTCAGTTATGAATGAACACAATGAGTGATTTGTACCGGCTACTCATTCGGGAAAGGAAGGGGCTGGTAAATGTGACATATTTACCGGACCCTTCCCCCACTTTCATCCTGAAGGATCCTATTGTGTGCTTGCAGCTGCCGGTGGGCAGGAGAGGAGGGAAGCCGGAAGCACTGCAGGGATGGGGGCACACTGGGGGGGCCTGGGCAGCAGTGAGAAAACGTAATGTACACAGGGAGGGTGATGGGTGCATGAGGGGGGGGGGGGGGCAATTACTGGAACTGATCCCCTGTATGGCTCTCCCTGCAGCAGCTGAAAGCCATCGGGAGGGAGAGGAGAAGAAGTCGGCTTTCAGCTGCTGCAAGGAGAACCATACATGGGATCGGTTCCAGTAAGTGACCCCCCCCACCATGCCCACTTCCAATTCACCCAGCTGCTTGCCTGGGCCCCATACAGGAGGACTGGTGGTACCCCCTTATCCACAGCCCTGAGCACAAGGACACAATTGGTATTGCCACAACTCACAGGAGTAGATATGAACAAAATCGAGAGCTTTCAACTTCCCCTGCAATTCAATTGTCTCAGCCAATGAGGAGGGAGAGTTTCTGGGGAGCCAAGGCTCTTGTGCACATCACCGGATCATGATGGGATGGGGCTCAGACACGTATTGGGGGGGGGGGGGGGGCTGCACACAGAAGGTTTTTTCCCCTCATGCATAGAAGAAGCTTTTAAAACCACTTTAAATGTCAGTCAGCACTCCAGGGGGTTTGCGCTTGCTTACACCGAGTGCTGCTGGGTGCGTTCAGCTTGTTGCTGCTCAGCAGTAATATATAAAATACGTGGATTTATTTATTTCAGGTACTTATAAATCGCCGTCAATTTCACACAGCGCTTTACATATATATTGTACATTCACATCAGTCCCCGCCCCCGAGGAGCGTACAATCTAAGGTCCCTAACTCACATTCATACATACACATACTAGGGACAATTTAGACAGGAGCCAATTCACCTACCAGCGTGTCTTTGGAGTGTGGGAGGAAACTGGAGCACCCGGAGGAAACCCACGCAGGCACAGGGAGAACATGCAAACTCCAGGCAGGTGGTGCTGTGGTTGGGATTTGAACCGGCGACCTGAGTACTGCCAGGGGGAAGTGTTAACCACTTAGCCGCCATGCTGCCCTATACAAAAGGTAATAGCTGTGGGGGATGAGCTGATGGAGGAAATAAATGGCGGTTTAGTAAGTAGAAGTAGGATAGACTTCTTTAAAGAGAAGGGTTTTCAGGGATCGTCTAAAGGCGGATAGATTAGGAGACAGCCGGACAGATTGGGGTAGAGAGTTCCATAGGATGGGAGAAGCTCGGGAGAAGTCCTGGAGGCAAGCATGGGAGGAGGTGACACGGGAACTAGAGAGCAGCAGGAGGTCTCTCAGGAGCGGTTTGGTTGATAGTCATTATTGGGGGGACTCTTCTCTGTATAAGGTGATCAATACCTAGAAGGGTTACCATTTTGCATGACTTGGCATGCATACAGAATATATTATCGAGGTCCCGCTTCCAGGGGCCAACTTATGGCGATCGGTCGGAGGGCGATCGCTCCTGTCTGGCTGTCTGGTCCTTACTTGGCGGCGGAGCTCGCTGGAGAAAATCACATCGTGCCTGAAGCAGAAATGAGAACTCTGGAATCAATCCAGATCAGGATCCCCCTCCCTCCCTCCAGCCCCCTGGAATCCACCACATCAGCTCTCACCTCCCTGCCAGGTAGCTGGGCTTCCCCCCTTCCCTCCAGTGACTATGAGGCAAGCCTCCCCCTCTCCCCCCCCCCCCCTCCTTCCCTCCCTCCACCTATCCAGGATCATGTGGCTGTGGAGAAAAGGAACAATCAAATATCACTGAGTGCCAAACACACAATGGACTCACTAGATGTGGATGAGGAATGACTGCAGCAGGCGGAGAAGGACACATTGCAGTCAGCCTGCCTAGAGTTGTGCATCCTCTGCTGCTGCTGCTGGGGAGGTGACTTGTAGTTTGTGCTGTGCAGGGACAGTTTGGAGGGATGGAAGATGTCACCCTGCAGGGAAGAAGATCGCAAAGTCTCTGATTTGGTGTCCCCAACACTTTGGCTGCGTTGAAGGCTCGGGGGCTTCTCAGAACCACATAGACCCGGTCGCTGGCGGAGAAGAAAAGGGGGCTGACTGTCCTGAAACTGGAGGAAGATGCAGCCTAAGGAGGCTGAGACATGGGAGATTTAACTGATATCATAAGAGGATCTGGTCCTGGGGGCTCCTGCAGAAACTCCCCGCAAGCTGACAACTTTCCCTTGAAGACTGGCCGCAGGGCTGGACAGGTGGAGGGCCCACCAGGTGCAAGAAACCCAAAGGTGAGTACTACCTGCCTCCCCTGCAGCTGCTAGAGCTGCACCAAGGAAGACTTGTTTGTAAATTGTTACGTCTGGCAATAACTGTCACATGTGCGCTGTAGTCTGAAAATAACTGTCACATGTGCGCTGTAGTCTGAAAATAACTGTCACATGTGCGCTGTAGTCTGAAAATAACTGTCACATGTGCCGCTGTAGCCTGACAATAACTGTCACATGTGTGCTGTAGTCTGGCAATAACCGTCACATGTGCGCTGTAGCCTGACAATAACTGTCACATGTGCCGCTGTAGTCTGACAATAACTGTCACATGTGCCGCTGTAGTCTGACAGTAACTGTCACATGTGCCGCTGTAACCTGACAATAACTGTCACATGTGCCGCTGTAGCCTGACAATAACTGTCACATGTGTGCTGTAGTCTGGCAATAACTGTCACATGTGCGCTGTAGCCTGACAATAACTGTCACATGTGCCGCTGTAGTCTGACAGTAACTGTCACATGTGCCGCTGTAACCTGACAATAACTGTCACATGTGCCGCTGTAGTCTGACAATAACTGTCACATGTGCCGCTGTAGCTTGACAATAACTGTCACATGTACCGCTGTAGTCTGACAATAACGGTCACATGTGCCGCTGTAGTCTGACAATAACTTTCACATGTGCCGCTGTAGTCTGACAATAACTGTCACATGTACCTCTGTAGTCTGACAATAACTGTCACTTGTGCCGCTGTAACCTGACAATAACTGTCACATGTGCCACTGTAACCTGACAATACCTGTCACATGTGCCGCTGTAGTCTGACAATAACTGTCACATGTGCCGCTGTAGCCTGACAATAACTGTCACATGTACCGCTGTAACCTGACAATAAATGTCAAATGTACCGCTGTAACCTGAAAATGACTGTCACATGTGCCGCTGCAGCCTGATAATAACTGTCACATGTGCCGCTGCAGCCTGACAATAACTGTCACATGTTCCGCTGTAGCCTGACAATAACTGTCACATGTTCCGCGGTAGTCTGACAATAACTGTCACATGTTCCGCTGTAGTCTGATAATAACTGTCACATGTTCTGCTGTAGCCTGACAATAACTGACACATGTTCCGCTGTAGCCTAATAATAACTGTCACATGTACTGCTGTAGCCTGACAATAACTGTCACATGGTCCGCGGTAACCTGACAATACCTGTCACATGTGCCGTGGTAGTCTGACAATAACTGTCACATGTTCCGCTGTAGCCTGACAATAACTGTCACATGTGCCGCTGTAGCCTGACAATAACTGTCACATGTACCGCTGTAGTCTGACAATAACTGTCACATGTACTGCTGTAGTCTGACAATAACTGTCACATGTACCGCTGTAGCCTGACAATAACTGTCACATGTACTGCTGTAGTCTGACAATAACGGTCACATGTTCCGCTGTAGTCTGATAATAACTGTCACATGTGCCGCTGTAGCCTGATAATAACTGTCACATGTTCTGCTGTAGCCTGACAATAACTGTCACATGTTCCGCTGTAGCCTGATAATAACTGTCACATATACTGCTGTAGCCTGACAATAACTGTCACATGTGCCGCGGTAGTCTGACAATAACTGTCACATGTTCCGCTGTAGCCTGACAATATCCGTCACATGTTCCACTGTAGCCTGACAATAACTGTCACATGTTACGCTGTAGCCTGACAATAACTGTCACATGTTACGCTGTAGCCTGACAATAACTGTCACATGTACTGCTGTAGTCTGACAATAACTGTCACATGTACTGCTGTAGCCTGACAATAGCTGTCACATGTACTGC
>CATNWA010016920.1:2500-100000 GCA_951230385.1 Staurois parvus | reverse complement strand
CTGACCCCTTTATCACTGCGGAGTCGTCGTGTCGTGACGTAAGGGTTGGAGGATAGAACCATGGTTGGACACTAAAAAAACCTGACACTTCTGGGAGTGTCGGATTCCATTGTTCCCCTCCGCCATGCCATGATTCCATTCTCTGACCCCTTTATCACTGCTGAGTCGTGTCGTGACGTAAGGGTTGGAGGATAGAACCATGGTTGGACACTAAAAAAAACTTGACACTTCTGGGAGTGTCGGATTCCATTGTTCCCCTCCGCCATGCCATGATTCCATTCCCTGACCCCTTTATCACTGCGGAGTCGTGTCGTGACGTAAGGGTTGGAGGATAGAACCATGGTTGGACACTAAAAAAAACCTGACACTTCTGGGAGTGTCGGATTCCATTGTTCCCCTCCGCCATGCCATGATTCCATTCTCTGACCCCTTTATCACTGCTGAGTCCTGTTCTTGGAAGCTAGAACCACAGCCCACAGTTGGTCACACAGACATTTGACACTTCTGGGAGTGTCAGATTCTGGTGCCCCCACTGTGCCATGATTCCATTCTCTGACCCCTTTATCACTGCTAAGTACTGTCATGATGTAGGAGCTGGAAGACAGAACCATGGTTGGACACAAAAAATCTGACACTTCCTGAAGTGTCTGATTCTGGTTTCCCACTCCACCCAACCATGCCATGATTCCATTCTCTGACCCCTTTATCGCTGCTAAGTCCTGTCATGACATAAGGGTTGGAGGATAGAACCATGGTTGGACCCTAAAAAATCTGACACTTCTGGGAGTGTCGGCTTCCAGTGTTCTGCTCTGCCATGCCATGATTCCACTCCGTGACCCCTTTATCACTGCTGAGTCCTGTTGTGGCATAGGGGTTGGAAGAGAGAACCATGGTTGGACACTAAAAATTCTGACACTTCTGGGAGTGTCGGAGTCCAGTGTCCCATTCCACCAAACCATGATTCCATTTTTCAGCCTATTAGTTGATGATGGGTCCTGTAGAGACCTGGGACTTGGAAGCTAGAACCACAGCCCACAGTTGGTCACACAGACATTTGACACTTCTGGGAGTGTCAGATTCTGGTTCCCCCCCCCCCCCCCACTGTGCCATGATTCCATTCTCTGACCCCTTTATCACTGCTAAGTACTGTCATGATGTAGGAGCTGGAAGACAGAACCATGGCTGGACACAAAAAATCTGACACTTCCTGAAGTGTCTGATTCTGGCTTCCCACTCCACCATGCCATCATTCCATTCCCTGACCCCTTTATCACTGCTGAGTCTCGTCATGACATAGGGGTTGGAGGACAGAACCATGGTTGGACACTAAAAAACCTGACACTTCTGGGAGTGTCGGATTCCAGTGACCCATTCCACCAAGCCATGATTCCATTTTTCAGCCTCTTGTCAGTGACGGGTCCTGCAGTGACCTGGGGCTTGGAAGCTAGAACCACAGCCACTTCTGGGAGTGTCAGATTTCTTTGTCCCCTGCCGCTGTGCCATGCCTCCATTCTCTGACCCCCATAGCCAACTCCAGAGAACTGCAGCCCACAGTTGGTCACACAGACATTTGACACTTCTGGGAGTGTCAGATTCTGGTTCTCCCCCCACTGTGCCATGCCATGCTCCATTCTCTGACCCCCATAGCCAACTCCAGAGAACTGCAGCCCACAGTTGGTCACACAGACATTTGACACTTCTGGGAGTGTCAGATTCTGGTTCTCCCCCACTGTGCCATGCCTCCATTCTCTGACCCCCATAGTCAACTCCAGAGATCTGCAGCCCACAGTTGGTCACACAGACATTTGACACTTCTGGGAGTGTCAGATTCTGGTTCCCCCCCCCCCACTGTGCCATGCCTCCATTCTCTGACCCCCATAGTCAACTCCAGAGAACTGCAGCCCACAGTTGGACTCAAAGGAACTACCGAAACGTCAGATCCCAATGTTTCCCACTGCCCACCATTCTCCAAATACAAGGTCAATGCTGAGCCTCATATTGATGTAGGTGTTGGGGGATGGAACCACAGCCACGAGTGGACATAGAGACAAGGAACACTTCCGGGAGTGTCAGATTCCCATGTCTCTGGCCACCATGCCATGATTCCATCCCCCCACTGCTGAGTCCTGTAGTGACATAGAGATTGGAGGATAGAACTGCGTTTAGAAGCGTTTTTTGACACGTTCATTTCCAGATGTTGTTTGGAGCCTTTTTTCATCATCATAAATGCATGCACAGCGTTCTCCATGTATTCAAATGGACCCGGCACACCGGCGCAGTCAGGTCCAGGTTTCGTGTGCAGGAACCAATGGTAGAACGCGCCGCATTATGCTCATGATGGGATCCATAGTGACTACAACCAAAAAAGACCGGTCATCTCCACACATACTGCTCTCTCTGCTGCTGCTCTCTCTCTATTCCTCTCAATTTTTCTGCTCTCTCTATTCCCCTTATTTGGGAGGGTCTCCTGAGGTTATGCAAATGCGACTAATCTGATGTTTTTTAACCTATGTTTTTCCAGCAGTCAGTTTCCATCATTCAGAAGAGTTTTCCAAACACCCCGTGTACATGAGCCCTTACCGGCGTTTCAAACGCCAAACACTTGGAAGCGCTTGTAAATGCGGTTTTTTGACAGGTCCATATCCAGATGCTGCCCAGAGTTTTCCAGCAGTCAGTTTCCATCATTCAGAAGAGTTTTCCAAACGTCCCGTGTATGTGAGCCCTTAGGCAGGAGACCGAAGTCCAACATCCAATTAGAAAATACAAAGTAAACCGGCGCTAGGTAGGCAATCCATCGTTATACTGAGAGCAGAGATGACTCTCATACCAGACGGGACTAAAAGCAGCAAGAAAAACGCAAACCTAATCCACAGGCGACCAGGAACATAAACTATCCTACAGAAGATACAGTGACAACAGCATAGAAAAGTGCAATAACAGTTTACTGAGAGAAAACAGGGAGGGGAAAGGAAGCGGGGGACGGAGGGGAAAGGAGGCGGGGGACGGAGGGGAAAAGAGGCGGGGGACGGAGGGGAAAGGAAGCGGGGGGCGGAGGGGAAAGGAAGCGGGGGGCGGAGGGGAAAGGAAGCGGGGGAGGAGGGGAAAGGAAGCGAGGGACGGAGGGGAAAGGAGGCGGGGGACGGAGGGGAAAGGAGGCGGGGGACGGAGGGGAAAGGAAGCGGGGGACGGAGGGGAAAGGAGGCGGGGGACGGAGGGGAAAGGAGGCGGGGGACGGAGGGGAAAGGAAGCGGGGGGCGGAGGGGAAAGGAAGCGGGGGGGCGGAGGGGAAAGGAAGCGGGGGACGGAGGGGAAAAGAGGCGGGGGACGGAGGGGAAAAGAGGCGGAGGGCGGAGGGGAAAGGAGGCGGGGGACGGAGGGGAAAGGAAGCGGGGGGGGGGGGAGGGGAAAGGAAGCGAGGGACAGAGGGGAAAGGAGGCGGGGGACGGAGGGGAAAGGAAGCGGGGGACGGAGGGGAAAGGAGGCGGGGGACGGAGGGGAAAGGAAGCGGGGGACAGAGGGGAAAGGAGGCGGGGGACGGAGGGGAAAGGAAGCGGGGGACGGAGGGGAAAGGAGGCGGGGGACGGAGGGGAAAGGAAGCGGGGGACGGAGGGGAAAGGAGGCGGGGGACGGAGGGGAAAGGAAGCGGGGGGCGGAGGGGAAAGGAAGCGGGGGAAGGAGGGGAAAGGAGGCGGGGGACGGAGGGGAAAGGAGGCGGGGGACGGAGGGGAAAGGAAGCGGGGGACGGAGGGGAAAGGAGGCGGGGGACGGAGGGGAAAGGAAGCGGGGGACGGAGGGGAACATAAATAATCCTAGATCCCCAAAAGGCTCCAATGGCCTCTTAAATCAATCTACTTCATTTGGTAAGAAAAGAAGAAGAGTAAGTGAGAGTAAAGAGGGAAAAGGAGAGACCACGAACAAAGAAAAGGGAAAATAAGGAGGGTCGACCTAGAACCCGCTAAGGACCCGTTATATAATGAATCCAAGGACCCCAAACTTCTTAGAGTTATTAGGAAGAATCCAGGGGAGTCTGTCATTGGCCGTAATCCAGGTCGGCTTAGTCTTTACCTAGTCAAGCACCACCCACTGTTTCCAGTATATAGCAATAGTCATCCTCGCCACCAGAAACACGAATGTCATTCATTTCACCGACTTTTTAGGAACCTCATCAGGGAGTTTGTGAAAGAGGGCCGAGATCTGCAGATAATTACTCCCATCCAGGGATTTTTCTCTCAGAAAATGGGTGCAAAAACTTCTCCCTACTTGGTCACCCCTTGTCTCCACCCCCTACCCACCTCCGAGCACCCTCCCTTGATTCCACCACCTACCCACCTCTGAGCACCCTCCCTTGATTCCACCACCTACCCACCTCCGAGCACCCTCCCTTGATTCCACCACCTACCCAACTCCGAGCACCCTCCCTTGATTCCACCACCTACCCAACTCCGAGCACCCTCCCTTGATTCCACCACCTACCCAACTCCGAGCACCCTCCCTTGATTCCACCACCTACCCAACTCCGAGCACCCTCCCTTGATTCCACCACCTACCCACCTCCGAGCACCCTCCCTTGATTCTACCACCTACCCACTTCTAAACACCCTTTCTCGATTCCACCCCCTACCCACCTCTGAGCATCCTCCCTTGACTCCACCCCCTACCCATTTTCGAGCACCCTTTCTTGATTACACCCCCTACTTACCTCCGAGCACCCTTTCTTGAGTCCACCCCTACCTACCTCCAAGCACCCTTTCTTGATTCCACCCCCTACCCACCTCAGAGCACTCTCCCTTGATTCTACCACCTACCCACTTCTGAGCACCCTTTCTCGATTCCACCCCCTACCCACCTCTGAGCATCCTCCCTTGACTCCACCCCCTACCCATCTTCAAGCACCCTTTCTTGATTCCACCCCCCACTAACCTCCAAGCACCCATTCTTGACTCCACCCCTACCTATCTCCAAGCACCCTTTCTTGATTCCACCCCCTACCCACCTCCAAGCACCCTTTCTTGATTCCACCCCCTACCCACCTCCAAGCACCCTTTCTTGATTCCACCTCCCAGCACCCTCCCTTGATTCCACCCCCTACCCACCTCCGAGCACCCTCCTTTGATTTAACCCCCTACCCACCTTCGAGCACTCTTTCTCGATTCCACCCCTACCCACCTCTGAGCACCATCCCTTGATTCCACCCCCTACCCACCTTCGAGCACCCTTTCTTGATTCCACCCCCTACCCACCTCCGAGTACCCTCCCTTGATTCTACCCCCTACCCATCTCCGAGCACCCTCCTTTGATTCAACCCCTACCCACCTCCGAGCACCCTCCCTTGATTCCACCCCTACCCACCCGAGCACCCACCCTTGATTCCACCCCTACCCACTTCTGAGTACCCTGCCTTAAATACCCACCTGCAAGTACCATCTCTTTTAGAGAACACAGAACCGAGTGTCATTTTGTGGTTCTAAGTCATTTGCATGGAATTTGTTCACGATAATAAGAAAAGCAGTAAAATAGATCTCCTGCAGTCAGCAACATAAGACACATGCAGCAACAATAGAGCCCCCTTGGAACAACAGACTCCCTCAGGAACAATAGATCCTTGAGCAACAAAAGACCCCCACAGTAACAATAGACTCCCAGCAAAAATAGATCCCCCACACAATAGACCCCCCATAGCAACAATTGACCTCCCACAACAAAATACCACCCCAGCACCAATAGACTGCCAGCATCAACAGATCCTCCAGCAGCAAGCAACAGTAGATCCCTCCCAGCAACAATTGACCCCCCCAGCAAGATAATACCCCCCAACAACAATAGATCCCCCACCAGCAACAGTAGACCTCCACGGAAACAATAGACCCCCCCATGCAAAAATAGATTCCCACCAGTGATAACAGATCCCCCAGCAGCCAGCATAAATAGACCCTCCAGTACAGCCCAGCACTCCTTGCCATGACATACATTCAGCGCTGACGGTGCCGGAACTCAGTTCCCCCCATTCCCCGCTGAAAAAATCCCTGCTCCCATCATTGAATAAATACAATTCAACATCTGAATCCAGAAACCTGTTACTACAGGGCATTGCCACCAGATGTGTTGCATAGTATTCAATTGGCTGCACTGCCGAAAACAAGTGGGCGATGAGTACGGGTGCGTTTTCGGCACTCGAGTAGGAACCAAGTACCAGCTCAAGAGCGATCTATAATTGGCTTCTATTAGCGTTGTATTAATGGATACTCAGAATAATATAATATCCTGCCATTCACATCATTCAAGAGAAAGCTTCGGGTCTCGTGCCCACTGAGTCATATAGGGAAGCTTGGCTCAGTGAGGGAAGCACACACACCGCAGACACTCTGCCCCCAAATTGACAAGATATTTCAAAAGGTGTCGGTGACAAAGGACCAATTAGTCATTTAAAGGAGTTGTAAAGGCTGAAGGTTTTTTACATTTGTGTATTATATGCATGAAGGTAAAAAACCTTCTGTGTATCACCCCCCAGCCCCCCCAATACTTACCTGAGCCCCATCGAGATCCAGCGATGTGAAGGACAGCCTCAGTTGTCCCGGGTCAATAGTCCGCTGACACCCGCCGGCATCCTATCCGATCCTGTATGCCACAGGTGTCAAACACAAGGCTGAGGGCCAAATCTGGCCCTCCGGGCTGCTTCATGTGGCTCTCAGACCTCTCCTGCAGCTGTGGCACTCCCTCGTCTCCACCTTGTCTCAGCAGTCAACAGAAGAGAGGAGGACAGATCTCCTCCGCCAGATCCTGCTCTTCTCCATGCAGCCACAGAGAGGCTAATTTTTGCAACCCCCCACCCTTGGTCTCAGCAATTAGCAGCAGAGAGGAGGACAGAACGCCTCTTACAGATCTTGCATGTGTCTGTGCTGCCGCAGCACCACCTCGTCTTGACACCCACCTTGTCTCAGCAGTCGGCAGCAGAGAGGAGGATAGAACTCCTCCTACAGATCCTGCACGTATCTGTGCAGTCGCAGCACCTCCTCGTCTCTGCTGCTAACTGCTGAGACAAGGTGGGGACAGAGATGAGGAGGTGCTGCGGCTGCACAGAGACATGCAGGATCTCTAGCAGGAGTTCTGTCCTCAGAGAGGAGGACAGAACTCCTCATACAGATCCTGCACCTCTCTGTGCAGATGCAGCACCCCCCTCATCTCTGCCCCCACCTTGTCTCAGCAGTTAGCAGCAGAGAGGAGGACATAACTCTTCCTAGAGATCCTGCATGTCTCTGTACAGCTGCAGCACCCCCTCGTCTCTGCCCCCGCCTTGTCTCAGCTGTCAGCAGCAGAGAGGAGGAGAGAACTCCTCCTAGAGATCCTGCACGTCTCTATGCAGCCGCATCACCCCCTTGTCTCCACCTCCCCTGCAGCCTTCAGCAGCTGACTCCAGCCCTCCTTTGATCCTCCTCCAGACTCTGCACTTTCTGCTTCCCAGGTCCACCTCCAGCTTCCTACTGGCAGCAGCACAAGGTGGGGAGTGCTCTGTGATGTAGGGGAGGGTGGGGTGGGGTGCTCTGGACATCTAGTCTTACAGATACAACTGGCCCTTGAAGGGCAACAATAATGCTGATGCGACCCGCCATGAAATTGAGTTTGACACCCCTGCTGTACGCCAAAAAAAAACAGACGCTCCATTTTCCATCTGACTGTCCCATTGAAATCATCAGGCAATCTCTGTGTCAGAGACCTGTCATCCGCCTGCTCAGCGGGGATCAGCGGACAGATCCACCCCCCCCCCCCCCCCCCCCCCCCCCGGATCACGCTGGCGGATCCTCCCTGTATGAAAGGGGCCATCGTTTTAAAATCCAACACATTTCAGGGGCTGTACTGCTCTTCATCAGGGCTTTGGAAATGATACGATGTGTAGCAACAATGTATGTAGGCATTTGTGGTGCATTTTTGACACTCCTCAAACGCTCCCCAAACGCTCCATGCGTGTTTTTGAGGCGTTTTCCGAGGGTTAAAACCGCACCACAAACGCCTGTAATGAAGTTCAATGGTATTAACGCTCCACAAATGCCTGTCAGACATTTGAGGAGCATCACCATAGACTTGAATGGGAGGCTTCAACTCCTCGTTGACTCCACATGAGGCGTCAATTTTGCCGCGACGCTGACGCTTCATTGTGCACAGCGCTCTGTGCTGCCATGTGTAGGATTTTCATAGGCGTTTGAGGAGCGTTAAAAAACACGTCCCAAATGCCTGTCTAACACCTGTTAACAAAGCTAGTGTGAATGTAGCCTTAGGGACCTTAGACTGTAGGCTCCTCGGGGGCGGGGACTGATGTGAATGTACAATATATGTAAAGTGCTGCGTACATTGACGCCGCTATATAAGTACCTGAAATAAATAAATAACAGGGAGTCAGAGAGTAGTCTTGGGTGGGCACCCATATCCATTGTTCCTCCTGATGTCCCAAATTTATTTATTTCAGGTACATATATAGCGCCGTCAATCTACACAGCGCCTTATGCACCATAGACGGCTCGAAAACCGCGTGTTTTTTTTCGAACGATAAACGAAAAATCGGTCGTTCGTTAAACTGACGGTACCACCAACGATTCCAAAAATTGGCCGACCGAGTCATAAAGTTCACCTCATATAAGAGCCAAAACTTCTGTTCCCTCCAGGTCACGGCTCATACGTTGTGTATATATTTTTTTTCGTTAAAAAGAACGTAGAATTTGGCCATCATTGCCGCAAAAATCGGTCATTTTCCATGAATTTTCCAACATGACCGATAATCCAAAAGTGCAAAAAAACCTGAAAACTGGCCGGCCAATTAACCCACTAACAGTGCGAAAATCAGCCGAATATTCTTTCAGATTTTCGATCTGTCTATGGCCGGCATTACATATATATTGTACATTCACATCAGTCCCCGCCCCCGAGGAGCGTACAATCTAAGGTCCCTAACTCACATTCATACATACACATACTAGGGACAATTTTAGACAGGAGCCAATTCACCTCCCAGCATGTCTTTGGAGCGTGGGATGAAAACTGGAGTACCCGGAGGAAACCCACACAGGCACAGGGAGAACATGCAAACTCCAGGCAAGAGGTGCCATGGTTGGGATTCGAACCAACGACCCGAGTACAGCCAGGTGGAATTGCTAACCATTTAGCCGCTGTGCTACCTGTATAATGGTATCCTAACCGAAAGGAAATCCACAAAAATGAAATAAAAGGGAGAGAAGAGCAAAAAGGGGGGGGGGGGGGACAGACAGCGAGCAGCCATAAATCGCTTACTTGGTCAGGGAACGAACGGCGGAACATTTCATATATAGACGAGTCCATACAGGGCATAGAATCCATAGAACTGCTTGTCTATACAATCGAAACATAACAATACACAATCAATCAATCAAAACTCCTTCGATATGGAAATGCCCATCTCTTGAGGACTTCCGAAATGCCGGCACCCCCCCCCCCCCCCTCTTCCCAACACCTACCTGTCACTCCTACCATCAGAAGGTGCGCAGTCAGGTCCAATGCCCAGCCTCGGTGCTTCGGAATATAAATGCGCTCCGGCGGAGTCGGACGTCATCGAAGTTGGATGTCATTCCGACTTGTAAGACATCTTCCCCATCGTTGGTGTCATTGGACATCTTCCCAGAAATCTCTGCAAGTGGCGCCTGAAGTCGCGCATTCGCTACCTCAGAATTCGGCACGGCTCCGGCCAAGTCAGAATCGCACCAAGATGATCGCTTTAATTGCGGACAATTTCAGGCAAATCCCGCGGCAAGTCGCACTGGTTGTGACCGGGATGTAACGCCTACTACAGTGATACTCTTCTTGTACACACGGAGTATATATCATGGAATTGTATCCAGAGCCATCCTTCTCAGTACACAGTCCGGGTTTTATTGATGTTTTGGACATGATTGGACCATCCGTCCAGCTTGCCTTGTAATTCCGGAGCAATTATGTTTTATTTTCAGTTCACTCCAAAGTCATTATAAATGGAAACATTGTTTACTTCTGGTATCAGTGAGAATATATTGCCTGGAATCTGTCCGATGAGCTTCAGTGATAGAGGCGGACCTGGGAGTACGAACCCCTCGGCTGACGTCATTTTCGGTTTATAAATGAAAATCCATTGAAAATAACGCCTCGGTTTACGAATTTTGTTCGCAATACTAAGTAAGTTTTCCCAGAATGCATTGCACCTGGGAGGTTTATAGCAGCGGCTCCGTGGATTTAACCCCTTCAAGTCCGGACACTTTCCCCCCCCTTCCGGTCCGGACACTTTCCCCCCCTTCCGGTCCGGACACTTTCCCCCCCTTCCGGTCCGGACACTTTCCCCCCCTTCCGGTCCGGACACTTTCCCCCCCCTTCTGGTCCGGACACTTTCCCCCCCTTCCAGTCCGGACACTTTCCCCCCTTCCAGTCCGGACACTTTCCCCCCCTTCCGGTCCGGACACTTTCCCCCCCTTCCAGTCCGGACACTTTCCCCCCCTTCCAGTCCGGACACTTTCCCCCCCTTCCGGTCCGGACACTTTCCCCCCCTTCCGGTCCGGACACTTTCCCCCCTTCCGGTCCGGACACTTTCCCCCCCTTCCAGTCCGGACACTTTCCCCCCCTTCCAGTCCGGACACTTTCCCCCCTTCCAGTCCGGACACTTTCCCCCCCTTCCAGTCCGGACACTTTCCCCCCCTTCCAGTCCGGACACTTTCCCCCCCTTCCAGTCCAGACACTTTCCCCCCTTCCAGTCCGGACACTTTCCCCCCTTCCAGTCCGGATACTTTCACCCCCTTCCAGTCCGGACACTTTCACCCCCTTCCAGTCCGGTCACTTTCACCCCCTTCCAGTCCGGACACTTCCCCCCCCTTCCAATCCGGACACTTTCCCCCCTTCCAGTCCGGATACTTTCACCCCCTTCCAGTCCGGTCACTTTCACCCCCTTCCAGTCCGGACACTTCCCCCCCCTTCCAATCCGGACACTTTCACCCCCCCTTCCAGTCCGGACACTTTCACCCCCTTCCAGTCCGGTCACTTTCACCCCCTTCCAGTCCGGACACTTCCCCCCCCCCCTTCCAATCCGGACACTTTCCCCCCCTTCCAGTCCGGACACTTTCCCCCCCCTTCCAGTCCGGACACTTTCCCCCCTTCCAGTCCGGATACTTTCCCCCCCTTCCAGTCCGGACACTTTCACCCCCTTCCAGTCCGGTCACTTTCACCCCCTTCCAGTCCGGACACTTCCCCCCCCCCTTTCAATCCGGATACTTTCCCCCCCTTCCAGTCCGGACACTTTCCCCCCCTTCCAGTCCGGACACTTTCCCCCCCATTCCAGTCCGGACACTTTCCCCCCCTTCCAGTCCAGACACTTTCCTCTCCCTTCCAGTCCGGACACTTCCCCCCCCTTTTCAGTCCGGACACTTCCCCCCCCTTCCAGTCCGGACACTTCCCCCCCCCGTTCCAATCCGGACACTTTCCCCCCCTTCCAGTCCGGACACTTTCCCCCCTTCCAGTCCAGACACTTTCCCCCCTTCCAGTCCGGACACTTTCACCCCCTTCCAGTCCGGACACTTTCACCCCCCTTCCAGTCCGGATACTCCCCCCCCCTTCCAGTCCAGGCCAATTTTCAGCTTTCAGCGCTATCACACTTTGAATGACAATTGCGCGGTCATGCAACACTGTACCCATATGAATTTTTTAGCTTTTTTTTAAGACAGATAAAACTTTATTTTGGTGGGATTTATTCCCCGCTGGGATTTTTATTTTTTTCCTATATAAATGAAAAAGTCCAAACATTTTGAAAAAAAAGGGTTTTTTCTTCGAACATTTTGCAAATAAATAATCTTTCTTCATAAATCTTGTCCAAAATGTATTCATCTATCTTTTTAGTAAAAAAAAAAAAAACAAATTAGTTTATAACCAAAAATTATAATTTTTCTTAATTTTTTTTTTTTTTTTTTTATATTATTACTTATGTTTTTTTTAACATACTGTCACCCTAGCAGTAGGGTCACCATGGTGACACTGTACACTTGTGGGGGGTGATGAAGATTTTTTTTTTTTTTTTACACTGATTGCTTTTACAGCCATGAAGGCTGAAGAATCATTTCTCCTTCTCTCTGGCTGCATTCTTGCAGCCTTTGAGAAATACTGTGAGAGCTGTGATTGGTCACAGCTTGTCACATGGTGCAAGGCTGTTGTGAATAGCCCTGTACCATGTGACCTCTATGATCATTCACAGATTTCACACGTAGTAAGCAATGATGTCAGAAGTGACGTCTTGTGTACTACTATTCATGTGATCACTGATTGGCCAATGAGTGATCACATGATCAGGACCTCACACAGAGGTCCAGAGGACACAGCAAACACTGATCGCGGTGTCGCGTGCTCCCAGTGAGTGCGCACAGGCAGTGAATGCAGGTGACATTTAGAAATGTCAACTCACTTCGGCAGCGCTCCCGTGATTGGTCACAGCTTGTCACATGGTACAAAGCTGTTGTGAATGGCCCTGTACCATATGATCTCAGTGATCATTCACACATTTCACACGTAGTAAGCAATGATGTCAGAAGTGACATCTTGCTTACTACTATTCATGTGATCACTGATTGGCCAGTCAGTGATCACATGACCTCACACAGCCCTCCCATACAGCGATCTGTGTTCTGATCGCGGTGCCGCGCGCACAGGCAGTGAATGCAGGTGACGTTTAGAAATGTCAATCTGCTTCAGCGGCGCTGCCGTCCCGCCTTTTATAGACAAAGGTTGGATAGGAAGAGGTTAAAGTGCACTTTATAAAAAGTTTTGAACAGATAAGACTTTTTTTGACTTTTTTCTGACGTCCGGAACGGATTAATTGGTTTTCAGTGCATTCCTATGGCAAATCGCGTTTCGGGTTTATACATTTTTTGCAATACGAAACGTCCCGGAGAACGCATTAAATTCGTAAGACGAGGTACGCCTGTATGTGGATTTGGTATCAGTCGATGATTCGGCCACCACTGAGCGATCATTGTGCCAAACAAGCTCACCAATATCAGGTCACTGACTGATACCAGATACATTGTATGGTGCCTGATGAAGGGAGGTGCAGCCCCTGAAACGCGTTGCCTTTGTGAACGCAGTGCAATAAACCAGCATTTAGACATGAAAGTTACAGTGTGGCCATTCAATCTCCTAACGCATTTGATTTTTGTGGGACGAGGACAGTTTTTCACCGTGTGCCCCCCCCCCCCCCCCCCCCCCCCCCCCCGCCCCGGGATCGGTCAGCAGCGGGTTTATATTGTCGCCACGGCACTTGTGAAGCCGCCGAGCAGAGAATTGATGAATCACGCTGCCAAAGCATCGGGATTGTCGTGCCAATGGACCGAATCTCTCCTTTCCTTACTCCCCAAATTAAAGAGACCCTGTCACCAACTTCAAATCAAGGATCTCACATGCTACTTGCAGCAATAAAGAAACTATTTTTACTTCTGAACTTGCTGGAAGATGTGACTGCCCCAGGAAGAGTCAATTCCTCAACACAGCCCCCTCCTCTTCTGGGAGAGTCTAGTTTACTGCCTGTGCTGACCCAGCTGTTTGCTGATGGCAGCTCCCATTTCTCTCTTCTGCCAAATTCCTTCCCCTCCCCCAGTGATCAGACCGTACATTGTAACTTTGTAGAAGGAGGAGGAAGCATTTCCTCAGTCTCCCCTCCCCCAGTGATCAGACTGTACATTGTAACTTTATAGAAGGGGGAGGAAGCATTTCCTCAGTCTCCCCTCCCCCAGTGATCAGACCATACATTGTAACTTTGTAGAAGGAGGAGGCAGCATGTTCTCAGTCTCCCCTCCCCCAGTGATCGTACTGTATATTGTAACTTTGTAGAAGGAGGAGGAAGCATTTCCTCAGTCTCCCCTCCCCCCAGTGATCAGACCGTACATTGTAACTTTGTAGAAGGAGGAGGAAGCATTTCCTTAGTCTCCCCTCCCCCAGTGATCAGACCGCACATTGTAACTTTGTAGAAGGAGGAGGCAGCATTTCCTCAGTCTCCTCTCCCCCAGTGATCGTACTGTATATTGTAACTTTGTAGAAGGAGGAGGAAGCATTTCCTCAGTCTCCCCTCCCCCAGTGATCAGACCGCACATTGTAACTTTGTAGAAGGGGGAGGAGGTGTTTCCTCAGTCTCCCCTCCCCCAGTGATCAGACCGTACATTGTAACTTTGTAGAAGGAGGAGGAAGCATTTCCTTAGTCTCCCCTCCCCCAGTGATCAGACCGCACATTGTAACTTTGTAGAAGGGAGGAGGAGGAAGCATTTCCTCAGTCTCCCCTCCCCCAGCGATCAGACTGTACATTGTAATTTTGTAGAAGGAGGAGGAGGCATTTCCTCAGTCTCCCCTCCCCTAGCGATCAGACTGTAGATTGTAACTTTGTAGTAAATGCAACATGTTACATTGTTGCTCTCCACATCTGCTACATATGAGGTAGAAGTGAATCCGACATGCAGAGCAGCAGATGAATGTGTCGGGCGGCTGGTTGTGTCGGATTTGTTGCTGTGGAGGAACGGTCCGGGATGGTCCTGGATGGGGGAATCCTGGTGTCAGGCGGTACCACACGGACAGACATGACAATGGCTCCTCTGTGTCCATTGAAGGATGAATCTCCCTTCTGTTCGCTTTTCATACTCCACCGTTCACCATTGATGTGTGTAAAGGCGTTCTCACAATCATCTCCTTCCAGCCATTGGGGGGGGGGGGGGGGGGGGGATGCTCAGCGGCAGATTAAAGTCCCCCTGGGAGCAGATTGTGATGCACAATTAGAAAATGATGGGTCTCTGTGCTTCTCTATGCAATGCAGTCAGATCATGGCTGGTGGGAGGGGCCAGCAGGGGACTGTACATAGCTTCCCGAAATCATCACAGCACCCTGCCTCAGTACTCATCTCTCGAGCCCTCAGCCCCAATGCAATCAGTGGGAGGAGTTATGCAAATATCCAAACACCTTGATGGGTGGGTGTCAGTCTGGAGGGGTGGGTGGTCCTAGGCGGGCTGCAATTGCATGATATCACCCACATGTGATGCTGAGACTTCGCAATTGAAAGAACTAAAGTTCGATGAATGGAAGGGGCGGGGCCGGAGACAGTCCAGCTGGGAGGGAAAGGGCTAGAGGATGATGGATGTCCTGCAGCCAGGAAGTTGAAGTCACTGACCGGAGCGTTTTGTTGTCATGTAGCTGAGAAGTAAACGGTTGTCATCGATGTAACTTTGTGCTGCTCTGTTGTCTCTCTAGTTCTGCAGATCCTGAGCGGCGCGGCAGGCGTGATGCACAACGGGAGACTCTGGCTGTGCTGCCCCTTCCCTCCTCTCTCCTCATTCGATGGCTGACACTTCCTCTCGCTGGATTCATCCAGGTAAGGACTCTTCCTCAATGCCCTGTTCTTGTATGGACTGGAGATGGAGAGATACAAAGTAACATGGTTTATAAACATCGATCAGACGGGAGATAGAGAGATACAAAGTAACATTGTTTATAAACATCGATCAGACTGGAGATAGAGATACAAAGTAACATTGTTTATAAACATCGATCAGACTGGAGATAGAGATACAAAATAACATTGTTTATAAACATCGATCAGACGGGAGATAGAGAGATACAAAGTAACATTGTTTCTAAACATCGATCAGACGGGAGATAGAGAGATACAAAGTAACATTGTTTATAAACATCGATCAGACGGGAGATAGAGATACAAAGTAACATTGTTTATAAACATCGATCAGACGGGAGATGGAGAGATACAAAGTAACGTTGTTTATAAACATCGATCAGACGGGAGATGGAGAGATACAAAGTAACGTTGTTTATAAACATCGATCAGACGGGAGATAGAGAGATACAAAGTAACATTGTTTATAAACATCGATCAGACGGGAGATAGAGATACAAAGTAACATTGTTTATAAACATCGATCAGACGGGAGATGGAGAGATACAAAGTAACATTGTTTATAAACATCGATCAGACGGGAGATAGAGAGATACAAAGTAACATTGTTTATAAACATCGATCAGACGGGAGATAGAGATACAAAGTAACTGTTTATAAACATCGATCAGACAGGAGATAGATACAAAGTTACATTGTTACTAGGGAAGCATGGATGCCAGGAGATAGATAATACACATTTTGGTAACATTGTTTATAAACATTGGTGTTCATTCACAAGACACTATAAAACAGCCGACACATTTTGCTGGGAACGAGGATCTCGCCCTTCTTCGGGGCTCAAACATTGTATATATACAGAGAAAAGGATACATTGTATATATATATATATATATATATATATACAGAGAGGAGGATACAATGTATATATACAGAGAGAAGGATACATTGTATATATATACAGAGAGAAGGATACATTGTATATATATACAGAGAGAAGGATACATTGTATATATATATATATATATACAGAGAAAAGGATACATTGTATATATATATATATATATATATATATATATATATATACAAAGAGAAGGATACAATGTATATTTACAGAGAGAAGGGTACATTATATATATATATATATACAGTATATATATATATATATATATATATACAGAGAGAAGGATACATTGTACAGTCATGGCCGAAATTGTTGGCACCCTTGATATTTTTCCTGAAAATCAAGTATTTCACACAAAAAAGGTATTGCATTAACACATGTTTTGCTATACACATGTTTATTCCCTTTGTATGTATTGGAACAAATATAAAACAGAGGCAGAAAAGCAAATATGACATAATGTCACACAAAACCCCAAAAATGGGCTGGACAAAAGTATTGGCACCCTTAACTTAATATTTGGTTGCACACCCTTTGGAAAACATAACTGAAATCAGTCGCTTCCTATAACCATCAATAAGCTTCTGACACCTCTCACCCGGAATTTTGGACCACTCTTCCTTTGCAAACAGCTCCAGGTCTCTCTTATTGGAAGGACACCTTTTCCAACAGCAATTTTAAGATCTCTCCACAGGTGTTCAATGGGATTTAGATCTGGGCTCATTGCTGGCCACTTCAGAACTCTCCAGCGCTTCTTTGCCATCCATTTCTGAGTGCTTTTTGACGTATGTTTGGGGTCATTGTCCTGCTGGAAGACCCAGGATCTTGGACGCAAACCCAGCTTTCTGACACTGGGCCCTACAGTGCGACCCAAAATCCTTTGGTAATCCTCAGATTTCATGATGCCTTGCACACAGTCAAGGCACCCAGTGCCAGAGGCAGCAAAACAACCCCAAAACATCATTGAACCTCCACCATATTTTACCGTAGGTACTGTGTTTTGTTCTTTGTAGGCCTCATTCCGTTTTCGGTAAACAGTAGAATGATGTGCTTTACCGAAAAGCTCTATCTTGGTCTCATCTGTCCACAAGACGTTTTCCCAGAAGGCTTTTGGCTTACTCAAGTACATTTTGGCAAACTGTAGTCTTGCTTTTTTTATGTCTCTGTGTCAGCAGTGGGGTCCTCCTGGGTCTCCTGCCATAGCGTTTCATTTCATTTAAATGTCGACGGATAGTTCGCGCTGACACTGATGCTCCCTGAGCCTGCAGGACAGCTTGAATGTCTTTGGAACATGTTTGGGGCTGCTTATCCACCATCCGGACTATTCTGCGTTGCAATCTTTCATCAATTTTCCTCATCCGTCCACAACCAGGGAGATTAGCTACAGTGCCATGGGTTGCAAACTTCTTGATAATGTTGCGCACTGTGGACAAAGGCAAATCTAGTTCTCTGGAGATGGACTTGTAACCTTGAGATTGTTGATATTTTGCCACAATTTTGGTTCTCAGGTCCTCAGACAGTTCTCGTCTCCTCTTTCTGTTGTCCATGCTTAGTGTGGCACAGACAGACACACAATGCAAAGGTTAAGTGAACGTCTCTCCTTTTTATCTGCTTTCAGGTGTGATTTCTATATTGCCCACACCTGTTACTTGCCCCAGGTGAGTTTACAGGAGCATCACATGCTTGTAACATTCTTATTTATCCGCAGTTGTGAAAGGGTGCCAATACTTTTGTCCAGCCCATTTTTGGAGGTTTGTGTGACATTATGTCGAATTTGCTTTCTTTCCTCCCTTTTTTTGTTTTGTCCCAATACACACAAAGGGAATAAACATGTGTATAGCAAAACATGTGTTAATGCAATACGTTTCGTGAGAAATACATGATTTCCTGGAGAAATATCAAGGGTGCCAACAATTTCGGCCATGACTGTATATATATATATATATATATATATATATATACAGAGAGAAGGATACATTGTATATATATATATATATATAGAGAGAGAGAGAGAGAGGGATACATTGTATATATACAGAGAGAAGGATACATTGTATATATACAGACAGAGAGAAGGATACAATGTATATATATACACAGAGAGAAGGATACATTATATATATATATATATATATATATATATATATATATATACAGTCATGGCCGAAATTGTTGGCACCCTTGATATTTCTCCAGGAAATCATGTATTTCTCACGAAACGTATTGCATTAACACATGTTTTGCTATACACATGTTTATTCCCTTTGTGTGTATTGGGACAAAACAAAAAAAGGGAGGAAAGAAAGCAAATTCGACATAATGTCACACAAACCTCCAAAAATGGGCTGGACAAAAGTATTGGCACCCTTTCACAACTGCGGATAAATAAGAATGTTACAAGCATGTGATGCTCCTGTAAACTCACCTGGGGCAAGTAACAGGTGTGGGCAATATAGAAATCACACCTGAAAGCAGATAAAAAGGAGAGACGTTCACTTAACCTTTGCATTGTGTGTCTGTCTGTGCCACACTAAGCATGGACAACAGAAAGAGGAGACGAGAACTGTCTGAGGACCTGAGAACCAAAATTGTGGCAAAATATCAACAATCTCAAGGTTACAAGTCCATCTCCAGAGAACTAGATTTGCCTTTGTCCACAGTGCGCAACATTATCAAGAAGTTTGCAACCCATGGCACTGTAGCTAATCTCCCTGGTTGTGGACGGATGAGGAAAATTGATGAAAGATTGCAACGCAGAATAGTCCGGATGGTGGATAAGCAGCCCCAAACATGTTCCAAAGACATTCAAGCTGTCCTGCAGGCTCAGGGAGCATCAGTGTCAGCGCGAACTATCCGTCGACATTTAAATGAAATGAAACGCTATGGCAGGAGACCCAGGAGGACCCCACTGCTGACACAGAGACATAAAAAAGCAAGACTACAGTTTGCCAAAATGTACTTGAGTAAGCCAAAAGCCTTCTGGGAAAACGTCTTGTGGACAGATGAGACCAAGATAGAGCTTTTCGGTAAAGCACATCATTCTACTGTTTACCGAAAACGGAATGAGGCCTACAAAGAACAAAACACAGTACCTACGGTAAAATATGGTGGAGGTTCAATGATGTTTTGGGGTTGTTTTGCTGCCTCTGGCACTGGGTGCCTTGACTGTGTGCAAGGCATCATGAAATCTGAGGATTACCAAAGGATTTTGGGTCGCACTGTAGGGCCCAGTGTCAGAAAGCTGGGTTTGCGTCCAAGATCCTGGGTCTTCCAGCAGGACAATGACCCCAAACATACGTCAAAAAGCACTCAGAAATGGATGGCAAAGAAGCGCTGGAGAGTTCTGAAGTGGCCAGCAATGAGCCCAGATCTAAATCCCATTGAACACCTGTGGAGAGATCTTAAAATTGCTGTTGGGAAAAGGTGTCCTTCCAATAAGAGAGACCTGGAGCTGTTTGCAAAGGAAGAGTGGTCCAAAATTCCGGGTGAGAGGTGTCAGAAGCTTATTGATGGTTATAGGAAGCGACTGATTTCAGTTATGTTTTCCAAAGGGTGTGCAACCAAATATTAAGTTAAGGGTGCCAATACTTTTGTCCAGCCCATTTTTGGGGTTTTGTGTGACATTATGTCATATTTGCTTTTCTGCCTCTGTTTTATATTTGTTCCAATACATACAAAGGGAATAAACATGTGTATAGCAAAACATGTGTTAATGCAATACCTTTTTTGTGTGAAATACTTGATTTTCAGGAAAAATATCAAGGGTGCCAACAATTTCGGCCATGACTGTATATACAGAGAGAAGGATACATTGTATATATATATATAGAGAGAGAGAGAGAGAGAGAGAGAGAGAGAGAGAGAGAGGGATACATTGTATATATACAGAGAGAAGGATACATTGTATATATACAGAGAGAAGGATACATTGTATATATACAGAGAGAAGGATACATTGTATATATACAGAGAGAAGGATACATTGTATATATACAGAGAGAAGGATACATTGTATATATACAGAGAGAAGGATACATTGTATAAAGTATCTCCCAGAAGTGAGAAGCCCGCCTGCTAACCACGGAAGGCAGAGGCAGCCAAGCAATCAGGATTTTCAGAAGGAGGTCAATGAAAAAAGGAATTTTTCAGAACAAACAGGACCTCCCCACCCTAACATTTCTCTGCCTCCCTCGTTCAGACGGTTTCTGCTGCGGTGACAAGGCGTTCGCTCTGCCGTTTGCTCGATCTTGGACAGTCTATGTTTAACTAAGAAGATTTGTTCTTTATTTGTGTATTTAAATCGGCTTCAATGAAAACGGATCTATTTTTATCCTCCGTCCTTTTTTTTTAATACGCTGACTCCATAAATGGTATAATACCGCGCTGGCGACTAAGCGTGGATAATTGGCTCCGTACTGCAGCCTGCATGTTCCGGCCAAATTCCCAGAGCCGCGCAGTCCATACATTGGCATTAAACGCCGTTATCATCGAATATTGATGACCTTTTTATATAGTCATTATTTAATTATGATCGAATAACGCCTCGACTTGTAAACGCCGCCGGGGCCGTAGCGAGGCCAGTCCAACCTCACCTCTCTAAAAACAGACATTCATTGTAATATATTAGGAGGGGCCAGGGGCGGAATGACAACTCATGGGGCCCCTGGGCAATAGGGGATCATAGGGCCCCTGTGTCCTCGCCCACTGTCGAAGAACACCAAAAAAAGCCTATAAAAGGTACCAGGGGCATTTCATGGGGCCCCCTACTGACCCAGGCCCTCAAGCAGTGCCCGAGTGCTCGAATGGTCAGTCCGCCCCTGGGAGGGGCTCTGTGCTTCGGCTCGGTGAATGAGTTACTTGGATAGGACTGTGGCCAGCAACATATTGGAACTGCTGCAAAACAAGCAGTGAGGCTGGTGTCCAGAGGGACCTATAAAATGTGAGAACAGTCAAATGGACAATTTTTGGGGGCATATTATTGTCTATATTTTGTTTTACTCCTTTATAACGGTAATATGGCTGCTGCTCAATATGTAGGTGTTGTTGAGTGTTCCCATCATGGAGTCCACCGTGTTACATCTATAGGAATTATTGGCTCACGTTACGTACTTACCTAGTTACATAATAGAAAGATTAGGGGGTGCGCAACACATACAGGTAGACCAACCAAATCCAATGGACAGCTCCCATGTGCAAGAAAAATATATTTTAAATATGTGTAATGTACAGCGCTGAGCAAACTATTGGCGCTTTATAAATACTGTATAATAATAATAATATATTTTAAAAATATTCTTGCCAAATATATTGACATATATTTGAAATACAAAAATTTGGGCCATATTCAATATATTTCAATAAATATATATATACAAATATACACAGACACATATATATACAGTGAGGAACAGAAGTATTTGAACACCCTGTGATTTTGCAAGTTCCCCCACTTCTCCATCATGGAGGGTCTGACATTCACATTGCAGGGGATTCCCACTCTGAGGACAGAATTCAAGAGATCACATCGTATGATTTGTAAAGAATGTATTTGTCTCGCACGGCTGAACAGAAGTATTTGAACACCTAAGAAACAGCAAGAATTCTGTCTCTCAAAGACCTGTTACTGCGCCTTTACAAAGTCCCCCTCTACTCCACTCATTAATCTCACTTAGTAGCACCTGTCTGAGCTCTTTAAAGACACCTATCCACCCCACAGTCAGTCAGATGCCAACTACTACCATGGGCAAGACCAAAGAGCTGTCAAAAGACACCAGAGACAAAATTGTGGACCTCCACAAGGCTGGAAAGGGCTACGGGGCAATTGCCAAGCAGCTTGGTGAAACTAGATCAACTGTTGGAGCAATTGTTAGAAAATGGAAGAATCTAAAGACGACTGTCAGTCTCCCTCGGACTGGGGCTCCATGCAAGATGTCACCTCGTGGGGTATCACTGATGATAAGAAAGGTGAGGAATCAGCAAAGAACTACAAGGGAGGAGCTGGTCAATGACATGAAGAGAGCTGGGACCACAGTTTTACAGGTCACTGTCGGTAGAACACTACGCCGTCATGGTTTCCAATCATGCATTGCACGGAAGGTTCCCCTGCTCAAGTCATCACATGTCCAGGCCCGTCTGAAGGTTCCCCTGCTCAAGTCATCACATATCCAGGCCCGTCTGAAGGTTCCCCTGCTCAAGTCATCACATGTCCAGGCCCGTCTGAAGGTTCCCCTGCTCAAGTCATCACATGTCCAGGCCCGTCTGAAGGTTCCCCTGCTCAAGTCATCACATGTCCAGGCCCGTCTGAAGGTTCCCCTGCTCCAGTCATCACATGTCCAGGCCCGTCTGAAGGTTCCCAATGACCATCTGGATGATCCAGAGGAGGCATGGGAGAAAGTCATGTGGTCAGAGGATACCAAAGGAGAACATTTTGGTCTAAACTTCACTCGTCGTGTTTGGAGGAAAAAGAAGGATGAGTTGCATCCCAAGACCACCATCCCTACTGTGAAGCATGAGGGTAGTAACATCATGCTTTGGGGGTGCTTTTCTGCGAAGGGGACAGGGCGACTGCACTGTATTAAGGGGAGGATGAATGGGGCCATTTATTGTGAGATTTTGAGCAACAACCTCCTTCCCTCAGTCAGAGCATTGAAGACGGGTCGTGGCTGGGTCTTCCAACATGACAACGACCCGAAGCACACAGCCAGGAGAACCAAGGAGTGGCTCCGTAAGAAGCATATCGAGGTTCTGGAGTGGCCTAGCCAGTCTCCACACCTAAATCCAATAGAACATCTTTAGAGGGAGCTGAAACTCCGTGTTGCTCAGTGACAGCCCCGAAACCTGACAGATCTAGAGGAGGGGCCAAAATTCCTGTTGTAGTGCAAACCTGGTCAAGAAGAGTGGGAATCCCCTGCAATGTGAATGTCAGACCCTCCATGATGGAGAAGTGGGAGAACTTGCAAAATCGCAGGGGGTTCAAATACTTCTGTTCCTCACTGTGTGTATATATATATATATATATATATATATATATATATATATATATGCACACACATTATATATATATATATATATATTATATATATTTAGCATGTTGAAGTGCGTTTTTTATATATTACAAAATATATGAAAAATATTTGTAAAAATATATTTTTTAAATATATTCTTCAGGTTTTTTTTTTACATATATTTGTACATGCATTCCAAAAATGTAGATTTGTATTTTCAAAGGCATACAGTATATTTGAAATGTATTTTTAAAAATATTTTTCATATATTTTGTAATAAAAACGCATTTCAACATGCAGTATACAGTCAGGTACATAAATATTGGGACAGCGACACAATTCTAACATTTTTGGCTCTATACACCACAATGGATTTGAAATGAAACGAACAAGATGTGCTTTAACTGCAGACTGTCAGCTTTAATTTGAGGGTATTTACATCCAAATCAGGTGAACGGTGTAGGAATGACAACAGTTTGCATATGTGCCTCCCACTTGTTAAGGGACCAAAAGTAATGGGACAATTGGCTTCTCAGATGTTCCATGGCCAGGTGTGTGTTATTCCCTCATTATCCCAATTACAATGAGCAGATAAAAGGTCCAGAGTTCATTTCAAGTGTGCTATTTGCATTTGGAATCTGTTGCTGTCAACTCTCAAGATGAGATCCAAAGAGCTGTCACTATCAGTGAAGCCATCATTAGGCTGAAAAAACAAAACAAACCCATCAGAGAGATAGCAAAAACATTAGGCGTGGCCAAAACAACTTTTTGGAACATTCTTAAAAAGAAGGAACGCACCGGTGAGCTCAGCAACACCAAAAGACCCGGAAGGTCACGGAAAACAACTGTGGTGGATGAGCGAAGAATTCTTTCCCTGGTGAAGAAAACACCCTTCACAACAGTTGGCCAGATCAAGAACACTCTCCAGGAGGTAGGTGTATGTGTGTCAAAGTCACCAATCAAGAGAAGACTTCACCAGAGTGAATACAGAGGGTTCACCACAAGATGGAAACCATTGGTGAGCCTCAAAAACAGGAAGGCCAGATTAGAGTTTGCCAAACGACATGTAAAAAAGCCTTCACAGTTCTGGAACAACATCCTATGGACAGATGAGACCGACATCAACTTGTACCAGAGTGATGGGAAGAGAAGAGTATGGAGAAGGAACTGCTCATGGTCCTCAGCATACCACCTCATCAGTGAAGCATGGTGGTGGTAGTGTCATGGCGTGGGCATGTATGGCTGCCAATGGAACTGCTTCTCTTGTATTTATTGATGATGTGACTGCTGACAGAAGCAGCCGGATGAATTGTGAAGTGTTTCGGGAATATTATCGGCTCATATTCAGCCAAATGCTTCACAACTCATTGGACGCTTCACAGTGCAGATGGACAATGACCCAAAGCAGACTGCAAAAGACACCAAAGAAGTGGAATGTTCTGCAATGGCCAAGTCCATCACCTGACCTGAATCCGATTGAGCATTTCACTTGCTGAAGACAAAACTGAAGGGAAAATGCCCCAAGAACAAGCAGGAACTGAAGACAGTTGCAGTAGAGGCCTGGCAGAGCATCACCAGGGATGACACCCAGCGTCTGGTGATGTCTATGCGTTCCACACTTCAGGCTGTCATTGACTGCAAAGGATTTGCAACCAAGTATTAAAAAGTGAAAGTTTGATTTATGATTATTATTCTGTCCCATTACTTTTGGTCCCTTAACAAGTGGGAGGCACATATGCAAACTGTTGTCATTCCTACACCGTTCACCTGATTTGGATGTAAATACCCTCAAATTAAAGCTGACAGTCTGCAGTTAAAGCACATCTTGTTCGTTTCATTTCAAATCCATTGTGGTGTATAGAGCCAAAAATGTTAGAATTGTGTCCATGTCCCAACATTTATGGACCTGACTGTATATATATATTTATTGAAATATATTGAATACGGCCAAAATTGTAGCATTTCAAATATAGGTCAATATATTTGGGAAGAATAATTTTAAAATATATTTCAAATATATTTTTCTTCCATGTGGGCTAACAGAGGCTGCAGCTACAGATCCCACATTTTGGCCCCTCCCCCTCCAATGCATTTCACCTTCATTGACTACCATGGGTGCTCAACCTGCAGCCCGCCAGCTGTTGTGGAACTACACATCCCATGAGGCATTGCAAGCCACTGACAGTTATGACTCCCAAAAGCAGAGGCATGATGGGACTTGTTGTTCTGCAACAGCTGGAAGGCCGCAGGTTGAGCAGCCATGGTCACTAAGCCCAGTCCGGGTAAAATGCATCAGTGGGGGGTGGGGGGGGGGGGTAAGATGCAGGGACTGTAGCTGAAGCCTCTGTTAGCTTGCTGGCTGGTGTGGTTGATCTATGTGGTGTGCGCACCCTAATTTTGCTACTGTGATGGCTCCATGGAGTGTGACATGCTATTAGAGGGGCTGGCACCCATTGTAGGAGGAGGACTGATGGAAGGATGAACACGAGGTGTGTGAGTGACACAATTTTTGACATGTGGTTTTAATGGTTGAACTGGATGGACTTTTGTCTTTTTTCAGCCAGACTAACTATGTAACATAGTTACATACAGTAGTTAAATTTTTGCATAGTTACATACGCTATATTGCCAAAAGTATTGTCCCCGCCCTCCAAATTATTGGATTCAGGTGTTCCAATCCCCTCCATGGACGCAGGTGTATACAATCAAGCCCCTAGGCATGCAGACTGCTTCTACAAACATTGGTGAAAGAATGGGTCACTCTCAGGAACTCAGTGAATCCAAGCCTTCCATTACCAAGTGCAATGCAAAGCGTCGGTGCCGTGGTGTAAAGCACGCTGCCACTTGACTCTAGAGCATGGAGACGTGTTCTCTGGAGTGACCAATCACACTTCTCTGTCTGGCAATCTGATGGACGTGTCTAGGTTTGGTGGTTGCCAGAAGAACGGTACTTGCCTGACTGCATTGTGCCAAGTGTAAAGTTGGGGGGATTATGGCGTGGGGTTGATTTTCAGGGGTTGGGCTTGGCCCCCTAGTTCCAGTGAAGGGAACTCTTAAGGTGACATTTTGGACAATTTCATGCCCTCAACTTTGTGGGAAGAGTTTGGGGATGGCCCCTTCCTGTTCCAACATGACTGCCCACCAGTGCACAAAGCAAGGTCCATAAAGACATGGAGGAGCCAGTTTGGGGTGGAGGAACTTGACTGTCCTGCACAGAGTCCTGACCTCAACCCCATAGAACACCTTTGGGATGAATTAGAGCGGAGACTGCGAGCCAGGCCTCCTCCCCCGACATCAGTGCCTGACCTGACAAATGTGCTTCTGGAAGAATGGTCCAACCTTCCCATAGACACCCTCCTAAACCTTGTGGGGGGCCTTCCCAGAAGAGTTGAAGCTGTTATAGCTGCAAAGGGTGGGGCCAACTCACTATTGAACCCTACGGACTAAGACTGGGGGGCCATTAAAGGTCATGTGTGTGGGAAGGGCGGGGCCAACTCAATATTGAACCCTACGGACTAAGACTGGGGGGCCATTAAAGGTCATGTGCGGGGGAAAGGGCGGGGCCAACTCAATTATTGAACCCTACGGACTAAGACTGGGGGGCCATTAAAGGTCATGTGTGTGGAAAGGGTGGGGCCAACTCAATATTGAACCCTACGGACTAAGACTGGGGGGCCATTAAAGGTCATGTGTGTGGAAAGGGGCGGGGCCAACTCAATATTGAACCCTACGGACTAAGACTGGGAGGCCATTAAAGGTCATGTGCGTGGAAAGGCCGGGGCCAACTCAATATTGAACCGTACGGACTAAGACTGGGGGGCCATTAAAGGTCATGTGCGTGGAAAGGGCGGGGCCAACTCAATATTGAACCCTACGGACTAAGACTGGGAGGCCATTAAAGGTCATGTGCGTGGAAAGGGCGGGGCCAACTCAATATTGAACCCTACGGACTAAAACGGGGGGGCCATTAAAGGTCATGTGTGTGGAAAGGCCGGGGCCAACTCAATATTGAACCCTACGGACTAAAACTGGGGGGCCATTAAAGGTCATGTGTGTGGAAAGGGCGGGGCCAACTCAATATTGAACCCTACGGACTAAGACTGGGGGGCCATTAAAGGTCATGTGCGTGGAAAGGGCGGGGCCAACTCAATATTGAACCCTACAGGCTAAGACTGGGGGGCCATTAAAGGTCATGTGTGTGGAAAGGGCGGGGCCAACTCAATATTGAACCCTACGGACTAAGACTGGGGGGCCATTAAAGGTCATGTGCGTGGAAAGGGCGGGGCCAACTCAATATTGAACCCTACGGACTAAGACTGGGGGGCCATTAAAGGTCATGTGCGTGGAAAGGGCGGGGCCAACTCAATATTGAACCCTACGGACTAAGACTGGGGGACCATTAAAGGTCATGTGCGGGGAAAGGCCAGCGGCCCAATACTTGGGGCAATATAGTGTAGTTGTACAGTTGCATAGTTACATAGTTATTCAGTCAATCAACAGAAAAGAGAAAACCTCCATATATAAAACCCAACACCCACAGTTGATCCAGAGGAAGGCAACAAAAAAACCCTTTTAAAATGTTCTCCATATTTTTCGAAAATTGTGATTGTAGTCAATGTGAGGTTCTTTCATATGACGGATTTTCCTGCTTCTACAGTGACACGGCCTATGATTGCAGGCTGAACATGGCTGAGAACATACATGCTTTGAATGTTCTTGGGGCTACCAAGTCTTTATTTAATGTTGCAATTTTTTCAAAACTTTAAAAACTTGTAATTTATAAGATTTTGAAGATGCACCTGATTGGTTCCTAGTGTTTTAAGAAAAGGTCTGATCCTACCCTTCTTCCTTCAAAGCTTTGTTCCACCTTGTGTGGATATGGAATGAAAGAACGCCATATGGTTACATAGCTGCTCCAGAAAAAAAAAAAGACACGTCCATTGGAGATGAGCTTGGGTTCCATTCCAACATGGACGATAGCTGCTATTGCTGGGCCAATGAGGAGAGTCCCCACCCTGCAGAGACACTTATGCAGTGGAGTGTGACATCATTGACCCAATATGGCCATTTGCCTATATTTGGTCAGTGATGTCATGAGCACCCCGTGATGTCATGTGAAGTGATGTCATGAGCGCTCCTTCTTGTGCATCAGCTGAGGGGTGGAGAAACTTGCACTGGCGACAATGAACACTAACTTCCAGGTTTAGGCTGAACCCAAGCTCATCATTAAAGTCCATTGAGTTCAACCAAAAGAAAAAATAAATTGAATACAATAAAATACTGCATCCTCAGATCCACAACCTGGTTGCTGGAGGGGAAGTCAACCCTGGGTAAAGCTAGTTCCTGAGGAAGTCTGTTGTCACAGCTCTTACTGCAAAGAACCCTTTCTGTATGCAGAGCTTAAACATTTCCTCCTTCGGGCACAAAGGATGGCCCATATGACATTTACAGTGACTGCAAAGTGAACAAATTCATGGACTAACTGATGTATTTATAAATGGATGTAACCATTTCCTTTCCCTTGCAGATTGCTCAGACTGAACCCCAGAGAACATGTTCCAGGTCCACCGTGGAAAATCTGCCCAGTGGATGCCAGCAGGTGTGCCAGTGTAGACCTCCGCCATTATTGCCTCCTCCACCCCCTCCTCCGCCACCTCCAAGACTCCCAGCGCCTAGTGAGTACCCTGCTTTTGTATCTGCACATATTGGCACTCACAGGCCAGCATGATGGGCAGCTGGTTCTGGTGTATTCTGACCTGCTGCGGGTTCGTAGATCCAGAGTCTGTACTGTGTTCTTGTATCAGTCTTCTGTGGTTCTAATAGGTTTGAGGCTAGCTTGACAATGTATCAGGTTAATTATTATTTCATGTACTTCTATAGCATTATATTGGGCATTGTAGAGTACAAGGAACCATTGACTTTAGCCCCACCCCTGAGGAGCTTACAGTCTAATATGTGCCTATTGGCTGGTAACTCAGAGTGCATAGAAATCGGTGGCTCAGATTATCAGCCAGGCAAATAACATTTTCAGTGGAGGACCACCTATTTCTCTTGCCAGATTTACCCAAACCTGAAGGTCAGTTTTGGGCATTTAGGAGAAAAATCGAGGAGAAGATCCCCATACACAGAAAACGTACAAACTTTCCTCCTGCTGGCAGAAGAAACCGGCGCTGCAAGCCAGGAGTACTATACACTAAGTAGAAGAAAAGCTCGATGGTCCCAAGACCTCTACTTGATGCTGATATCTGGGGGCTTAGGTGCATCAAATGGAGCTCGTCTGTACTCCACAGCAAAAAAATGCCCATACACCTCTGACCTCAGCATTCATTCAACTTTATTGCTCCAGAGGCTGTGCACACAGAAGCTCCTCCTGACACGTTTCACCCAAAGCCAGCCTTAGGGTGAAACGCATCAGGACTAGTAAGTTCCCAAGCTTCCCAGACTTCTATGTCCATGTTTTCTGGAACAATAAAGTTTTATTGATCGCTGTGATCATCAATGTGTGGCCAGGGGTGGACTGACAACTCATAGGGTCCCCGGGCAATGGGGGATCATGGGGCCCCTGTGTGCTTGCCCACACACTCAAAGCACACCCAAAAAAGCCTATAAAAGGTACCAGGGGCATTTCATGGGGCCCCCTACTGACCCCGGGCCCTCGGGCAGTGCCCAAATGCTCGAATGGTCAGTCCGCCCCTGTGTGTGGCCCTTGCTTTGCTGTGGAAGAACTATTCACTAAGTACTTAGATTTGTCTTTTGGATAAAGCAGAGATGGGATAGAAACTGTTGTGGCTTTGTCTTCATTCATTGACGTCGCTGGGGTTGGTGTCAACTGGTGTGGTAACACATGGTGTCACATACCCCCCCCCCCCCCCCACACAATTTTTTAATTGCCCCTTTAAAATTTCCCCACAACAACCCGCTCCCCCATTATAATTACCTCATCCTCCTCTGTTACATATAATCTCCATGCGATACCCCCCCAATTATAATTACCCCTCACCTATTATAAATACCCTGGACCACCCCCCCTTCAATTATATTTACCCATGCCCCACAATTATAATTGCCCTGCAGCCCCCCCCCTCAATTATAATTACCTTTCCCTACACAATAATAATTACCCTGCAGCCTTCAATTTTATTTTCCCTGCTCCCACAATCTCACATTGCGTACAATTCCCCAGCACTCCCCCCCCCCCGCCCCGCCAGGAGGGTCTCTCACTTCTCCCCTGGCCACCATCACTCCATCCAGCTCTGGCTAGTAAACAACCGCCCATTACCAGGACAACTGGGGAGCGCGCAACGCGTGATGACGTCACTACATGCAGGAAAGAGCCAGGCTTGTCTGGGGGGGGGAGGCAGGGTGGACAGAGATACATACGGGGGCACATATATACATACAAAGGGCCTCTCACACATATATAAACCTACTTGATGGTGTCACCCCTCTGGCAGGTGTCACCCGGGAGTGGTCCGCAACCCCCCCCCCCCCCCCCCGTGATGCCACTGTCTTCATTTAGGGGACTTTCTTCCCTTCCTGTCCCAGTGACCACACAGGAAGTGAGGAAAAAAATCTATAATGTGAACACAGCCAACAAATAAACATGCAAAGGGAGCCCTTTTTTGTTCCTGGTGTCCCCATTGGAGAAATTATCATCACTTCCAGTCCCAGTGAGCACACAGGAAGTGAGTATAAATCTTCCTAGGAAGTGGCTGCAAACAAGTCGCAGGAGATCAGCAACATTGTGACAAAGCATAAACACCGAGCATTATCAAACTAAATTCTGTTCATTAAATATAGTTTGACCCCCCCAGACCTCCATACTATATACATTAAGAATTGGGTTTATTAGTTTCTTAGATTTCCAGGACCCCAGAATCCGAGATCCCAGATAGCTGACACATCGGTTCCGACTGGACCCAGGAAATGTTCCCGGCGGTGAGCTGTGGGGTTATCAGTTTGCAGGAGAGAATTTTCCGGCAAAGAGCCCAATATCTGTGAAAGCTTTCAGATGTGGTTTGGATTACCGCTAACAAAGGGCTCTCCTCCTTCCCCGGTGAGCGCGCCGCCAGCGCAGGTCAGGAGCCATTTATTAAATCTCCAGAAAAGGGTGCAGCTTGTGAAAAGCAGACGTTGGCCCCGAGATCACCCGATAAGTCCTGAGAAGCCGCTAATTTGTAGCAAAGAACTGGAGAGCAGCATAACAGAATGTTCCCGGAGGAAAGACGGAGCAGAAAACCTCAGAAAAGGTTCCCTGACCTGACTAAGCTCAGAACATTCAAAACATTGTAACTCCTTCTGCCAAGAACATGAGCTGTTTAAAGTCAATCTACAGCCCAAACTTTTTTGGAGGGAGGGATTGGAAGCCTTGGCAGGTCCAACTTGGGTGATTTCACTTCACTTTCTGCCCTGGAGAGACAACAGAAAGTTAGGGGAAATTCCCTCCTAGACAGTTGTCGCCGTAACAGGTATTGCCATTGGAAGATTCCCCCCTCGTCTCCTTTTCCATGGCCAGACGTGGAATAAGAGATGTTCCATCACAACAAGGGTGGAGCTTGATCTTGCGATTGCTCGGACCCATGTTTTTGGCTTGGAACTTGGAAGCCAGCTATTATTCTCAATCCAATGAGCTGCGGGTAGGGGATTCCTTGCCCCACAGCTGATGTTACAAAGCTCATGACATCCTTGACCTAATATGGGCACATGGCCATGACCCAATGATCATTGACTTAATATGGGCACATGACCATGACCCAATGATCATTGACTTAATATGGGCACATGACCATGACCCGATGATCATTGACTTAGCATGTGAACATGACCATGACCCAATGATCATTGGCTTAACATGAGAACATGACCATGACCCAATGATCATTGACTTAATATGGGCACATGACCATGACCCGATGATCAGTGACTTAATATGAGAACATAACCATGACCCAATGATCATTGGCTTAACATGAGAACATGACCATGACCCGATGATCATTGGCTTAACATGAGAACATGACCATGACCCAATGATCAGTGACTTAATATGAGAAAATGACCATGACCCAATGATCATTGGCTTAACATGAGAACATGACCATGACCCAATGATCATTGACTTAATATGGGCACATGACCATGACCCGATGATCATTGACTTAACATGTGAACATGACCATGACCCGATGATCAGTGACTTAATATGAGAACATAACCATGACCCGATGATCAGTGACTTAATATGAGAACATAACCATGACCCGATGATCAGTGACTTAATATGAGAACATAACCATGACCCAATTATCAGTGACTTAATATGGGCACATGGCTATGACCCAATGATCATTGCCTAATATGGACACGTGACCATGACCCAATGATCAGTGACCTAATATGAGAACATGACCATGACCCAATGATCAGTGACCTAATATGAGAACATGACCATGGCCCAATGAACAGTGACCTAATATGGACACATGGCCATGACACAATGATCACTGACCTAATATTATTATTATTATTATTATTATACAGGATTTATGGTGCCAGCAGTTTGCTCAGCACTTTACAATATAACGGGAGACACAATACATCAACAATACAGTTCAATACAAGAGGGATAGGAGGGCCCTGATCCTGGGAGCTTACAATGGGTACATGGCCATGACCCAGTAATGTTTAACCTAATATGGGCACATGGTCATGACCCAATGATTATTGACCTAATATGAGTACATGGCTATGACCCAATGGTCAGTGACTTAAAATGGGCACATGGCTATGACCAAATGATTATTGACCTAATATGGGCACCTGGCCATGACCCAATGATCAGTGACCTAATATAAGCACATGACCATGAACCAATGATCATTGCCTAATATGGACACGTGAAAATGATCCAATGATCAGTGACCTTATATGAGAACATGACCATGACCCAATGAACAGTGACCTAATATGGGCACATGGCCATGACACAATGATTATTGCCTAATATGGACACGTGACCATGATCCAATGATCAGTGACCTAATATGAGAACATGACCATGACCCAATGAACAGTGACCTAATATGGACACATGGCCATGACACAATGATTGACCTAATATGGGCACCTGGCCATGACCCAATGATCAGTGACCTAATATAAGCACATGACCATGAACCAATGATCATTGCCTAATATGGACACGTGACCATGATCCAATGATCAGTGACCTTATATGAGAACATGACCATGACCCAATGAACAGTGACCTAATATGGACACATGGCCATGACACAATGATTATTGCCTAATATGGGCACCTGGCTAAGATCCAATAATCATGGCCCTAATATGAGCACATGACCATGATCCAATAATCATTGACTTACTATGAGCGCATGGCCATGACCCAATAATCATTGACCTAATATGGGCACACAATATGGCCACACAGTCAAACATCAATAAAAACCTGGGGGAATGGATAGGTAGCGCTTGAACCATGGTTTGTCCTATTGGTATTACTGTTTTATGGAGAGGGGTAGGATGCCCTTGCATGTTCTTTTTTTTTTTTTTTTCTATCCAATTGGGGTGATTTCCCTTTGCCTCCTGTTCTAGAGACACAATGGAAAGTAAGGAGAAATCCCCTTCTAGACAGTTGTCACTAGATCAAGTACCCCATTGGAAGATTTCCATTTGCCTCCTTTTCTGGCGACCACTGTAGAATTTTGGATATCCCATCACTAGGGATCAGCTGTGTTTATTCAGACCCATGTTTCCGTCCAAACCCAGAGGACAGCTGTCATTCTTTGTCCAATAATGAGCTGTGGGTGGGGGAACTTCACAGAGGGACAGAGAGGCTCATGACATCATTGACCTAATATGGTCATTTAGTCAGAGTGCAATAATAAACTGGGGGAAAGGATAGGTAATGCTGGAACCCTGGTATGTTTTACTAGTATTACTGTTTTTTTGGGGGGGAGGGTTGGAATCCCTGCCCCATTTTTGTTTGGCATGGGACAAACATTTTCTTTTTCAGAGTGTCTGGATTCAGGGCTGTGGTTAATATATATATATATAATTTTTATCAATTTACAAAATGCAAAGAGAGTGCACAGAAAAAAAATCTAAATCAAATCAATATTTAGTGTGACCACCCTTTGGCTTCAAATCATCATCAATTGAATTCAAGCTCTTTAGAAGAAGCACGGGCAACACTGAGGAGCGTAAACACAGTGGTATGGTAACGTTGAGGAGCATAGACACAGTGGTATGGTAACGTTGAGGAGCATAGACGCGGTGGTCTGGTAACGTTGAGGAGCATAGACACAGTGGTCGGGTAACACTGAGGAGCGTAGACACAGTGGTCGGGTAATGTTGAGGAGCATAGACGCCGTGGTCTGGTAACGTTGAGGAGCGTAGACACAGTGGTCGGGTAATGTTGAGGAGCATAGACGCGGTGGTCTGGTAACATTGAGGAGCGTAGACACAGTGGTCGGGTAACATTGAGGAGCGTAGACACAGTGGTCGGGTAACGTTGAGGAGCTTAGACGCGGTGGTCGGGTAATGTTGAGGAGCATAGACGCGGTGTGGTCTGGTAACGTTGAGGAGCTTAGACGCAGTGGTCGGGTAACATTGAGGAGCGTAGACACAGTGGTCAGGTAACGTTGAGGAGCGTAGACGCAGTGGTCAGGTAACATTGAGGAGCATAGACACAGTGGTCAGGTAACGTTGAGGAGCGTAGACGCAGTGGTTGGATAACGTTGAGCATAGACGCAGTGGTCGGTCAAAGAAAACTTAATGCAGCAGATGAAAGCCACATCATGCTTACTTTCCTTCCACATTGAAAGACGTCCAGCAGTGCCATCAGCACAGAATTGGCAGAAACCAGTGGGACCCGGGTACACCCATCTACTGTCCAGAGAAGTCTGGCCAGAAGAGGTCTCCATGGAAGAATTGTGGCCAAAAAGACAGACCTCCGACATGGAAACAAGGCTATGGGACCCAACTATGCAGGAAAACATAGAACTGGGGTGCAGAAAATGGCAGCAGGTACTCTGGACTGATGAGTCACAATGTGAAATATTTGGCTGTAGCAGGAGGCAGTTTGTTGGCGAAGGGCTGAAGAGTGGTACAATAATGAGTGTCTGCATTCAACTGTGAAGCATGGTGGAGGTTCCTTGCAAGTTTGGGGCTGCATTTCTGCAAATGGAGTTGGAGATTTGGTCAAAATCAATGGTGTCCTCAATGCTGAGAAATACAGGCAGATACTTCTCCATCTTGCCATCAGGGAGGCGTGTGATTGGCCCCAAATGTATTCTGCAGCAGGACAACCACCCCAAACATACAGCCAATGTCATTAAGAACTATCTTCAATGTAAAGAAGAACAAGGAGCCCTGGAAACGATGGTTTGGCCCCCACAGAGCCCTGATCTCACCATTGTAGAGTCTATCTGGGATGACATGAAGAGACAGAAGGATTGGAGGCGACCGACATCCACAGAAGATCTGGGCTTCGTCCTCCAAGATGTCCATAGAACAACCTACCTGCTGAGTTCCTTCACTGTGTGCAAGTCTACCTAGAAGAAGGCAAAGGGTGGTCACCCCAAATATTGATTGGATTTTGATTTTTCTTCTCTTCATTTACCTTCCACTTTGTCAATTGATAAATATAAACTATTAACGCTTCAATTTCTGAAAGCATTCTTCATTTACAGCAATTTTTCACACCTGCCTATAACTTTTGCACAAGTCAGTACATAGAACAAATACAGATTTCAAGAATTTTTTTATATATTTACTGACCAATTTTATGGCTGTAAAATATATCAAAATAAATAATTTCCCATGATTCATTGGGGTCTTCCCTGATCTCATCCTCCTGTGGATTGTGCTACATACAATCCAGAATAGTGCGATTCTATTTTTACCGCCACGCCAACCAGCCTAGGCGGTCCTGTCCCTCAGACGGGTCATCGGAGAGAACAGGTCTGGTTGTTATTCTGGGAGATGTACGATCTCCTCGTTAAAGAGTTTATTTAATAAAGTGGAAATAGTTTTTAAGCCGGGCTATAAATAGCGTGCGCTTAACGATTCAGCGCTTGTCCCATTTCCTCAATAAAATCCGTCGTCCCGCGTTATGGATGCTGAGCCGTGACAAAAGTCAACCTGATTATGCCAGAGCTGTAATTATTTCTCTGCGCCGGCCTGCGCAGTTCCGAAGCTCATTAAACGTTGCCAGGCCCCGCTCATTATTAAATTGTGCCGCGTTTAATCTTCGTAATAATTGGTAATTGTGCGAAAGGAGAGAGAGCGCTGATTATCGAGCCGCTCGGATCCGTGTTGTTTTTATATGACATGATCGGGAACAGTCATCTGCTGATACTTATTATATCACTAAAGAAAAGAGAGATGATGCAGTCCTCTGCTATTAAAGGGAACCTGTCTACAATTCATAAATACAAAAAATAGGAAACTAACTTCAAGCGGGACTGCTACAACTGCCTCAACCCCTGCCTGGACCTGACTACTCTTGATTGACCCCTGCCTTGACCCCTGCCTAGACTTGACTACTCTTTGTTTGCCGCCTGGCTCAACACCGCCCTGGACCTGACTATTCTCTAGCTTTCCATCTGTCTCAACCCCACTTTGGACCTGACTACCCGCTTGATTGCCGCCTGCCTTGACCCCTGCCTAGTCTTGACTATTTATTTGTTTGCCGCCTGGCTCAACACCGCTGTGGACCTGACTATTCTCTAGCTTTCCATCTGTCTCAACCCCACTTTCGACCTGACTACTCTCTTGATTGCTGCCCGCCTTGACCCCTGCCTGGACCTGACTACTATTCTGTTTGCCGCCTGCCTCAGTCCCTGCGAAGACCTGACTACTTATTTAATTGCTGTCTGTCTCAACCCCTACTTGGACCTGACTACTTCCTTGATTGCTGCATTCCATGAACCCTGCCTGGAGTTGACTACTTCCTTGATTGCTGCATTCCATGACCCCTGCCTGGACCTGACTACTTCCTTGATTGCTGCATTCCAAGACCCCTGCCTGGACCTGACTACTCTGTTTTTGTCGCCTAGCGTGAACCCTGTCTGTCTGGACCTTACTACTCTCTTGTTTGATGCTTGTCTCGACCTCCATCTGTACCTGACTACTGTCATGATTGCCATCTGGCTTGATCCCTGCCTGGACCTCACTACTCTTTTAATTGCCACCTGCTTCAACTCATGCCTGGACCCAACTAATTATTTAATTGCTGCCTGCTTCAATCCCTGCCTGGACCTGACTACTTTTTCTTTGTCACCTACCGCGACCCCTGTCTGGACCTTTCTACTCCCTTGTTTGATGCTTGTCTCAACCTCCATCTGGACCTGACTACTGTCATGATTGCCATCTGGCTTGACCCCTGCCTGGACCTCACTACTCTTTTAATTGCCCCCTGACTGAACCCATGCCTGGACATTACTACTCTCTTGTTTACCGCCTGCCTCAACCCCTTTCTGAACCTGATTACTATCTTGATTGCTGCCTGCCTTGACCCCTTCCTGGACTTGACTACTCTTTGACACTTGCCTCAACCCATGCCTGGACCCAGCTACTTATTTAATTGCTGCCTTCCTCAACCCTTGCTTGAACCTGACTACTTCCTTGATTGCTACCTGCCATAACCCCTGCCTGGACCTGACTACTCTTTCTTTGTCACCTAGTGCGACCCCTGTGTGGACCTTTCTACTCTCTTGTTCGATGCTTGTCTCGACCTGTGTCTGGACCTGACTACTCTTTGTTTGATGCTTAGCTCTACTCTCTTGCTTGATGCTTGTCTCAGCCCTCCGTCTGGACCTGACTACTCTCATGATTGTCATCTGGCTTGACCTCTGCCTGGACCTCACTACTCTTTTAATTGCCCCCTGACTGAACCCATGCCTGGACATTACTACTCTCTTGTTTGCAGCCTGCCTCAACCCCTTTCTGAACCTGATTACTCTCTTGATTGCTGCCTGCCTTGACCCCTGCCTGGACCTGACTACTCTTTGTTTGCCACCTGCCTCAACTCATGCCTGGACCTAACTACTTATTTAATTGCTGCCTTCCTCAACCCCTGCTTGAACCTGATTACTTCCTTGATTGCTGCCTGCCATGACCCCTGCCTGGACCTGACTACTTCCTTGATTGCTGCATTCCATGACCCCTGCCTGGACCTGACTACTTCCTTGATTGCTGCATTCCAAGACCCCTGCCTGGACCTGACTACTCTGTTTTTGTCGCCTAGCGTGAACCCTGTCTGGACCTTACTACTCTCTTGTTTGATGATTGTCTCGACCTCCATCTGTACCTGACTACTGTCATGATTGCCATCTGGCTTGATCCCTGCCTGGACCTCACTACTCTTTTAACTGCCACCTGCCTCAACTCATGCCTGGACCCAACTAATTATTTAATTGCTGCCTGCTTCAATCCCTGCCTGGACCTGACTACTTTTTCTTTGTCACCTACCACGACCCCTGTCTGGACCATTCTACTCCCTTGTGTGATGCTTGTCTCAACCTCCATCTGGACCTGACTACTGTCATGATTGCCATCTGGCTTGACCCCTGCCTGGACCTCACTACTCTTTTAATTGCCCCCTGACTCAACCCATGCCTGGACATTACTACTCTCTTGTTTACCGCCTGCCTCAACCACTTTCTGAACCTGATTACTATCTTGATTGCTGCCTGCCTTGACCCCTTCCTGGACTTGACTACTCTTTGTTTGCCGCCTGCCTCAACCCCTTTCTGAACCTGATTACTCTCTTGATTGCTTTCCGCCTTGACCCCTGTCTGGACCTGACTACTCTTTGTTTGCCACCTGCCTCGACTCATGCCTGGACCCAACTACTTATTTAATTGCTGCCTTCCTCAATCCCTGCCTGGACCTGACTACTTTTTCTTTGTCACCTACTGCAACCCCTATCTGGACCTTTCTACTCCCTTGTTTGATGCTTGTCTCGTCCTCTGTCTGGACCTGACTACTCTCATGATTGCCACCTGGCTTGACCCCTGCCTGGACCTCACTACTCTTTTAATTGCCCCCTGACTCAACCCATGCCAGGACATTACTACTCTCTTGTTTGCTGCCTGTCTCAACCCCTTTCTGGACCTGATTACTCTCTTGATTGCTGCCTGCCTTGAGCCCTGCCTGGACTTGACTACTCTTTGTTTGCCACCTGCCTCAACCCATGCCTGAACCCAACTACTTATTTAATTGCTGCCTTCCTCAACCCCTGCTTGAACCTGATTACTTCCTTGATTGCTACCTGCCATAACCCCTGCCTGGACCTGACTACTCTTTCTTTGTCAACTAGCGTGACCCCTGTGTGGATCTTTCTACTCTCTTGTTTGATGCTTGTCTCGACCTGTGTCTGGACCTGACTACTTTTGTTTGTCGCTTAGCCCTACTCTCTTGGTTGATGCTTGTCTCAGCCCTCCGTCTGGACCTGACTACTCTCATGATTGCCATCTGGCTTGACCCCTTCCTGGACCTCACTACTCTTTTAATCAACCCATTCCTGGACATTATTACTCTCTTGTTTGCTGCCTGCCTCAACCTCTTGTTTGGACCTGACTACACTCTTGCTGAATGCCATTACCCTTTAATTACCTCCTGCCTTGATTCCTGCCTAGACTGACTACTCATTTGTTTGCTGCCTGCCTTGACCCTTGCCTGGACCTGAATACACTTTTAACAGCCACATGCCTCAACCCCTGCCTAGACCTTACTATTCTTTTGTTTGCTGCCTGGCTAGACCCCTGTCTGGACCTGGCTATTTTCTTGCTGATTCCGCAGTGTACTGGCTTCATACTTTAGCCTTCCTATCCTCGCTTACCCCTTGGTGGGGTGAACCTGAGGGCCGTGACCTGGTACCAATCCACAGCAAAGAGCTACAGGGGCCATTAGGGCTCCCGGCCCATCTATACCTTTTAGAAGCTCTGGTGAAGACCAGCTGCTACTTAGACTCAGTGTGACCCCTGGTGAGACCACATCACCCGCCATTGCCGTAACACAGAACCTTGCACTACATATAGTAGCTGTTAATAAATCTAAAGGAGATTGGACAATCAGATCACATGTGTGTCCAGGTTTAAGGCATTAAAAATGGCCACAAGACGACTGAACCTGACATACTCCCGGAGGTGCAGCACTTGAATGTGAACAGACAGAGCCGCCATGTACCATCTGCATTTATTAAGAGGCCAACGATCTACTGCCATCCATTCACTGGTATTTTTGTGAATAACTGACCCTATTAAAGACTTTCCTGCTGGTTCCAGTAGAGAATTTTCCATTCTTGCTTCTATTGGCTGACTGCCACACCACCAACCCACAACCGATGTCCAGGGATGAGGAAGTAAACTTTATAATCCCCTTTAACATTTGCAGTTGGATGAGAACACCCGAGGCGAATGTCCGGCGTATGAGGAAGAAGGTTTCTAGATTTGCCCCAGAATCTCTGAAACAGTTTACAATAGCAAAACTTTCTGTAAGGCAGCATGACACAGCCATAGATAATATAAAAGGAGATAACGAATAAATAGTAACAAGAGATTGTCTTTAAGATATGGATGTAATTAAGTCAGTGAAGACGCTATCTCCTGCCCGCAGGCTAAGTCTGTACTTCATTTCAAGGAAGATTGCTTCTTTTATCTGTTGTGTTCATAGGGCATAGAGGCCCAGGTATTGGATTGGGTGGATAAATCCGAAGCACAATAAACACCACAATAACCTTGTGGAAATTAAAGTGGACTTGTAGTGAAAAAAAAAAAGCTCATGGCTGTTTTAAAGCGGAACTCCGGCCTCCCCTTCAGTCTTGCACAGTTGTACCAGATCCTCTCCTGGACTGAAACTGCTTACTCTGACTTTAATGCACACCATGAGCTTCTCGCAATGTGCATTAGAGGCTGCTATGAGTTAAGTAAAGCATCATCTAGCCCTTTCCTCCCCAACCTGACTGTGCCTGACTCCCCCCCCCCCTTAGATTCATTGGATTTCAGCTCTTTTAATCATGGAGGCTCAGTATCACATGCAAGCATCACCTAGAGTGGCCTGTATGCAAATGAAGCCCACCTAGAAATACCCAATCCTGCAGACTGACACCCACCCATCAAGGCATTTTAATATTTACATACAGTGATCATTGGGCCATGGCCATGTGCTCATATTATGTCAGTGATCATTGGGTCATGCCCATGTGCCCATATTAGGTCAATGACTATTGGGTCATGGCCATGTGTCCAGATTATGTCAGTGATCATTGGGCCATGGCCATGTGCCATATCAGGTCAATGATAATTGGGTCATGGCCATGTGTCCATATTATATCAATGATAATTGGGTCATGGCCATGTGTCCATATTATATCAATGACTATTGGGTCATGGCCATGTGTCCATATTATATCAATGACTATTGGGTCATGGCCATGTGTCCATATTATATCAATGACTATTGGGTCATGGCCATGTGTCCATATTAGGTCAGTGATTATCGGGTCATGACCATATTTTAGTCAGTGATCATTGGGCCATAGCCATGTGCCCATATTAGGTCACTAATAATTGGGTCATGGCCATGTGTCCATATTAGGTCAATGATTATTGGGTCATGGCCATGTGTCCAGATTATGTCAGTGATCATTGGGCTATGGCAATGTGCCCATATTAGGTCAATGATAATTGGGTCATGGCCATGTGTCCATATTATATCAATGACTATTGGGTCATGGCCATGTGTCCATATTATATCAATGACTATTGGGTCATGGCCATGTGTCCATATTATGTCAATGACTATTGGGTCATGGCCATGTGTCCATATTATGTCAATGACTATTGGGTCATGGCCATGTGTCCATATTAGGTCAATGACTATTGGGTCATGGCCATGTGTCCATATTATGTCAGTGATCATTGGGCCATGGCCATGTGCCCATATTGCGTCAATGACTATTGGGTCATGGCCATGTGTCCAGATTATGTCAGTGATCATTGGGCCATGGCCATGTACCCATATTAGGTCAATGATAATTGGGTCATGGCCATGTGTCCATATTAGGTCAATGACTATCGGGTCATGGCCATGTGTCCATATTAGGTCAATGATTATTGGGTCATGGCCATGTGTCCATATTAGGTCAATGACTATAGGGTCATGGCCATATATCCATATTAGGTCAATGACTATCGGGTCATGGCCATGTGTCCATATTAGGTCAATGACTATCGGGTCATGGCCATGTGTCCATATTAGGTCAATGATTATTGGGTCATGGCCATGTGTCCATATTAGGTCAATGACTATTGGGTCATGGCCATATGTCCATATTAGGTCAATGATCATTGGGCCATCAATATTAGGTCACTGATAATTGGGTCATGGCAATGAGTCCACATTAGGTCAATGACTATTGGGTCATGGCCATGTGTCCATATTAGGTCAATGATTATTGGGTCATGGCCATGTGTCCATATTAGGTCAATGACTATTGGGTCATGGCCATATGTCCATATAAGGGCAATGACTATCGGGTCATGGCCATGTGTCCATATTAGGTCAATGACTATCGGGTCATGGCCATGTGTCCATATTAGGTCAATGATTATTGGGTCATGGCCATGTGTCCATATTAGGTCAATGACTATTGGGTCATGGCCATATGTCCATATTAGGTCAATGATCATTGGGCCATAGCCATGTGCCCATATTAGGTCACTGATAATTGGGTCATGGCAATGAGTCCACATTAGGTCAATGACTATTGGGTCATGGCCATGTATCCATATTAGGTCAATGATTATTGGGTCATGGCCATGTGTCCATATTAGGTCAATGATTATTGGGCCATGGCCATGTGTCCATATTACGTCAATGATTATTGGGTCATGGCCATGTGTCCATATTAGATCAATGATTATTGGGTCATGGCCATGTGTCCATATTAGGTCAATGATCATTGGATCATGGCCATGAGTCCACATTAGGTCATTGATCATTGGGTCATGGCCATCTGCTCATATTAGTTCAATGATCATTGGATCATGGTCACAAGCTCATATTAGGTCAATAATAATTGGGTCATGGCTATCTGCTCATATTATGTCACTGGTGCTACAACCATCCCCAGCCCATTGAGTAAATCAGTTGCAGAATGGGGAATCTCTTGCCTCCAGTGTATTGGCCTAGCAATGATGGCTAACTTCGAGATGCAGACGAACTTGAGTTTGGACCTAACCCTAGTTCATCACTATTGACAAAGGTCATCAGAACAAAATAGGACAGGGTTAATTTCCCCAGGGAGAGACAGACAGCAGTAATAATTGCTATGGAACCCTCACTCACCTATCTAGTGAGGAACTGACACATGGAAGCAGGTGAGTGTTTTCACTGCACATTTTAGTGATCTTGTGGCTGGTAAGTTCTCACCAGCAACAGGATCACAAGTGCAATAAGGAAATCAAGTTCTGCTCAAGTTTACTTAGGAGAGAAAGTAAGAGTAGATATTAGAAAGTAGGGTAATTAGCACACAATGAGATTTCTGGAAATGGCAGCAGTTTCCGTAGATCTGAACTCTTGATCAAAACCAAAATTCTTGGACAGTTGCCATGTAGTACCCTCCCACCCATAAATATTTTTCAAATTAAAAAAGAATTTTCACAAGCAACACATCATTAATTACAAGAGATATTAATTTCTGCTTTCTCAGAATACCTTATCTAGTTGACGGACCTTGAGACATCTTCCGAGAATTCCTTACTGTAGAGCAGCCTTTTTCAACCAGGGTACCTTGTGGTTTCTTCAGGGGTGCCTTTGCAAAATGTCTAGAAATTGCCAAAAAATTTGTATACAAGCCAGCGGGTGGAACAAGCCTGCTTTTTAGTTACACAAAGCCAGAGGTTTTCATTAGAACCTTCTAGCCACCGACATTCTGAGAACCAATGACATCATACGTTGCTAAGGAGGATGTCGCTTGCCTGCGCATCATCTTTGTTCCACCCCTCTTCGTCAGTGCTGGGGTCACATTAGCTGATTGATAGAGAGAAACTGAGGGGGAAGAGAAACACTTGAATACTAGGCAGTACCGGTGTGCAAAAATGTATTTGCTTTGGAAGAATAAATCACTTCTAACGTTGGGTGTCCTACATGTGTGGATGTTGCTGCGTTATATAGAACCTCGAGACTGTCCATAACTTTAGAGGGTGTCTGGAGACTGTCCATAATTTTAGAGGGTGTCTGGAGACTGTCCATAATTTTAGAGGGTGTCTCAAGACTGTCCATAACTTTAGAGGGTGTCTGGAGACTGTCCATAATTTTAGAGGGTGTCTCAAGACTGTCCATAATTTTAGAGGGTGTCTCAAGACTGTCCATAATTTGACTGTCCATAGTTTTAGAGGGTGCCTTGACATTGTCCATAATTTTATAGGGCAGTGATGGCGAACCTTTGTGAGCCCGAGTGCCCAAACTGCAACCCAAAACCAACTTATTTCTTTCAAAGTGCCAACACTGCAATGAAACCTGAATATCGAGCTTTTGGTTTAGAAAAAACAACTCGTACAGTAGTGCAAACTAATTAACAGTACAGGGATGACCAGAGACTGCGGACACAGTACAGGGATGACCAGAGACTGCGGACACAGTACAGGAGATGACCAGAGACTGCGGACATAGTACAGGAGATGACCAGAGACTGCGGACACAGTACAGGGATGACCAGAGACTGCGGACACAGTACAGGGATGACCAGAGACTGCGGACAGTACAGGAGATGACCAGAGACTGCGGACACAGTACAGGAGATGACCAGAGACTGCGGACACAGTACAGGAGATGACCAGAGACTGCGGACACAGTACAGGAGATGACCAGAGACTGCGGACACAGTACAGGAGATGACCAGAGACTGCGGACACAGTACAGGAGATGACCAGAGACTGCGAACAGTACAGGAGATGACCAGAGACTGCGGACAGTACAGGGATGACCAGAGACTGCGGACACAGTACAGGGATGACCAGAGACTGCGGACAGTACAGGGATGACCAGAGACTGCGGACAGTACAGGGATGACCAGAGACTGCGGACACAGTACAGGGATGACCAGAGACTGCAGACACAGTACAGGGATGACCAGAGACTGCGGACAGTACAGGGATGACCAGAGACTGCGGACACAGTACAGGAGATGACCAGAGACTGTGGACACAGTACAGGAGATGACCAGAGACTGAGGACAGCACAGGGATGACCAGAGACTGCGGACACAGTACAGGGATGACCAGAGACTGCGGACAGCACAGGGATGACCAGAGACTGCGGACAGTACAGAGATGACTGCTGACCTTTGGGGAGGGAGGGGGAGCGGGTACCTGAATTTGACAGGTACCCGCTCTTACTTCCGCAGAGTTTTTTTTTATCTTACCTGTTCCTCGATCCAGCCGCGCGCTGTCTTCCCGGCTTCTGTAGTGTGGGCGCTCGTCGGATGCCCAGTGCGCATGCGCGAGAAGCGCTGCGCTTTGTGATTGGTCCGGCGGCTTCTGGGATCTGTCATGTGTCCCAGGTACCGCCTTACCATTCACAAAGAGCACTGCTTCTTGCGCATGCGCACTTGGGACCCGGCTGTCACGCACACTACAGCCGGGAAGACAGCGCGCCGCTGGATTCTCCTGGCGTGCCCACAGATAAGTCTCGGCGTGCCGGCTGTGGCACGCGTGCCACGGGTTCGCCATCACTGTTATAGGGTGTCTCAAGACTGCCTATAATTTTAGAGGGTGCCTCAAGACTGTCAATAATTTTAGCAGGTGTCTCAAAACTGTCCATAATTTTAGAGGGTCCCTCAGGACTGTCCATAATTTAGAGGGTGTCTCGAGACTGCCCATAATTTTAGTGGGTGCCTTGACATTGCCCATAATTTTAGAGGGTGCCTCAAGACTGTCCATAATTTAGAGGGTGTCTCGAAACTGTCCATAATTTTAGAGGGTGCCTTGACATTGCCCATAATTTTAGAGGGTGTCTCAAGGCTGTCCATAATTTTAGAGGGTGCCTTAAGACTGTCCATAATTTTAGAGGTTGTCTCAAGGCTGTCCATAATTTTAGAGGGTGTCTCAAGACTGTCCATAATTTTAGAGGGTGCCTTGAGACTGTTCATAATTTTAGAGGGTGCCTTGACATTGTCCATAACTTTAGAAGGTGTCTCAAGACTGTCCATAATTTTAGAAGGTGTCTCAAGACTGTCCATAATTTAGAGGGTGTCTCGAAACTGTCCATAATTTTAGAGGGTGCCTTGACATTGCCCATAATTTTAGAGGGTGTCTCAAGGCTGTCCATAATTTTAGAGGGTGCCTTAAGACTGTCCATAATTTTAGAGGTTGTCTCAAGGCTGTCCATAATTTTAGAGGGTGTCTCAAGACTGTCCATAATTTTAGAGGGTGCCTTGAGACTGTTCATAATTTTAGAGGGTGCCTTGACATTGTCCATAACTTTAGAAGGTGTCTCAAGACTGTCCATAATTTTAGAGGGTGTCTCAAGGCTGTCCATAATTTTAGAGGGTGCCTTAAGACTGTCCATAATTTTAGAGGGTGCCTTGAGACTGTTCATAATTTTAGAGGGTGCCTTGACATTGTCCATAACTTTAGAAGGTGTCTCAAGACTGTCCATAATTTTAGAAGGTGTCTCAAGACTGTCCATAATTTTAGAGCTTGCCTTGACTGAAAAAAGGTTGAGAAACACTGCTGTAGATCAAAGAGATGCTCTGTCTTTGTGTTCCACAGCAAGATATTCCAAGACATCTTCTGCAAAGTCATTCTAACAAGCGAACCTGATATTATTACTTAAAGAAGCTACCATTAGCATATAAGCACTTGTAATTTAATTATTAGCAAAACAATAATTATTTTTCTTTGTCGGTTGCGGAGCTAAGGAAACGCGGAAGTCCACAAATACTATGGAATACTATGAAAGTGTCAATTTTGACATGAGAGGCTGGGAGCACCATTCTCGTCGTTTCCTTGATCCTGAGGGTCTCTGCTGTTCTGGCTCAGCTCAGGCCGCGCGCTCTGCGTGCTTGTTGCATGCGGCCGTGTGATTTATAATAATTAGATTCAGTGCAGCGGAAGGGATTTTCTGAAGGGGAACTCACGATGAAATTTGTCTTTGCCCAGAACACCAGATCGATATCTCCCGTAATGCAGCAACTATTCTGAGCGTCATAAATCTGTTGATGTGACAGAGGTCACAGTGCTTCCCCCCCCTCCTTATCGATAAATTTTTATGCACCTGCCACCGAGTACAGAAGGAAAATAAAAAATGCCTTTGTCCCTTTCACTGGTGACTTTCATGTGCTGTATTTTAATGGGAGGGTTTATTTTACCCGCCTTGTCATAACCTGGCATCGAACGATTCTGCTGACCGATGCAAGTGCATAAACGTCCTGTCAGCAGCCATGATCTTGCTGCTGTTTCTGTTGGGCAGCGATCAGCTGTTTTGCAAAAACGATCGCTTTTACAGGTGAAATGGGAGAGTTGGAGACGCATTAAACCGCTGGGCTGACTTCGCATGGAGGAACATCCAGTCCCCCTTCTCCGATGTGGTGGATTATCCTGGGAGTGACGAGGATTTTGTCTTCTGTTACAGCCAGGGAAGTAGCTAATCAAGTACGATCTGTGCTTGGTTAGCTGCAGGGGAGACATCAGAGGTCTACTAGACCCCCAATGTCTACATAAAGAGGAACTGTCACCTGCTCAAAGCTGTCACAAAGCTTTTAAAGGAGAAATCGAATGGCAGCGAATAATTCTGCTGACAGATGCAAGTGCATAAACGTCCTGTCAGCAGCCATGATCTTGCTGCTGTTTCTGTTGGGCAGCGATCAGCTGTTTTGCAAAAACGATCGCTTTTACAGGCGAAATGGGAGAGTCAGGGACACGTTAAACCGCTGGGCTGACCTCGCATGACCTGACCTCGTAACATCCAGTCCCCCTTCTCCGCTGTGGTGGATTATCCTGGGAGTGACGAGGATTTTGTCTTCTGTTACAGCCAGGGAAGTAGCTAATCAAGCATGATCTGTACTTGGTTAGCTGCAGTGGAGGGCAGGGGAGACATCAGAGCTCTACTAGACCCCGATGTCTACATAAAGAAGAACTGTCACCTGCTCAAAACTGTCACAAAGCTTTTAAAGGAGAAATGGGAGAGTTGGGGAAACGTGAAACTGCTGGGCTGACCTCACATGGAGGAACATCCAGTCCCCCTTCTCCGCTGTGGTGAATTATCCTGGGAGTGACGAGGATTTTGTCTTCTGTTACAGCCAGGGAAGTAGCTAGTCAAGCATGATCTGTACTTGATTAGCTGCAGTGGAGGGCAGGGGAGACATCAGAGGTCTACTAGACCCCCGATGTCTACATAAAGAGGAACTGTCACCTGCTCAAAGCTATCACAAGGGGGCCTGTTAGGGCGCTTGTGATAACGAAACCTTTCAGGGTAGGTTCACATCTGTGTTGGTGGTGCCGCTGCGGATCCACACAAAAATCCATGCAGCCGCACACAGGAATGCGGACCCGCGGGCGGGTGCCATTAATTCTAATGGAACTCCACCCGCACTGGAATTGTCCTTACATTACCCCTCATCTCCACCACACGGCTTCTACATATCACCCTCACTCCTACCCTTTCCTTTTAGGCTTGGTTCACATATGAGCGGGTGATGCCGCTGCGGACGCCATTATTTCTAATGGCACGCGGCCCGCACTGGAAATCGCAATCGTACTGAGAATTAAGGTTCCCATGCGGGCTGCGTTTTCAAGAGAAGTGCAGGGACTTCTTCCCTGCATTTCCCAGGGCACGGGAGTTCATTCAAATTAATGGGCTCTCGTGCTCGCACAGAACGCGGACCGCAGGAACACGGATATGTGAACCGGGGGTCATTGAAAAAAAAAGTGTAAGAAAATGCATTTATATATGTAGCACCCTCCTATATGTGTAGCACCTCCAGCTAGGGGGAGATAGACCCTGACAGCTAGAGAGGAGCTGATTAGCAGCTCAGGCGAGATAGTCAGAGGGGTCAAATTCTGGTCAGGACTGAGAGACTCTGCAGGCCAGCCCCTCTGCTCTGAGGCTTTCGGAGGAGGGCCTTGGAGGCAATGGGTGGATCTGAGGAGTGGCTGGCTACACTCTTGAGGGACGTCAGCCAATCCCCAGCAGGAGGCTTGGCAAGGGGTTGGGGCTCCCTTAGAAGTGGAAGAGCCTGCTCAGTAGGAGGCGAGTCGGGTGGTAAGAGAGGATTGTGGAGCAAGAAGATGTGAGGTTGGAGGTAGAAGGCTGCCAAGAGGGCCTAGTGAGATGGGGCCTGCCTGCCTGCCAGCCTGGAGCTGGAAAGGAGGAAAACTCTGGACTCACTGGCCCCCTGAGAGAGGACCACCTGTATGGCAGCTGATAAGCCTAATAGCGGCAGCCATCCTGCAAGCGGTACGGGAGAGGATCTGAGAGAGTACACTTGCACTCACCTACTAGTGACGGGAGTCACGTTGGGTGGGGGTGCCCATGGAACACAGCCCCCTTTGGAAAGGTGGGGAGACCCTTGTCTCAGCTCCCCATATCCCTATTATGTGTAAGTCACCTTATGTCTGTTAGGGGTACAGGGTGAAATGTCTTGCTATTAAGTAGACATGTATAGGTGGGGTGTGGGGGGTTGTTCATTGTTTACTGCCAAGTGGTCCCATTGTTCTATTGTGTGTCTTGCTTGGGAGCAAACTATTATGGGATATATGTGTTTGTGTATTGGTGTGGGGGTTGTCCATTGTTCACTGCCATGTGGTGCATCCCATTGTTCTATTGTGTGTCTTGCTTGGGAGCAAACTATTATGGGATGTATGTGTTTGTACTGGCTTGGTGGGGGGTGTTTTCGGCAGCCCTTCCCCCTGATGGGACAGCCTGCTGATGTGTTTCCTGTTACTGGGTGTATTTCCCCGCCCTGTGTATATATCTTGTATCTATCTTAAAATAAAGCAGTCTATTTCCTGTTTTAATACAAGTCTGGTGCTGTCTCGTCTTGTATGGCTAGCGGTGGTGTCCGTGGATCTGTGTTCGGACGGGGAAGGGGGAGTCTAACGGAAATACCCAAGTGCAGTCGGGGTCCGGTTCCGTTACACACCTACTAGTGACTGTTACCCATTTAAAGGAACAGGAGCCAGATCCCCTGCTCAGGAAAAGTCTCCGAATTGCTGGGTGAAGAACAGTTCATCTAGGGTCTGGGGTGGTACAACTGGAGCTGCTGGCTAGCACTCCATCAGTGATGATGTCAGAGAACAGAAGCTTTGAATAGTTTAGGAAGTTGTCCTCAGATTTCAGTTCCTTTGGGTGTCCTGTACCCCCCTTACCCCATCCAAGTTCTAATCCCCTCAACTGAATAACAAATCAAACGCACAAGGACTGGACTCTGATCAAAATGTGACCTTCTGACTATTCCACCCCGGCTGCTACTCAGCCTCTATCTAGCATTTGAACCTAGAGCTCCCCCTAGCTAACCAGGAGGGTGCTACCCAAGGAACAGAGTTGTGTCTCCCTGCACTGTGTGCATCAATAGGAACACACAGCCCTATAGACTAGAATGGCAAGGCACTCCCCTGCTCCTCCCTCCCCCTTCCAATTAACAGACTGACTTCAAACTGTACTGTCCAACTGTTTACCTCTTTCCTGTGATGACTGGAAGTTAAGGGAAGCAGCACTGAGAATACTGGGGAATGTATGGTGCTCAATGTGTTCATCTATAAAACACTCAACGCTCACACACATGCGGCCAATGCTCATACATGTGCAGGCCAGGGTCATACTGGGTTTAATACTACTCAGCACCAGGGCTTTTTTTCCCATAAAAAAATAGGTGCAGGAACTCCCCCCTTCTCAGTCCCCCATTGTCTCTTCCCCCTCTGAGCACCGGCCCTTGGTTCAGCCCCCTGCCCACCTTCCAGTAGTGCCCTTACAGAGACGATACAAAACCAAGTATTGTGGTGCTAAATATTTTGTATGGAATGTGTTAACAAGAAAAGCAGTAAAAAAGATCCCCTGCAGCCAACAACAATAGATCCTCCTGCAACAATAGATCCCATACACCACAATAGAATACCCCAGCAACAATAGACCCCACCCCAGCAACAGTAGTTCCTCCCAGCAAAAACAGACTACCACTCCAGAAACAATAGTTTTCCCTGCAGCGAAAATAGACCCCACCCAGCAACAATAGACCCCACCGCCAGCAACAATAGATCCCTCACACAACATTAGACCCCTCACATGCAGCAACAACAGATCTCTCAGAAGCCAGCATCAATAGACCCTCCAGCAGCCAGCAACCTCCCCCTCAACAGTAGATCCCTAACAGCAACATAAGACCCCCCCAGTAGCAATAGATCCCCCAGCAGACAGCATCAATAGACCCTCCAGCACACACCACACACCCCCTGCCATTGCATACATTCAGTGCTGGAGGTGTCAGAATTGCGTTCCTGCTGAAAAAAATCCCCGCTCAGCACTAAACTAGATTGTTGTTGAAGGTCTGAGAGAGATTGCACATCTGTAAGTAGTAAAAGCAATAAACCGTTCCTGCGAAGTCCGTGATTCATGAGAGGTCTGTGAGAGTTTACACACCTGTAACTATAGCAAGAATGAGACCGACTGAAGATAACCCGCCCCACACACGGGACCAGCAGATAACGTCTCCAATTGTGTAATAACCGAACTCCGAGGGATGCAGAGAAAAAGGGAATTCACTTCATTACAAGAAAGAATGTTCAGAGGGAAGAGAACCAGTTACAGGAGAACGAGAAACTCCATTTAACCCCTTCCAGTCCGGACACTTCCCCCCCTTCCAGTCCGGACACTTCCCCCCCTTCCAGTCCGGACACTTTCCCCCCCCCTTCCAGTCCGGACACTTTCCCCCCCCCCCCTTCCAGTCCGGACACTTTCACCCCTTCCAGTCCGGACACTTTCCCCCCTTCCAGTCCGGACACTTTCCCCCCCCTTCCAGTCCGGACACTTCCCCCCCCTTCCAGTCCGGACACTTTCCCCCCCTTCCAGTCCGGACACTTTCCCCCCCCTTCCAGTCCGGACACTTTTACCCCCTTCCAGTCCGGACACTTTCCCCCCCCTTCCAGTCCAGACACTTTCCCCCCCCTTCCAGTCCGGACACTTCCCCCCCCTTCCAGTCCGGACACTTTCCCCCCTTCCAGTCCGAACACTTTCACCCCCTTCCAGTCCGGACACTTTCCCCCCCCTTCCAGTCCGGACACTTTCCCCCCCTTCCAGTCCGGACACTTTCCCCCCTTCCAGTCCGGACACTTTCCCCCCCTTCCAGTCCGGACACTTTCACCCCCTTCCAGTCCGAACACTTTCACCCCCTTCCAGTCTGGACACTTTCCCCCCTTTCCAGTCCGGACACTTTCACCCCCTTCCAGTCCAGACACTTTCCCCCCCCCTTCCAGTCCGGACACTTTCCCCCCCTTCCAGTCCGGACACTTTCACCCCCTTTCCAGTCCAGACACTTTCCCCCCCCCTTCCAGTCCGGACACTTTCACCCCCTTCCAGTTCGGACACTTTCACACCCCCTTCCAGTCCAGACACTCCCCCCCCCCCCCCCCTTCCAGTCCGGACACTTTCCCCCCCTTCCAGTCCGGACACTTTCCCCCCGCTTCCTGTCCGGACACTTTCCCCCCCCTTCCAGTCCGGACACTTTCCCCCCCTTCCAGTCCGGACACTTTCACCCCCTTCCAGTCCGGACACTTTCACCCCCTTCCAGTTCGGACACTTTCACCCCCTTCCAGTCCGGACACTTTCACCCCCTTCCAGTTCGGACACTTTCCCCCCCTTCCTGTCCGGACACTTTCCCCCCCTTCCAGTCCGGACACTTTCCCCCCTTCCAGTCCAGACACTTTCACCCCCCTTCCAGTCCGGACACTTTCACCCCCTTCCAGTCCGGACACTTTCCCCCCCTTCCAGTCCGGACACTTTCCCCCCCTTCCAGTCCGGACACTTTCACCCCCTTCCAGTCCAGACACTTTCCCCCCCCCTTCCAGTCCGGACACTTTCACCCCCTTCCAGTCCGGACACTTTCCCCCCCCCTTTCAGTCCGGACACCTTTCCCCCCCCCCCTTCCAGTCCGGACACTTTCCCCCCCTTCCAGTCCAGGCCAATTTTCAGCTTTCAGCGCTATCACGCTTTGAATGACAATTGCGCGGTCATGCAACACTGTACCCATATGAATTTTTTTAGCATTTTTTTTTGAGACAGATAAAGCTTTATTTTGGTGGTATTTATTCACCTCTGGGATTTTAATTTTTTTTGCTATGTAAATGAAAATGTCCAAAAATTTTGAAAAAAAAAAGTGTTTTTCTTATAAAATTTTGCAAATAAATAATATTTCTTCATAAATCTTGGCCAAAATGTATTCCGTTATCTTTTTAGTAAAAAAAAAAAAAATAACCCAAATTAGTTTATAACCAAAAATTATAATTTTTCAAATTTGTTTTTTAAATTTTTTTTTTTTTATATATTATTATTAGTTTTTTTTTTTTGGTTTTTTTACATACCGTCACCCTAGCAGTAGTGTCACCATGGTGACACTGTACTTCTTGTGGGGGGTGATGAAGATTTTTTTTTTACACTGATTACTTTTATACCCATAAAGGCTGTAAAAGCAATCATTTCTCCTTCTCTCTGACTGCATTCTTGCAGCCATTGAGAAATACCGTGAGAGCTGTGATTGGTCACAGCTTGTCACATGGTACAAGGCCTTTTGTGAATAGCCCTGTACCATGTGACCTCTGTGCTCATTCACAGATTTCACATGTAGTAAGCAATGATGTCAGAAGTGACATCTTGCTTACTACTCTTCATGTGATCACTGATTGGCCAATCAATGATCACATGATGGGACCTCACACAGAGGTCCCGTCCGACGATCGGTGTTCCACTGTGTCTGGAGGATGCAGCGGGCACTGGATCGTGGTGCTGCTTGCTCCCAGGGAGCACACACAAGTAGGGGGCGGCGGGGAGGCCGTTTATATACAATGGCCAGACGGGAAGTGGTTAAAGCAAACTCGTCCTGAGGCTCCATGCACACTGCACCCGATAAACGCACATTTAGGAGCTTTTCTGCATTTTGTTAAGCAGCCCCTGAACTCTCCCTAACGTTCTCCTGTCCGTGTACACATCGTCCTTTACAGTCCTTCACCGGCAGTTGAGTATACAGTCGATTTTTTGAATGCACCAAACTTGCGTTCAGGAGATTTTATCAGTGTTTCAAACGCTTGTAAACTTGTGTAAACGCGGATAACGGCCTTTATAAGCGTTTGTGTTTGGATGTTTTTGTAACCACTTACCGTCTGGCCCATGTACATGATTGGCCAGGCGGGAGCACTGCTGAAGCGGGTTGCCGTTTATAAACTGCCTGTGCGCACTCCCCGGGAGAGCGCAGCACTGCGATCCGGTACCCTCTGTGTCTTTTGGACACAGCAGAACATCGATTGTTGTACGGGACCTCTGTGTGATTCATGTGATCACTGATTGGCCAATCAGTGATCACATGAATAGTAGTAAGCAGGATGTCACTGTGTGCAAGGAATGGTGTCAGCCCTGCCCGGTTGTCTGTTAACCACTTCCTGTCCGGCCCATGTATATAAACAGCCGGACAGGAGCAGTGCCGTTTATAATCGTCCTCCCCGCATTCACTGCCTGTGCGTGCTCCCTGGGACACAACGGAACACCGATCGCTGTACGGGACCCATGTGTGAGGTCCCGATCATGTGATCCCTGATTGGTCAGTCAGTGATCACATGAATAGTAGTAAGCAAGACGTCACTTCTGACATCATTGCTTACTACGTGTGAAATCTGTGAATGATCACAGAGATCACATGATACAGGGCTATTCACAACAGCTTTGTACCATGTGACAAGCTGTGACCAATCACAGCTCTCACAGAAGTTCTCAATGGCTGCAGGAATGATAGAGATATGTTTTAGAAAGAGTATGAATGATGGATAATTTTAGCCCAGGGTGATCTGTGTGTCTGCTGGATATGCAGATCTCAGTCATCTTCTGGGGTCTTAACTGATGCAGGCTAGCTGCTGATTCCTTGAGAGTGGGGAAGCTCAAAGCCCTCTTACTGATTGGTCAATTTTTGTTTTTGCAGTTAAAATCCCGGCATGCTGCGTAGAGGAGACGTGGTGGCATTTCCTGCTCATCGTCCTCCTCGCGGCTGTAGTCCTCTTTATAGTGGTTATTCTCTGCTACAAAGCAATAAAAAGGTAAGTCAGCTTTCTGGATCCCAAAGGGATTGTGGGGAAAGGGAAGGGGGAGGAGTTATCAGTTTTGGTTATTATTGTTGTTTATTATGTTGTTATTGTAATTCTATAATTATTATAAAACCAAAGTTATTACACAGTCTTGGTTATATACATGGGCACTTTAAGGGAAAAACTTGATTTTTAAGGCCCAAATGTTTTTTTGTTGTTGTTTTGAATATAGCAGAGAAGTGTTAGAACCAACGTTTTTTACTTCTTACACTGTTTTACAAGGTAATATCTGAGCTGGTAATTGCATTTGAATTTATAGCTTTTGCAGTTACTGAGGAATATATTTAAAGCTGAACTCTGGGGAACGGCTAAAATCCTCCCTTGCTCTGCCCCTCACTACAAGGGTTAAATGTTCGTTTAAGTCTCAGGGTCCACAAAAAGTGGTTTTATATACCTGTTCCTCTACACTGATAGGCCAGTCCCCATTGCCTCTTCTCCCCTATGCTCTGGCAGTTGCAGGCCCTCTGATGCAGGTCCAGAGCGCTTAGCCCTGCATTGTGCATGAGGACTTCAAGGAACAGTCCACCGTTGGAGTTCAGGGAAATAGAGGAGAGCACCAGTTGTTGGGGGAGCGACCATGGCCATGTTAAGTTAGTATGAATCTTTTTTCCATGCACCGAGAATTGCACACATGACCGCCATAGGCAATCTGCCACTCACATGTTCAGTTGAACAGCAAAATGAGGTTGAAACTGTGCAATAAATTGACAGTTTCAATAAAGTTTATTTTAACATTGAAACTTCAAGAGCTATTAGGGATGACCTGAATTGCCTCTGTTTTGATGAACTTCAAAGAAGTTTTTGATTTCTAGTGGAGAAGGTTCCTAGTGCCCTCCATGATTTGCAGTGGAGAAGTTTCCTAATGTCTCTCCCACGATTTCATGTGAAGAAGGTTCCTAGTCCCCCCCCCCCCCCCATGATTTCATGTGAAGAAGGTTCTTAGTGGTTTCCAGTTACGAAAATTCATAGTGCCCCCCGTGATTTCCAGTGGAGAAGATTCCTAGTGTCCCCTGTGATTTCCAGTGCAGAAGGTTCCTAGTGTCCCTTTGTGATTTCCAGTGCAGAAAATTCCTAGTGTCCCCTGTGATTCCAGTGGAGAAGGTTCCTAGTGACCGCTATAATTTCAAGTGGGGAAGATTCCTAGTGTCACCTTGTATTTTCCAGTGGAGAAGATTCCTAGTGACCCCTCCCCCCCCATGATTTCCAGTGGAGAAGGCTTATAGTATCCCCTGAGATTTCTAGAGGAGAAGGCTCAAAGTGTCCCCCGTGATTTCAGGTGGAGAAGATTCCTTGTGTCCCTGTTGATTTCAAGTGGAGAAGGTTCCTAGTGTTCCCTGTGATTTGCAGTAGAAGAACTTCCTGGTGTCTTCCATGATAATTAGTGGAGAAGGTTCCTAGTGTCCCCTTGTGATTTCCAGTGGAGAAGGTTCCTTGTGTCCCCCATGATTTCCAGTGGAGAAGGTTCCTAGTGTCCCCCATGATTTCCAGTGGAGAAGGTTCCTAGTGTTTCCTGTAATTTTTAGTACAGAAACTTCCTAGTGACCCCCATGATTTCCAGTGGAAAAGATTCCTAGTGTCCCCTATTGTTTCCAGTGGAGAAGGTTCCTAGTGTTCCTTGTAATTTTCCAGTGGAGAAGATTCCTAGTGCCCCTTCCCCCTCATGATTTCCAGTAGAGAAGGTTTATAGTATCCCCTGTAATTTCTAGAGGAGAAAGCTCAAAGTGTCCCCCATGATTCCAGGTGGAGAAGGTTCCTAGTGTCCCCCATAATTTCCAGGGGAGAAGATTCCTAGTGTTCTTTTGTGATTTTAAGTGGAGAAAGTTCCTAGTGTCCCTTGGGATTTCCAGTGGAGAATGTTTTTAGTGTTCCTCATGAATTCCAGTGGAGAAAATTCCTTGTGTCCCCGGTGATTTCCAGTGAAGCAGGTTCCTAGTGTGACCTTGTGATTTCCAGTGGAGAAGGTGCCCAGTGTCCCCTGTGATTTCAAGTGGAGAAAGTTCCTAGTGTCCCCCATGATTTCTAGTGGAGAAGGTTCCTAATGTCCACTGTGATTTCCAGTGGAGGAGGTTCCTAGTGTCCCCCGTGATTTCCAGTGGAGAAGATTCCTAGTGTCCCCTTGTGATTTCCAGTGGAGACGGTTTTCTAGCGTCCTCTGTGATTTCCAGTGGCGAAGGTTCCTAGTTTCACACCTTGTGATTTCCAGTGGCAGTGGTTCCTAGTGTCCCCTATGATTTTAAGTGGAGAAAGTTCCTAGTGTTCCCTGTGATTTCAAGTGGAGATGAATCCTAGTGTCCCCCATGATTTCCAGTGGAGAAGGTTCCTAATGTCCACTTTGATTTCCCGTGTAGAAGGTTTCTAGAATCCTCTGTGATTTCCAGTGGAGAAGGTTCCTAGTGTCCCCTGTGATTTCCAGTGGGGAAGGTTCCTAGTGCCCCACCCCACGATTCCCAGTGGGTAAAGGTTTCTAGTGTCCCTTGTGATTTCCAGTGGAGAAGGTTCCTAGTGTCCCCTGTAATTTCCAGCGGATAAGGTTCCTAGTGTACCCCATGATTTCCAGTGGAGAAGATTCCTGGTGTCCCTTGTGATTTCCAGTGGAGAAGATTCCTAGGGTACCCTGTGATTTCCAGTAGAGAAACTTTCTAGTCTCCCTAATGATTTCCAGTGGAGAAGTTTCTTTGTATCCCCTTGTGATTTCTAGTGAAGAAGATTCCTAGTGCCCACCCACCCCCATGATTTCCAGTGGAGAATGTTTCTAGTGTCCCTTGTGATTTCCAGTGGAAAAGGTTCCTAGGCCCCCCCCTAATTTCCAGTGGAGAAGGTTCCTAGTATTCCCAATGATTTCTAATGGAGAAGGTTCTTAATGTCCTCGTGATTTCCAATTGAGAACATTCTTAATGTATCCCCAGTGCTTCCTTGTGTCCATGGCTTCCTGAGAAGATTACAAGTGTCCCCTGTACTCCTAATGTTCTATGTTCTAACAGACTCCGAGCGACCACAATATTCATAGTGATCTTGTAGCTGGACCCCCCTTGTTCCTAGTGTCTGCTTGCAAGCATCTCCATGTGCCTTACAGTGTGATCTCTGTACCTCCAGTGTCCCCAGTGTATTTCAGCCTGTCCCTAGTGACTCCTGGTGTGATCCTGCTTACTACCTACAGTATGTCCTTGCACCCGTTGTGTCCGTTGAACGCTCCAGTATTCTTGGGTCTCCGTTTTCCTGTGCACCTTTTCCAGCTTTCATCATTCCAGCCTCTCTGTGATTCCCTGTGAATTTCTGTCTGCTATTTGTCATCGTCACTTTTGTCCGCAGTGTGCGTCAGCTTCTCACAGGGTACTTCTAGTCGTTCCTGCTCGGTGTCCCCGAGCACCTCTACCTGTTGCTAGAGTTTCCTGATGAATTTGGTGCATTGCTACTCTGGGATGCCTGTGCACCTTGGTATTCCTCATAGTTACCTCTGTGTTCCTGTACACTCAGCATCCCAGGGAGCCCTGCACCCCAGTGCTGTAAGTGTTTCCTATCAGTAATCTGTGTCCTGTCTGTAGGACCAACATCTCATTACTGCATTGGACTCCTGTCAGTCCTTTGAGTCCTGTATACTGTGCGGTTTCCAAGATCCTCATCAATGTACCTTCATGTGCCAGGTCAGATGTAGTTCTCCAAGCACACAGTCATCCATCGAGCAATCTGCATGGAGGGTCCACAATCCCAACCATACATGACAGTCCCCATTGGTGACACTTCCACATTCGATCTCTCTGGAGTTTGATTCCAGCTTCATCGAAAGTGGTTGAAACTTGGCGGAAGTTGCCAATGGAGAAGATTCCTAGTGTCCCCTTGTGATCCATCAAAAAAACGAAATCAGTAAATTTTCAAACACCAGGGTCCATTTGGATGAAATGCGGTGGAGTCATAAAGAGCAGATTGGTAAATTGATAGGACTTTCTGACTTTAGCGCAGCTGCAGAACTTCTCTGACCACTTTCACATGCCGAGTGTCTGAAGTTTGTCCTTCATTCCCCCTGATGCTGCGATTTCCTGTTTTGTTTTGGTGACACAGAAACGAGTTTGACAGCGCGTAACAAAAGCCAGCTACTCTCCGCAGTGAGAAAAAAGTTCACGAATGACCGAGGATATTTTTAAACCAGAAAAAAAAAAATCGCAGATGGGAAAATTAAGCCGTGTTTATTTAGATTTAGCAACAGATCCAGGAAACTGACATTTAAGAATTAATTACAAACAGGGCCGGCTGACGTCAGGCAAATCCAACTCGTCGATCGCTGGTATGAACAATTATTTTCTCCAGGTGACGTGCCGATACATTGCATTGTTGTAAGTCTACGACGTGGAAATAGTCCTGATAGTTCTATGTATAGAGTGTAATAGATTGGTATTATGATGGTGTCCAGTGGTCGGCCATGTTGGGGGTGTAGTGTTCTATGTATAGAGTGTAATAGATTGGTATTATGATGGTGTCCAGTGGTCGGCCATGTTGGGGGTGTAGTGTTCTATGTATAGAGTGTAATAGATTGGTATTATGATGGTGTCCAGTGGTCGGCCATGTTGGGGGTGTAGTGTTCTATGTATAGAGTGTAATAGAATTGTATTATGATGGTGTCCAGTGGTTGGCCATGTTGGGGGTGTACTGTTCTATGTATAGAGTGTAATAGATTGGATTGGTATTATGATGGTGTGTCCAGTGGTCGGCCATGTTGGGGGTGTAGTGTTCTATGTATAGAGTGTAATAGATTGGTATTATGATGGTGTCCAGTGGTCGGCCATGTTGGGGGTGTAGTGTGTCTATGTATAGCGTGTAATAGAAGTGTATTATGATGGTGTCCAGTGGTTGGCCATGTTGGGGGTGTACTGTTTCTATGTATAGAGTGTGTCATAGCTTGGTATTTTGATGGTGTCCAGTGGTCGACCATGTTGGGGGTGTACTGTTCTATGTATAGAGTGTACTATAATTGTATTATGATGGTGTCCAGTGGTCGACCATGTTGGGGGTGTAGTGTTCTATGTATAGAGTGTACTATAATTGTATTATGATGGTGTCCGGTGGTCGGCCATGTTGGGGGTGTAGTGTTCTATGTATAGAGTGTCATAGATTGGTATTATGATGGTGTCCAGTGGTCGGCCATGTTGGGGTGTAGTGTGCTATGTATAGAGTGTACTATAATTGTATTATGATGGTGCCCAGTGGTCGACCATGTTGGGGGTGTAGTGTTCTATGTATAGAGTGTAATAGAATTGTGTATTATGAATGGTGTCCAGTGGTCGGCCATGTTGGGGGTAGTGTTCTAGTGTATCTATGTATAGAGTGTAATAGAATTGTATTTTTAATGGTGTCCAGGGGTCGCCATGTTGGGGGTGTAGTGTTCTATGTATAGAGTGTAATAGAATTGTATTATGATGGTGTGTCCAGTGGTCGGCCCATGTTGGGGGTGTAGTGTTCTATGTATAAGTTGTAATAGAATTGTATTATGATGGTGTCCAGTGGTCGGCCATGTTGGGGGTGTAGTGTTCTATGTATAGAGTGTAATAGATTGAGTGTATTTGATGGTGTCCAGTGGTCGGCCATGTTGGGGGTGTAGTGTTCTATGTATAGAGTGTACTATAATTGTATTATGATGGTGTCCAGTGGTCGGCCATGTTGGGGGTTGTAGTGTTCTATGTATAGAGTGTAATAGAATTGTATTATGATGGTGTCCAGTGGTCGGCCATGTTGGGGGTGTAGTGTTCTATGTATAGAGTGTAATAGAATTGTATTATGATGGTGTCCCAGTGGTCGGCCATGTTGGGGGTGTAGTGTTCTATGTATAGAGTGTACTATAAATTGTATTATGATGGTGTCCAGTGGTCGGTCATGTTGGGGGTTAGTGTTCTATGTATAGTGTTCTATGTAGAGAGTGTAATAGGATTGTATTATGATGGTGTCCAGGGGTCAGCCATGTTGGGGGTGTAGTGTGTAATCTATGTATAGAGTGTAATAGAATTGTATTTTGATGGTGTCCAGTGGTCGTGCCAGTCGGGGGTGTAGTGTTCTATGTATAATGTTGGGGGTGTGTAGTGTTCTATGTATAGAGTGTAATATAATTGTATTAGAGTGTAATAGAGTGTTCTATGTATAGTATTAGATTGATGGGTCCAGGGGTCGGCCATGTTGGGGGTGTAGTTGTTCTATGTATATAGAGTGTAATAGAATTGTATTTGTATGGTGTCCAGTGTTGGGGGTGTTAGTGTTCATGATGGTGTCCAGTGGTCGGCGGGGGGTTGGGGGTGTAGTGTTCTATGTATAGAGTGTATTATAATTGTATTATGATGGTGTCCAGTGGTGTGTGTAGTGTTCCAGTGGTCGGGTCGGCCATGTATAGGGTGTAGTGTTCTATGTAGAGAGTGGGATGTAATAATTGTAATTTGTATTATGATGGTGTCCAGTGGTCGGCCATGTTGGGGGTGTAGTGTTCTATAGAGTGTAATAGATTGTGATAATCGGCCAGATTGTATTATGATGGTGGTCCAGTGGTCGGCCATGTTGGGGGTGTAGTGTTTTAGAGTGTTCTATGGGGGTGTAGTGTTCTATATAGAGTGTATTATGAATTTGTATTTTGAATGAGTGTCCAGGGGTTGGGTCACCATGTTGGGGGTGTAGTGTTCTATGTATAGAGTGTACTAGAATTGTATTATGAAGGTGTCCAGTGGTCGGCCATGTTGGGGGTGTAGTGTTCTATGTATAGAGTGTAATAGAATTGTATTATGATGGTGTCCAGTGGTCGGCCATGTTGGGGATGTAGTGTTCTATGTATAGAGTGTAATAGAATTGTATTATGATGGTGTCCAGTGGTCGGCCATGTTGGGGTGTAGTGTTCTATGTATAGAGTGTAATAGATTGTATTATGATGGTGTCCATGGTCGGCCATGTTGGGATTGTATTGTTCTATGTATAGAGTGTAATAGATTGGGGGTATTATGATGGTGTCCAGTGGTCGGCCATGTTTGGGGGGTGTAGTGTTCTATGTATAGAGTGTAATAGATTGTATTATGATGGTGTCCAGTGGTCGGCCATGTTGGGGGTGTAGTGTTCTATGTATAGAGTGTAATAGAATTGGTATTATGATGGTGCCCAGTGGTCGGCCATGTTGGGGGTGTAGTGTTCTATGTATAGAGTGTAATAGATTGGTATTATGATGGTGTCCAGTGGTCGGCCATGTTGGGGGTGTATGTTGGGGGTGTAGTGTTCTATGTATAGAGTGTAATAGATTGGTATTATGGTGTCCAGTGGTCGGCCATGGGGGTGTAGTGTTCTATGTATAGAGTGTAATAATTTGGTATTATGATGGTCGTGGTCCCATGTTGGGGGTGTAGTGTTCTATGTATAGAGTGTAATAGAATTGTATTATCGATGGTGTTCAGTGCGGTCATGTTGGGGGTGTAGTGTTCTATGTATAGAATGTAATAGAATTGTATTATGATGGTGTCCAGTGGTCGGCCATGTTGGGGGTGTAGTGTTCTATGTAGAGAGTGTAATAGAATTGTATTATGATGGTGTCCAGTGGTCGGCCATGTTGGGGGTGTAGTGTTCTATGTATAGAGTGTACTATATTGTATTATGATGGTGTCCAGTGGTCGGCCATGTTGGGGGTGTAGTGTTCTATGTATAGAGTGTAATAGAATTGTATTTTGATGGTGTCCAGTGGTCGGCCATGTTGGGGGTGTAGTGTTCTATGTATAGAGTGTACTATATTTGTATTATGATGGTGTCCAGTGGTCGGCCATGTTGGGGGTGTAGTGTTCTATGTATAGAGTGTAATAGAATTGTATTATTGATGGTGTCCAGTAGTCGATCATGTGGGTGGTGTTGTGTTCTATATATATTGTATGGTATTGTATGATGATCCTCTCCGATGGTGTTTGGCGGTGTATTTAACCCTGTAAATGCTGCAATACTTTGCTACATTTGCATACATTGCAGATTTGTTGAGCTGTTGAGGAGCTTCCCATTGATTGCGGCTGGTGGCAATAATGCTCACCGAATGTGACATTCTGCATGCCCTGGTTCAAGCAGGAAGTTGTGGGGTGGGGCTCTACCACCTGGCTGTACTGCCCCTTAGGGGTGGGGGTGCCGTGTGAATGAAGCCTAAGGCATGCAATAATGCATTAGCACAGTGCAGTAGTGTGAACAGGTTTCTAGATGTGGTCGCAGGATTAGTTTTCTTTTGCCTGCTTTTTTCTCTCCATCTCAGCCTTGTCATCCTGCCAATAACACACTTCCTTTCCTTTGTGCCTACACTGATCTCTTCATTGTATCTATGGAGGGATGGTTATTACACAGGCTCAACTTCAAACGTTTCTGCCTTTGTTTGTTGGTTGCATAGTGGATCGATGAGATCGGTAGTTAGAGATATAAGGTTGTTGATGCTCTAAGCTCACAGGAAGTGACAAGGACACGGCATTTCTGGCAGGATCAAAAGGTATTTTCTGTTCTGGCTGAAAGTGCTCTTGGCCTATAAAAAGAAAATGAATGCAGCCGCTGCATCTAAGGACTGTTAAGCTGCAGTATGAGACATTTCTGTGTCGGTTTAGATACACTTTATGGATCTGACAAGATCTGCCTGCATGTGGCCACCATGATGGATTTCTCTGATGATCACGTCCATCTGTCAGGTCATGTCAGACCTCCAGCAGCAGCCGTCCGTTAAGAATCTGCGCACTCTTCACTTCCAACCGCTATAAACGCTCCGAGCATTAAGGTGTCCTCCGACCCTGAAAGGGTTTATGAATATTCATTGGGAATTGTGACAGGCTTCCCACCCTGCACGCTCCAGCGCTCTAAATCCTCACATTTATTGCAGCGCTGGGAATTGGAGTGAGGAGAGAGGGGGGAAGAACATTGCCTTGATGGCACCCCGGCTTTTATTGTGATTGATGACAAGGCAGATGGTAGGAGCCCAGAAGTTAGCTTAAATATGAATAATAAATCTTTCCCAGGCAAGGAGGGTGAAGAATGAAGAATAAAGTCGGCAGGAAATAAAGGCCTGGGAATGAGGAGCACACATTTGGGGTTCTCGCACATTCTCTTGTCCCCTCCTTCTTTCATCCTTCTTTAGGCTTTTTTATTACAATCTGAATTTCAGACACAAAAACTTCCAAATACACCAATCAGATATAACTTTATGACCACCCACCTAAGATTGAGTAGGTCCCCCCTTTCCTGACCCATGGAGGCATGGACCCCTCTAGACCTCTGAAGGTACGCTGTGGTATCCAGAACCAAGCAGTCAGTAGCAGATCCTTTAGGTCCTGTAAGATGAGAGGTGGGGCTTCCATGGATCTCCTTTAAGATGGGAAGTGGGGTTTCCATGGATCTCCTGTAAGATGGGAAGTGGGGCTTCCATGGATCTCCTGTAAGATGGGAAGTGGGGCTTCCATGGATCTCCTGTAAGATGGGAAGTGGGGCTTCCATGGATCTCCTGTAAGATGGGAAGTGGGGCTTCCATGGATCTCCTGTAAGATGGGATGTGGGGCTTCATGGATCTCCTGTAAGATGGGAAGTGGGGCTTCCATGGATCTCCTGTAAGATGGGAAGTGGGGCTTCCATGGATCTCCTGTAAGATGGGAAGTGGGGCTTCCATGGATCTCCTGTAAGATGGGATGTGGGGCTTCCATAGATCTCCTGTAAGATGGGAGGTGGGGCTTCCATGGATCTCCTGTAAGATGGGAAGTGGGGCTTCCATGGATCTCCTGTAAGATGGGAAGTGGGGCTTCCATGGATCTCCTGTAAGATGGGAAGTGGGGCTTCCATGGATCTCCTGTAAGATGGGAATTGGGGCTTCCATGGATCTCCTGTAAGATGGGAAGTGGAGCTTCCATGGATCTCCTGTAAGATGGGAGGTGGGGCTTCCATGGATCTCCTGTAAGATTGGAAGTGGGGCTTCCATGGATCAAACTTGTTTTTCCAGCAACTCCCACAGATGCTGGATTGTATTGAGATCTGGAGAATTGGGAGGTCAAGTCAGCACCTCAAACTCGTTGTGTTCCTCAAACCATTCTTGAACCATTCTTGCAGTGTGGCAGGTCCAGGTCCAGACTGGGACAAACAAATAGGCCCGGGCATTGTAGACTGAGCATTCCATTTTTTTTAAACCATTATTTTTTAAAACCAAATTATTATTATTATTATACAGGATTTATGGTGCCAACAGTGTGCTCAGCGCTGTACAATATAATGGGAGACAATACAGCAACAATACAGTTCAATACAAGAGGGATAGGAGGGCCCTGATCCTGGGAGCTTACAATCTAAGAGTTACAAATAATGACAACTACTGGCTTCTCGATGTCTTTTAGTTCTGTTCAGCCTGCTTCAGTCACTGTTGCAGCAAGTTGTGGCAGACAGAGACCTGCAGGTGAGAGCCAAGGGTATGATCTATGTGATCTATAAAAACCCGACAGTGGTTCTAATCCCTCTCCACTCTGGCCAAAACTAAAAAAGAAAAAAAAAGTTTTCCCTTTAGTTACTCTTTAACAATTAGAGAGGTAAGCGGGTTACAAAAATACCAAAAACAAAAAGTGTAGAAAATTCCTTATGGCGACATTTAAATAAAACATGGCACTGGATACATGTTTGTTTACATTTCCCTGGAGTTCCCCTTTAAGTGGAGCCTTCCATGACCACCAGCCAGGGTGGGGTCAGATGGGGGGGTGAAAGAGAGAGGGGGGTAAAAGGGGGGTGAGAGGGGGGTGAGAAATGGAGGAAGGTGAGAGGAGGGGTGAGAAAGAAAGGGGTTTGAGAGAGGGGGGTATGAGAAAAAGAGAGGGGGGTGCGAGAGACAGGGATGTGATAGAGAAAAGGGGGTGAGAGAAAAGGGGACGAGAGAGAGAGGGAGGTGAGAAAGGGAGGGGGTGAGAGATAGATACATTTCCCTGGAGTTCCCCTTTAAGTGGAGCCTTCCATGACCACCAGCCAGGGTGGGGTCAGACGGGGGGGGGGGGGGGGGGTGAAAGAGAGAGGGGGGTAAAAGGGGGGGTGAGAGGGGGGTGAGAAATGGAGGAAGGTGAGAGGAGGGGTGAGAAAGAAAGGGGGTTGAGAGAGGGGGGGTTTGAGAAAAAGAGAGGGGGTGGCGAGAGACAGGGGTGTGATAGAGAGAAAGGGGTAAGAGAGAGGGGGATGAGAGAGAGTAGGGTGAGAATGGGAGGGGGGTGAGAGAGAGGGGGCAAGAGACAGGGGTGTGATAGAGGGAAGGGGAGTAAGAGAGAGGGGGGTGAGAGAGAAAGGGGGTTGAGAGAGGGGGGTAAAGAAAGGGGGGGCGAGAGAGAGAAGGGTAATAGAAAAAGAGAGGGGGTAAGAGAAAGGGGAGTGAGAGAGAGAGAGAGGGGTAAGAGAAAAAGAGAGGGGGTGAGAGAGCCTGCTTACTCCATCCATCCCGCCCCATCCTTCCAGAAGCCCATCAATGGGCCTTCTACTAACCCCAGACCCTCGGGCAGTGCCCGAGTGCCCAAATGGTCAGTCCACCCCGGCACCAGCACCCCTACTCCATGTCATAGTTACAGATTTACATAGTTAGTCTGGCTGAAAAAAGACAAAAGTCCATCCAGTTCAACCATTAAAAAAAAAAGTTATAATCCTCCACCCAAAGGGGATCCAGAGGAAGGCAAAAACACCCAGCAAAGCACGATCCAATTTGCTCCTGCAGGGGAAAAAATCCTGAACTTAGACTTTAACCCCCTTCCCACCAGCACCAGCATTCCTTTAATGGAGTCTTAACCCCTTCGGTTCCACAGTGAGCATATCAAGCATGCTTTACTGCATAGATTGTAAGCTCCCAGGATCAGGGCCCTCCTAACCCTCTTGTATTGAACTGTATCGTTGCTGTATTGTCTCCTGTTATATTGTACAGTGCTGAGCACACTGTTGGCGCCATAAATCCTGTATAATAATAATAATATCCAGCCTGATGTTACTGTTGTGGGTTTAGTAACACTTTAAGTTCTAACATATGACATCTTTGTTTTCAGATTTAGATACATTTGTTGCAATAGAAAAGTATTGGTTGTAGCAAAGCTTTCCTCTGCGACTGTTGTACCGTGTGTACATGTGTGACTGTTGAGAGCGGATACAGTGAATGTGGGGTCCGGGGAGAGCGGATATAGTGAATGCGGGGTCCGGGGAGAGCGGATATAGTGAATGCGGGGTCCGGGGAGACCGGATATAGTGAATGCGGGGTCCCGGGAGAGCGGATATAGTGAATGTGGGGTCCAGGGAGACCGGATATAGTGAATGCGGGGTCCCGGGAGAGCGGATACAGTGAATGCGGGGTCCGGGGAGAGCGGATATAGTGAATGCGGGGTCCGGGGAGAGCGGATATAGTGAATGCGGGGTCCGGGGAGAGCGGATATAGTGAATGCGGGGTCCGGGGAGAGCGGATATAGTGAATGCCGGGTCCTGGGAGAGCGGATATAGTGAATGCGGGGTCCTGGGAGAGCGGATATAGTGAATGCGGGGTCCGGGAAGAGCGGATATAGTGAATGCGGGGTCCGGGGAGAGCGGGTATAGTGAATGCGGGGTCCGGGGAGAGCGGATATAGTGAATGCGGGGTCCGGGGAGAGCGGATATAGTGAATGCGGGGTCCGGGGAGAGCGGATATAGTGAATGCGGGGTCCTGGGAGAGCGGATATAGTTAATGCGGGGTCCGGGGAGAGTGGATATAGTGAATGCGGGGTCCGGGGAGAGCGGATATAGTGAATGCGGGGTCCGGGGAGAGCGGATATAGTGAATGCGGGTCCAGGTAAAGCGGATATAGTGAATGCGGGGTCCGGGGAGAGCGGATATAGTGAATGCGGGGTCCGGGGAGAGCGGATATAGTGAATGCGGGGTCGGGGAGAGCGGATATAGTGAATGCGGGGTCCTGGGAGAGCGGATATAGTGAATGCGGGGTCCGGGGAGAGCGGATATAGTGAATGCGGGGTCGGGGAGAGCGGATATAGTGAATGTGGGGTCTGGGGTGAGCGGATATACCCTGAATGAAGTCCAGTGGAGGAATTAGTAGAAAGGGGTGGAGGACACTGAATGGAGGCCAGTGGAGGGATTGGACGGGAGGGATGGAGGACACTGAATGGAGGCCAGTGGAGGGATTGGCAGAGAGGGGTGGCGGACACTGAGTGGTTGGTAAGGTAGATGATCCTGGCAGCAGCATTCATGATAGACTGGAGAGGGAATAGCCTACAGAGAGGTAGACCTATGAGAGAGGAGTTGCAATAGTCAAGGCGAGAAATAACAAGGGAGTGAATGAGTAGCTTGGCGGTTTCATTGGTTAAAAAGGGTCGAATTTTAGAGATGTTACGGAGGTTAAGGCTACAAGCTTTTGACATCGATTGGATTTGGGGCTGAAAGGAGAGTCCAAAATCTAGGATTACATCTAGTACTGTGGTTTGAGGGGAGGGACTGATCGTAGCATTATTGATCTTAATGGAAAAGTCATGTAGGAGTGCATGAGGGGAGGGAATATTATCAGCTCGGTTTTAGGGAGATTTAGTTTAAGGGAGTGGTGCGACATCCATGCTGATATGTCAGTTAGTAAGTTAGTAATGGGAGAGGAGGCTAATGAAGTGAGGTGAGAAGTAGAGGGATAGATTTGGGTGTCATCTGCACAGAGATGGTATTTGAAGCCATGGGAGGTTATCAAGTGACCAAGAGAGGAGGTGTAGAGATAGAGAAGAGGAGGAGGGGTCCAACAAAAGAGCCTTGGGGGGCCCCTACAAAAAGAGGAAGAGGAGAGGAGGAGAAAGAGTTATATCTGGCACTGAAAGAGCGCTGTGACAGGTAGAAGGAGAACCAGGATAAAGATGTATCTCGGCGACCAAGGCAGTGGAGTTTATTGAGAAGGAGGGGATGGTCAACAGTATCAAAGGATGCAGAGAGGTTTAGTAGTAAGAGTATGGAGTAGTGGTCATTGGTTGGGATGAGTACGGAGTAGTAGCCATTGGTTTGGATGAGTACGGAGTAGTGGCCATTGGTTGGGATGAGTACGGAGTAGTGGTCATTGGTTGGGATGAGTACGGAGTAGTAACCATTGGTTGGGAGAAGTACGGAGTAGTGGCCATTGGTTGGGATGAGTACAGAGTAGTGGCCATTGGTTGGGATGAGTACCGAGTAGTGGTCATTGGTTGGGATGAGTACGGAGTAGTGGCCATTGGTTGGGATGAGTACGGCGTAGTGGCCATTGGTTGGGATGAGTACGGCGTAGTGGCCATTGGTTGGGATGAGTACAGAGTAGTGGCCATTGGTTGGGATGAGTACAGAGTAGTGGCCATTAGTAGTAGCAGTTAGTAAATCATGAGTGAGTTTTAGTAGGGCAGGTTTTGTGGAGTGCTGCAAGAGAAAGCCAGACTGTAAGGGGTCAAGAAGGTTGTTTTAAGAGAAGTTGGACTCAGACAGTTGTAGACTAAGCATTCTAGAAGTTTAGAGGTGAATGGGAGCAAGGAGATGGGTCTTAAGTTGTTCACGTTGGTGGGGTCCAGTGAGAGATTTTTAAAAATGGGGTTGATCGGCGCATGCTGATTGGTTAGGTGGGCATCTGAGAACAGGTTGGTAACCTCTTCAGTAGTAGGCGGGTCAGAAGAGGAAAGTGGTGACTGTGCCGCTGGGCAAGGTATGTTTAGTGGGAAGATATCTGTATAGTGGATGTGCCTCACGTACTGCATCAATCTTTCCTGAAGTGATTGGCAAGCTGTTGTGCAGTGAGTAAGTTAGGGGGCAAAGGAAGTGGGGGACAGAGCAGAGAATTCAATGTAGCGAAGAGCCAACGAGGACAGGTGACAAGGCATTAATAACAGAAACAAAGTAGGTTTGTTTGGCAGCATGGAGGAGGAATGGTATTTTAGGAGGGCAGATTTATAGGATTTGGTTTTATGCCACAGTCGTTCAAGAGCATGGCAACGTCTCTTGAGATTTCCAGTGTTGTCAGTTGGCCAGGGTTGTAATGGTCGGGGCCTGATTCTTCATGTAGTTAGAGCAGCAAGTGCATCCAGTGAGGATGAGAGTGAACTGTTGTAAACAGAGGTGGTCAGGTTAGGACATGAAAGGGGAGAGATTTTGTTATAGAGGTGGTCAGTAGGAGAATAGAGAAGTGAAGGGTTACATAGTTACATAGTTAGTCTGGCTGAAAAAAGACAAAAGTCCATCCAGTTCAACCATTAAAAAAAAAAAAAGTTATAGTCCTATACCCACAGTTGATCCAGAGGAAGGCAAAAACCCAGCAAAGCACGATCCAATTTGCTCCTGCAGGGGAAAGAATTCCTTCCTGATCCCCCGAGAGGCAATCGGATATTCCCTGGATCCACTTTCCCTATAAATGTTATATCCAGTTATATTCTGTGTATCCAAGAAAGAATCCAGGACTTTCCTCCAGCAATCCACTGAGCTGGCCACACCCAACTCTGGAGGGAGTCTATTCCACATTCTCACAGCTCTGACTGTGAAGAAACCTTTCCGTGTTTGGAGATTACATTTCTTTTCCTCCAGACGTAAAGAGCGCCCCCTTGTCCTCCGTGATGACCTCAGGGGGAATAACTACACCGAGTTCACTATATGACCCACTGATGTATTTATACATGGAGATCATATCCCCCTTATGTATTATACATGGAGATCATATCCCCCCCTTATGTATTATACATGGAGATCATATCCCCCCCCCTTATGTATTATACATGGTGATCATATCCCCCCCCCCCCTTATGTATTATACATGGTGATCATATCCCCCCCCCTTACGTATTATACATGGAGATCATATCCCCCCTTATGTATTATACATGGAGATCATATCCCCCCCTTTATGTATTATACATGGAGATCATATCCCCCCTTATGTATTATACATGGAGATCATATCCCCCCCCCCCTTATGTATTATACATGGAGATCATATCCCCCCTTATGTATTATACATGGAGATCATATCCCCCCCCTTATGTATTATACATGGTGATCATATCCCCCCTTAAGTATTATACATGGTGATCATATCCCCCTTATGTATTATACATGGTGATCATATCCCCCCCCCCTTATGTATTATACATGGAGATCATATCCCCCCTTATGTATTATACATGGAGATCATATCCCCCTTATGTATTATACATGGAGATCATATCCCCCCTTATGTATTATACATGGAGATCATATCCCCCTTATGTATTATACATGGAGATCATATCCCCCCCTTATGTATTATACATGGAGATCATATCCCCCCCTTATATATTATACATGGAGATCATATCCCCCCCTTATGTATTATACATGGAGATCATATCCCCCCTTATGTATTATACATGGAGATCATATCCCCCCCTTATGTATTATACATGGAGATCATATCCCCCCCTTATGTATTATACATGGAGATCATATCCCCCTTATGTATTATACATGGAGATCATATCCCCCTTATGTATTATACATGGAGATCATATCCCCCCTTATGTATTATACATGGAGATCATATCCCCCCCTTATGTATTATACATGGAGATCATATCCCCCCCTTATGTATTATACATGGAGATCATATCCCCCCTTATGTATTATACATGGTGATCATATCCCCCCCTTATGTATTATACATGGAGATCATATCCCCCCTTATGTATTATACATGGAGATCATATCCCCCCTTATGAGCTCTTCCATGCCTCTTACCTGTTTGGTTGCCCTTCTCTGTACAGTTGAGGTGGGGAAGGTTTCTACAAGCAATGCTTGGCTGCTTGGATGGACAGGTGGTTGGAGACAAGGATTCTGTGAAAGTGATGAGGTTGTGGTCAGAGAGAGGAAAGGGGGTGTTGGTGAGGTTGCCAGGACTACAGATATGGGAGAATACAAGGTCAAGGGTGTTACCATTGGAGTGAGTGGAAGTGGCCATTGCGTTAGGTCAAAAGATGAGGTGAAGTTGAGAAGCTGAGCAGTAGCTGGGCTGTTAACATTAACAGGGATGGTAAAGTCACCAAGAATGATGGGGGGTGTTTCAGAGGAGAGAAGGTAGGGTAGCCAGGCAGTAAAGTGTGATACTGGCCCACAGGTTTCGGACCTGTGTTGGAGATGCGGCACTGACCAGGTTACGATACTGCATATTTTCTGGGCCTGTCCTAAAATCAAACCCTTTTGGCAAATGGTGACTGGTACCATTAATGATCTGACGAGTGTTGATGTTACTTGTGACCCAGCAGCTTGCTGCACCTTGTAGATGGCCCCATTAAAAAATATAAGGCCTCTCTGACGATTCGATTGTTAACGCAGCCAAGGCTTGTATTCCCCTGTGTTGGACATCTGTACACCCACCTACGAGGTCCCTTTGGTTTTCTAAAGTTAATGAGCTGCGAGATATGGAGGACCTTACAGCCTCTCTGTATGACCGAGGGGAAGTCTTTGAAGACACTTGGAGACCATGGCAATATTTTGTCTATACTGATTCTCATCTTCAGGTGCCCTCTGAGCCGGATCGAAGGGCTTGGATGTCTGGCTTGTCTTTGGTTTGGTTGCTGGTCTGGTCCCCAGGATGGGAGGGCTGATTCGCTCTCCTCTTCTACCTTTTCTGCCTTATTTTGTTGGTCCTTTCTTGTTTGGTCCTTTATTGTTCATCCTTCTCTCCATTTACCCCTTTCTTTCTGGTTTTCTTCCTCAGCTTCATCCGCCCTTTTTGTTTTTGCCCCTTTCCTCTTCCCTCTGTGCCCTGTTCTTTCCCTCTTTCTTCGTGATTCCCCCATGTAACCATAGTTTTTTTGTGGTTGTTCTCCCAATTGACGGGGAATTCCCTGCTGAAATAATTTTCCCAGTTGGTTGCCCTGAGATCCCTTTTGGGTTCTCTATTGCACATGTCTGAGATCTTTGGATTGGCCGGTTGTCCATGTGGCTCGTGTTGTTGGTACCTGTATTTGGACTATTGACATACCAGCCGGTCGGGGCCACACAGTACCATGCACATGATTTTATTTTGTTTGTGCCTATCTCGGTTTTTACCATGCTGCTGTTTGTTTACTTGATTATTGGTTATGTTTGACCCATATACTGCCATTTTCTATGTAACTTTCTCTGTACTTCATATTGTACGTTTTTTGGCTACTCTGCAAAAAATGTATAAATAAAGGAATTACAAAATAAAGTGTGATACTGGTCCAGGAGGCCGATAAATCACTGCAATCCTCAGAGAAATTGGAGAAAACAGACAAATACTGTGCATCTCAAAAGAAGGGAGGAATAGAGAGGGAAGGGTTTGGAAGGTGCTCTGTGGGGATAGAAGGAATCCAACTCCACCTCCTTTCCATCCACTAGGCAGTGGTGTATTTAAGTTTTGTGCTGCCCTAGGCAACACAAAAATTGATGCCCCCCCCCTGCAGAAAGAGCCTGACATTGACCAAGAGCACCCCTGCCCTCCACCCGATCCTTCCGCTACCACTGACCCCCATACACCAGCCACTATTCCCCATGGCGAGAGAGAGAGACACTCACCTTCACAGCTCCGGACATCCCCAGGAACGAGTCGGGCTCTGCATACACCATCATGAAACCCACAGCATCTCTTGGAACCCACCAGGTCCCCAAGCTGCGTGTGTCCCTTCTTCCTTCCCTTCTTCCAAGGAGCAGTGCTGCCCCCCTAAAAAATGCTGCCCTAGGCAAATGCCTTGTTTGCCTTGTTGTAAATACACCCCTGCCACTAGGTCTGGGTGAGTCCAGTGGAGGCCACCATGGGAGAGGGCAGCAGGAGAAGCCGAGTCAGAATCTTGAAGCCAAGTTTCAGTTATGGCAAGCATGTTAAAGCAACGGGAGGGCAAATGAAATTGGGGGCTGTTTTTTTTTTTGGAGCAGGGGGGATAGAAATTAAACTAAGTAGATTGAGGCTGTTGCCAGAGGAGGAAGGAGGCCAGATGTAGGGTTTGCTATTAGAAAATGGCGGGTCGGGATTGGGGGACATGTACCTAGAGATTAGGAGAAGGAGGAGGGTGAGGAAAGTAAGATGGGAGCGGGATGTACTGTATATGAGCGCACATAATCACTGTGTTTGTGTCAGCATGCGGGTTCAATATTTGAAAGAGGTGATGGGTGCACAGGGGCGGACTGACAACTCATGGGGCCCCCGGGCAATAGGGGACCATGGGGCACCTGTGTCCTTGCCCACACTCAAACCACACCCAAAAAAGCCTATGAAAAAGGTACCAAGGACATCTCATGGGGCCCCCTTCTGACCCTGGGCCCTCGGGCAGTGCCCGAGTTCCCAAATGGTCAGTCCACCCCTGTGGGTGCAGTAACCCCTGGTTCACAGCTCTGCATTCCTGCGGTCCGCATTCATTTGAATGGACTCCCGTGCCCCTGAACACGCAGGGAAGAAGTCCCTTAACTTCTTCAGAAAACTCAGCCCACAGAGGAACCTCGGTTCCCAGTACGGTTGCGATTTCCAGTGCGGGCGGCGTGGCATTAGAATTAATGGACCCCCCCTACGGGTCCGCAGCGGCAGCACCCGCACATATGTGAACCAAGCCTAAAAGGGAGCGGGTAGGAGTGAGGGTGATATGTAGGAGCCGTGGGGTGGAGACGAGGGGTAAAGTAAGGACAATTTGAGCGCAGAGAACACTAGCGTGAGAAGGAAGAGTAGAAGCAGCATATTAGTGGGAATCAGACGTCATAGCAAAGGAAAAAATCAAATGTTGATTTGTTTGCCGTCCTTCCAGAGTGGAGCCGAGTTCTTGTATCTTCATGCAGCTTTCGTTAACCCTTCGCCCTCCGGAGGATTTCCCCTCCTTCCTGACCAGGCCATTTTTTGCGTTATGGCGCTGCGTTTCTTACAACTAGCAATTGCGCGGTCATGCAACGCTGCACCCAAATGACATTTATGTCCTTTTCTTCCCAGAAATAGAGCTTTCTATCTGTGGTATTTGATCACCTGTGCGTTTATTTTTTTCGCTATAAACAAAAAAAGATTGTCAATTTGGAGAAAAAAAACAATATTTTTGACTTTTTGCTACTAAACGTGTCCAATAACAAAAATATAAAAAATCGAATTTCATTATAAATTTAGGCCAAAAATGTATTCTGCTCCGTGTCTTCGCTAAAAAAATCCCAGTACTTGTAAATTAATTGGTGTACATGAAAATTATAGCGTTTACAAATGGTGGTATAGATACTGGAATCTTTGTTTTTTATTTTTTACTAGTAATGGCGACAAATAGCGACTTATAGTGGGACTGCGGCGGGCATTCTGTCACTGGGGGGGGGACTGACTTGGTGTCACTGACATCCCCAGTGACACTAATACAGTGATCAGTGCTAATAAAAACCAATGACACTGTACTAATGACACTGGGCAGGAAGGGGTTAATGTGAGGGGCGATCAAAGGGTTAACTGTGTGTGTTTTACTATGAGGCTGTGGCTGTGCTTTCCACTGTAAGCACACTACTATGCAGAGCCATACAAAGCAGTGTGCAGGAGCTGACAGGGGAGAGAACTGTATTGTTTACATACAGTTCTCTCCCCTGCCGGTAATACTTGGCGATCACTGGGTGCCGGCGGGTAATCACCGGCGGGATCCGGTGATTGACAGCCGAGGCCGGGAATGGCGGCGCGCAACCCCTACCTGGAAATGCTAAATTACGTATATATATCTATATATATATAAATATATATGTGATTTTGCGCACACTTTCAGCCCTGTAGCAGTATTTCTGCTATAGGGCGGCGAGAAAGCGGTTAGACTGTGGCGGTAACACTCTATTTATAAGCATGACAGGTCCTCTTGGGAACCCAGAAGCTGCCTAAACACTTCTAGTCACTAAAGTTATTGCACCTCGGTGAATCTCTAGTATGCAAACCATTGCTCCCACTATGGGAATATAGATACCCAACTGAACAGGGGCAAAGTCTCTCTTACATTTGCAGGAAAATACATTGTTTGTCTTCAGTTCTTCCTGCATCCAACTGTAGGCCTCCTAAATGATATGACCTCCTGGTTATCTCACTGCAGAGCCCCCCCCCCCCCCCCCCATGGCTGAATCAGGCACAATTGTGTGTTGGAAGCCTCAGATTCCTCCCGTAGTGATATAATTGCGAAGAACAGCAGCTGAACAGAATTGATTGTTTACTGCCACTACACTGCGCTAATTGCTGCCTCTCGCTGCGGGAGGCGTTTAAGAGCCGGCTGATTATCAAATCAGCCCATTAGTAGGAGCGGATGCTGTCATGTCACAGGTCAGAGCGGAAACTTTCTGTCTTTTCTTACTGGCAGTTATGGAATGATATTCTCATTTACATTGCAGGTCTTTTGTTTTCTACTTTTATTTGCCCTTTCTTACCTCCTCCCTTCTTTCCTTCCTTCCTTTCTCTCTCCTAGCATCCTTCCTTCCTTCTTTCCTTCCTCCCTCCCTTCCTTCATGTTTCCCTTCCTTCCTCCCTACTTTTCTTCCTCCCTTCTTTCCTCTTCTCTTCCTAACTTCCTTCCTTCCTTCTCCCCTTCCTTCCTTTTTCCTTCCTCCATCCTCTTTTCCTTTTACCTTCTCTTCTCTTCCTCCCTCCCTTCCTTCCTTCCTTCCTTCTTAACCTCCTTCCCTTCCTTCCTTCCTTCCTTCCTTCCTTCCTTCCTTCCTTCCTTCCTTCCTTCCCTTCCTTCATTCCTTCCTTCCCTTCCTTCCTTCCTTCCTTCATCCCTCTTTTCCTTTGACCTTTCTTTCTTTCTTTCTTTCTTTTTCTCTCTCTCTCTCTTTCTTTCTTTCTTTCTTCTTCACTCTTTTCCTTTGATCATCCCTCCTTCATTCCTTTCCTCCATCCTGCTTTTCCTTTGATATTTCTGATTCTCCTTACTCCCTTCCTTCATGTTTCCCTTTCTTTCTACCTCCTTTCCTTCCTCCCTACTTTTCTTCCTCTCTTCCTTCCTCTTCCTAACTTCCTTCCTTCCCTCTTTCCTTTCATTTTCCTTCCTCTTTTCCTTTGACCATCTCTTCTCTTTCTGCCTTCCTTCCTTCCTTCCTAACTTCCTTCCTTCCTTCCTAACTTCCTTCCTTCTTCCCTTCCTCCTTCCTTCCTTCTCCCTTCCTCCATCCCTCTTTTCCTTTGACCATCCTTTCTCTTCTCTTTCTTTCTCTTCCTAACGTCCTTCTTTCCTTCTTCCCTTCCTGACTTCCTTCTGTCTTCCCTCTTTTCCTTTGATCATCCTTCCTTCCCTTCCCTTCCTCCATCCCTCTTGTCCTTTGATCCAGCCTTCCTTTCCATTCTCTCCTCTTCTCTTCCTTGTTTCTTTTCTTCTTTCTTATTCTCCTTCCTCCCTTCCTTCTGCCCTTTCACCCTCCCCTCCTCCCCTCCCTTCTTTCTGTCCTTCTTTCCATCCTTCCTTCCTTTTGTAGGCAGTCCTAACATGACCCTACCATCTTCTGTATCCTTTCCCTTCCCTTTCCTTCCCTTGGTATTATGATTGTGCCCTCTTCTGTATTGCAAACATTAAAGGGAATCTGCCCATCTTAGAGGGCAATGATGCTCCGAGATGGGAGCAGGTGGGAGGAGGCACTTAAAGGGTTAGTTCACCTTTCCCAAAAGACTGCCTACGTAGGTAAGTGGTGCCAGTAAATGAGAGCCAGCTGTGTCACTTTGATTAAATTTGCATAATGCCCCAACTGTAGGTATAGGCCATTACCAGTGTACTACCTGAAGCCTGCCTGGAAAACTCTGATAGATGGCATCTGCCCATCCTGCCCTGTTGCTAGGACATTGCTAAGGGGATCCCTCCTGTTACTGCTCACACCCACTATTTCAGGGGTGAGCTCTCTCTGATTCAAATCGCAGTGTATGCCCAGTTTGCTGTCTCCTCCGTCATAGCAGTGCTGAGCTCAGAGCTACTCTGACAGGGAAGAGGGAGCATGCATGGGAACTGTCCTAGCAACAAGGTAAAATGGGGTGACACCATCTCTAGGAGTTTTTTGGCCAGGCTCTGGGAGGTACATAAATGGCCTACAACTACAGCGGGGTCAGTATTCAACTTTAATAAAAGCAGCACAGTTGGTTTTCATCTACAGGTGCCCCTTACCTGCATGCAAGGTTTTTTTTCGGTTTTGTTTTTTGAAAAAAAAGAACAAACCCTTTAAAGAATTCCAGATGGAACATTTCTGTTGGGCTGGAGTCCCCCATAGATTGGTCTGGGTAGGTGATGGAACCCCATAAGTCACTGCCATAAAGGAGGAATAAGGTGAAAGATATTAAGCCAGACTCCAGCTGGTGGTTTTAGGTGGCACAGTTATCCCCTAATGGTGTAGAAGGTTCTGCATGTCTTTCAGGGCTTCTATGGCTGGCTTGAAGTTTCCAGATTGGGTACTTTCTAGGCCAAGATATGCATAGCTGATGGATTCATAGCTGTAGGCCTTTTTCTGTCTCCAACAGGAATAAACCTGCAAAAGAGCCTGGCAGTGCAATATGGGCATTACCTATCAACCCAAAGAAAACAAACTTCATGGTGTTCCAAAGAAAGAATGTAAAATGATCAAGAGTGCAGTTGTTTCCTATAAAGGAAGAACTCTTTGATTTGCTTTGTGCCCTGTCCTTGAAACACCATAAATTTAGTTTTTTGGGCTGAAGGGTAGTGCCCGTGTCACAATGAATTTCTCCAGCACTTCCAGGCTGTCTCATAGACCTCTTCCAGGTGGTGACAGAAACTGAAGGTCACCCACATACTCTCTCTTTCTATTTCCCACCCTCCTTTCCATTTTCTATTTAATTCCTCTCCTCTTTTTTATCTCTCTCTCCTATCAAAGTGATAAAAGAGGTCACAGCTAAATCATGGTGATGTTATTTTATGATGACCTTAGAAGGGGGACTGGGGATTTCCACCCCTTAAAGCAACTACGTACAAAAATACTAAATTGACTCTTCTTTCTTTATAAGCACGTGACTCTTTATGGTATAAAACTGACAGGTTTATCTCTTTGGTTCTTGCAGGAAACCACTCCACAAGGAAGAAAATGGTACCACACCCGAGCTGAATATGCAATGACCCTTGAAACAGCCTAAATCCAAGGTACCGGTGTCATGGTCAAGCAGCCCCCACAGACACTTCGAGGTAGAAGAGCCATTGAACTTTTTCTTTGGGGGAAAAGACAAGCCCTGCCCAAAGAAGGCTTGGCATGTAGATGGCATGGGCCTTTGGCTGGAAACTTGGTCATGCACCCGTCATTCTGGAAAGAATACATGTGCAGTTGGGCTGGAGAATTCCCTCTGTTTTTCTGGAAAGGCCAATGAGAGCTCACAATGGCCAGTGGATGAGCCTACGGCCATTAATGACTGCCGCAAAGTACTGTGACGCTGGCAATTTTAGCGAAGGACGTGGACAAGAACGCCCGCATGCGCAGAGTTTTAGTACCCGAGATACAAACCCTTATGTTATTTTCTATGGGACCGCGCCTTTAATGTTCATGAATACCAACAGAATTGCATGCACTTAATACTTTATCAAAGAAAACACAGCAGTGGTATAACTACTATGCAATACCTCTAGGCTGACTGTTATGGAAGCAAGAAGAGAACTACAAGATGTATATCCAAAAGACAAAGTTGCCAAATAAAAAAAAAGAAAAGAAACAAAGTCTACTTGGTTCACAGAATATAACCCATGCTTTCTTCTGCATGGCCAAAACCGTAACCATTATTGGAGACCATGCCAAAGGGCATTTACATTAGCGTCCTGGGCCACATGAGATCTTGTTCACCTCAAAGCAAGAACGCATCACCAAAGAGGCAATAAGATCTTTAGACAAAGTGAGTGTTAATGGTGACTTAATGCCAAATTTACACTGAGCCAGGGCCACTGTTAGGGTTCCAAAAGGTCACCCCCATAGAGAGTGAAAAGTTGCATATTGCCACAGTGAATAGTGTTCATGTCTGTTTTCATCATCTATTCTCTTTCTCTCTGTTCCCTGTCCTCCTTCCTCTGCCACAGTCTATGTTGCTTTAGGAACTTCTTACCCTAGGTTGAAGGTATTACCCAACAGCTTCTAGTAAACTAGGCCAAAAGGAACCAAAAAGCTTCCACTGAAACAGTGTGTTTCACATTCACTTACCCCAAAAACGGACTAATCCTCATTATAGGATAATGGGTGAGGCCATGAAAATCTTTTCTTTATTACCTTGGCTAACTACATATTCAGAACATCTAGGGTACAGCACACATACAGCCTAATATAGGGTCCTTTATTCCAGACTGAGCACTTGTTGGTCATCAGTGCAGCACATGGACATAATTACTTCCCCAAGTAGAAAGACAACCTTCCTGCCTGCTGTAAGGTCTATGGTACCAGGCAGGAAATATCTAATACAATTTCTGACCAACAATAGAGGCAGAACAGATTCTGTCTTTGAAGCTATTCTACCCTAGACACAGTCCACCTAGGTAGCAGATGCAGGTTGGAGACTCAGGGCATGTGGCTGAAGTCCAGTAGTAGATGCAGGTCTGAGACCCGAGGCACTTGACTAAAGACCTATGTCCAGTAGAAGATGCACGTCTGAGACCTGGTGCACTTAGTTGTAGACCTAGGTCTAGTAGAAGATGTGGGTCTAAGACCTGGTGCAGTTGGTTGTAGACAAAAAACAATACCTCCGGCGCTCTATGACCCAGAAAAAGGGTGTATAGATGGACCCGGAACTTGAAGAAGTTCACCACCAAAGCATCAAAGGTTGTGCGGCTCTAAACAAGGCAGGGGATGCCCTACCTTTGCTTTGCACTTGGTTACAGACCTAGGTCCATTAGAAGATGCAGGTCTGAGACCTGGTGCACTTGGTTGTAGACCTAGGTCCATTAGAAGATGCAGGTCTGAGACCTGGTGCACTTGGTTGTAGACCTAGGTCCAGTAGAAGATGCAGGTCTGAGACCTGGTGCACTTGGCTGTAGACCTAAGTACAGTAGTAGATGCAGGTTGGAGACCTAGGGCACATGACTGAAGATCTAGGTCCAGTATTAGATGCAGGAATGAGACCTGGATCACTTGGCTATAGACCTAGGTCTAGTAGCAGATGCAGGTTTAAAACCCGGGGCACTTGGCTAAAGACCTATGTCCAGTTGTAGATATAGGTTGGAGACCTGAGGCACTTGGCTGAAGACCTATGTCCAATAATAGCGGCAGGTCTGAGACTTAGGTCCAGTGCCCCAGGTGTCAAGGCCTGACAATGCCCATGCATGGTTGGTACGGTGTGTCATGTTCCCTGGCAAGATCTAATATCTCAATGAGGAGATGGGTTCAGATATTGCTTCCTGTATCACTGTTAAAGGATGTCTCTGCATTAAACCCTACTTTCCCATGATAGTCTACACACAATGTCCAGAATTACAAATTGTTATTATTTGCAAATATCCTTCTCCTTTTTTTTTTCCATATGGTGAGACATAGACCATGCTGTGGCTGCTTTAAATATAATCTCTATTATTTACATTTATGTAAAATTGTGCTCAACCTTGCAGGAGAAAGCAACTGGTTCACTTTCATGCCAAGCCCACCAGCAATACCTTCACACCCCATCACCACTCGTCTGCCTGGTACTACTGGGTATAGGGATCATGTGACTCGCTTCCATTCCTCCCAATATTATAGAGCCATTTATTCAAAACTGGATATCCAATATCCAGTCCTTTAATGTCGCAAGTTACCTGCAGGCTCCTCCATTATCATTCAGATCCTCCTCTAATCAGCTTTAGGCTACAGTACTTTTATAGATATTTTAACTACTTTCATCAAAACTAATTTTGCAAAATTAAAACATAAGAATCAAGGCAACTTACCACCAACAGTCACCATTGAAGATGTGAAATCTTTTAAACTGTTTGTGATAAATTTTTTTTTGATTCTTTTGATTCTATATCTTTTTCATTTGCAATGGTTGAAATTGCTAGAAAATTGCCGCGTGTAGAAACCAGTATTAGAGAACACGTTACTGGCCTCACACTGGTCGGCGGTGAAGCAGAGCTCCAACTTGGAGCAGAAGTTAAAGCCTCCATACAACATGCACCTATGGTTGTGGCACACCCAAAAGAGGATCCGGTTGCTGATAAAGCTTCTTGTAGATGTCTTGCAGTGTCTACTCTAAGAGTACAATCCAGCAATGTCAGCTCCTATGACTCTACTCTGAGTAGATTCCTCTACTTCTTTTTTTTAGTCAAGTTGTCAGACACCTCATATGAATTAGCGAAAAATCATTCTGCAGTCACCTGAGACCAAAATAAGAACTTACTCCTAATTGATAACGATTGAAATTTAGAGTTTTCTTTTTCAAGAACATTTTGGCAAACTTTGGTCATTTTAGTAAAATACATAGAAGTCAAGGGAGAAGGTGGAATTGGGCTGGTTGTTGGTGGTAATAAAGGGCGCTGTGAGCTTTAATGGCTCTCAACGGTTTTGGAATATCCATTAAAACCACTCTCTTGACTTTGTTCTTGGACCAAAAAATGGCCACCATTAGCTTTAATATTTAGGTCAGTAGTGAAAGGAAGCCTCTCAGGATAGATTTATAGGAGATAACATTGCTAGGTTACACGCGTAAAAGTTGTCATCCTTATCCTGCCCTTATATTTGTGTCACTAACTCAGAAGACACACATGCATTTGAGTTGCCAGACATCGGTGGAAATCGGTGAATCAGTGGAAAATCAATCTGTAGTTTATTGAGTCCACAATAAAAACTTACTCCAAATTGATAATGAGAGAAATCTAGAGTTTTCTTTTACAGAAAAATTTTTGGCAAAATGTCATTTCGGTAAAATAGGTAGAAGTCAAGGGCGAAGGTGGAATTAGGCTGGTTGTTGGTGGTGATAAAGGGCGCTGTGAGCTTTAATGGCTCCCAAGGGTTTATGAAACTCCATTAAGCCACTCTGGACCTGTTCTTGGACCACAAAACGATCACCATTGGCTTTAATATTTAGGTCAGTAGTGAAAGGAAGCCTCTCAGGATAGATTTATAGGAGATAACATTGCTAAGTTACACGTGAAAAAGTTGTCATCCTTATCCTGCCCTTACTTATATTTGTGTCACGAACTCAGAAGACACACATGCATTTGAGTTGCCAGATATCGGTGGTAATCGGTGAATCGGTGGAAAATCAATCTGTAGTTTGAGTCCACAATAAAAACTTACTCCTAATTGATAATGAGAGAAATCTAGAGTTTTCTTTTAAAAGAATATTTTGGCAAAATTTTGTTATTTTGGTAAAATACATAGAAGTCAAGGGAGAAGGTGGAATTATTATTATTATTATTATACAGAATTTATAAAGCGCCAATAGTTCGCTCAGCGCTGTACATTACAGAGGGGGACAGAACATGTGACAGAACAATACCAATACAGTGCAAAACATGAGGGGATTGAGGGCCCTGCTCCTTGGAGCTTACAATCTAGGAGGGAGGGGATGGTGGCACAGGAGGAGATATCTGTGGGGGATGGGGTGGTAGGAAGAGTGGAGGAGGTCGGCAGGTTAGCAGGGGGTGGGGTAGGCTTCCCTGAAGAGGTGGGTTTTCAGGGTGCACCTAAAGGAGAGGAGAGTAGGTGATAATCTGATGGGTTGGGGCAGGGAGTTCCAGAGGATGGGTGACACCCTGGAGAAGTCCTGGAGGCGGGCATGGGAGAAGGAGACCAGGGAACTAGAGAGGAGGAGGTCTTGTGAGGAGTGGAGTGTGCGTGTTGGGTGTTACTTGGATATTAGGTCAGTGATGTAGTTCGGGGCAGTATGGTGGACGGCTTTGTACGTCAGTGTTAGGATTTTGAATTTGATCCGTTGCGCAATCGGAAGCCAGTGGAGGGATTGGCAGAGAGGGGTGGAGGACACTGAGTGGAGGCCAGTGGAGGGATTGGCAGAGAGGGGTGGAGGACACTGAGTGGAGGCCAGTGGAGGGATTGGCAGAGAGGGGTGGAGGACACTGAGTGGAGGGCAGTGAAGGGATTGGCAGAGAGGGGTGGAGGACACTGAGTGGAGGCCAGTGGAGGGATTGGCAAAGGGGGGTGGAGGACACTGAGTGGAGGCCAGTGGAGGGATTGGCAGAGAGGGGTGGAGGATACTGAGTGGAGGGCAGTGGAGGGATTGGCAGAGGGGGGTGGAGGACACTGAGTGGAGGGCAGTGAAGGGATTTGCAGAGAGGGGTGGAGGACACTGAGTGGAGGCCAGTGGAGGGATTGGCAGAGGGGGGTGGAGGACACTGAGTGGAGGCCAGTGGAGGGATTGGCAGAGGGGGGTGGAGGACACTGAGTGGAGGTCAGTGGAGGGATTGGCAGGGAGGGGTGGAGGACACTGAGTGGAGGTCAGTGGAGGGATTGGCAGAGGGGGGTGGCGGAAATGGAGCGGTTGGAAAGGTGGATGAGTCTGGCAGCCGTATTCAGGATGGACTGAAGCGGGGATAACCAGCGGCGAGGCAGGCCAGTGAGGAGGGAGTTGCAGTAGTCCAGTCGTGATATGATGAGGGAGTGGATGAGCTGTTTAGTGGTTTCAGGCTGGTTGTTGGTAATAAATGGTGTCAATAGTGAAAGGAAGCCTCTCAAGATAGATTTATAGGAGATAACATTGCTAGGTTACACGCGCAAAAGTTGTCATCCTTATCCTGTCCTTATATTTGTGTCACGAACTCAGAAGACACACATGCATTTGAGTTGCCAGACATCGGTGGTAATCGGTGAATCAGTGGAAAATCAATCTGTAGTTTATTGAGTCCACAATAAAAACTTACTCCTAATTGATAATGAGAGAAATCAAGTTTTCTTTTAAAAGAACATTTTGGCAAAATTTTGTTATTTTGGTAAAATACATAGAAGTCAAGGGAGAAGGCGGAATTGGGCTGGTTGTTGGTAATAAAGGGTGTTGTGAGCTTTAATGGCTCCCAAGAGTTTTTGAAACTCCATTAAGCCACTCTGGACCTGTTCTTGGACCAAAAAAAATGACCACCATTAGCTTTAATATTTAGGTCAATTGTGAAAGGAAGACACACATGCATTTGAGTTGTCAGACACGTCAAGCGAATTGGTGGAAAGTCAATCTGTAGTCTATTGAGTCCAAAATAAAAACTTACTCCTAAATGAAAATGAGAGAAATCTAGAGTTTTCTTTTACAGGAAAATTTTGGCAAAATGTTGTCATTTCAGTAAAATAGGTAGAAGTCAAGGGCGAAGGTGGAATTGGGCTGGTTGTTGGTGGTAATAAAGGGTGTTGTGAGCTTTAATGGCTCCCAAGGGTTTATGAAACTCCATTAAGCCACTCTGGACCTGTTCTTGGACCACAAAACGACCACCATTGGCTTTAATATTTAGGTCAATAGTGAAAGGAAGCCTCTCAGGATAGATTTATAGGAAATAACATTGCTAGGTTACATGCGCAAAAGTTGTCATCCTTATCCTGCCCTTACTTATATTTGCGTCACTGACTCAGAAGACACACATGCATTTGAGTTGCCAGACACATCAAGTGAATTGGTGGAAAATCAATCTGTAGTTTGAGTCCACAATAAAAACTTACTCCTAAATGATAATGAGAGAAATCTAGAGTTTTCTTTTACAAGAAAATTTTGGCAAAATTTTGTCTTTTTGGTAAAATGCATAGAGGTCAAAAGAGAAGTTGGAATTGGGCTGGTTGTTGGCGGTAATAAAGGGCACTGTGAGCTTTAATGGCTCTCAAGGGTTTTGGAAATTCCATTAAACCACTCTCTGGACTTTGTCAACATTTTGTCATTTTGGTAAAATGCATAGAGGTCAAGAGAGAAGGTGAGAAGGTTTTTGGTGGTATTCAAAGGGTGTCATGAGCTGGCTCTCAAGGGTTTTGGAAGCTCAATTGAACCACCCTACACCTGTTCTCAGATTAAAAAACAGCACCCATTAGCTTTAATATTTAGGTGAACAGTGAAAGGACCCATGCCTGAAAATGTTGTCAGCAAAACCAATTTCAACAAAGTCACTCTTCTCATCTGTACTCGCAAAGGAGAATGAGGATTGTAGACAACACGCAGCAAGTGAAGGTCAGACTGAAGAAGGACAACCTCAAGTCCACAAGTTCTCAGTGGCCCTGGACGCAGCTGTAAATGCCTGTAATTCAAGGCCCTGGGAATACTGAATGTGAGGAGCTATTTATCAAAGTTCATGGCATGAAAACCACAATTACCCATAGCAAACAATGTGAATGAAAAATTACTTTCCAAGCAATCTCTAAAAAGGGTTTGACTGCCGATTGGCTGGTGTAATTTGATAGTTCTTCCTGCAGAAACAGTGATAACTGGGGTCAAAGGATTCTAATTTCACATCACCAAGTTAAAGAGAAGCTGATAGCAGGAGGTATATAATGTCACAACCAAGGCTCCCCTCCAGCCATGGACAATGTCAATGCCCAACCCATGGAGGAAGTGTGAGTTTGGGGCAGATTATGTACCTTGACACGACCCGGAACTAGCATCAGTCAGTGCTGGATGAGAGCCTCAGATGTTACATACAACAGCCAACCATCCAGGGTCTATTTAAATAAATAGTAAACTGAAAGGACCATTAACTCATTGAAGGCTGCCTGCATGTCCTTCAGTAGGAATACTGGCCAGGGAATCAGTTTCATGTAGGAAATCCAGGCCTCCAGGGATACAAAATTGACTTTTTTCCATTTCTGGCAACATTCTGAGACTGTAAATCAAAAAGGTTAAAACCTGTTCATTAAAATCCCATATACATTTTAAAACTGAACTTTGGGCTAAAGAAATATTGCCTAAATATAAGAGCCATTTGTATTATCATTTGAGTCATGGTTTTCTTTAAGTATTTCTTCCAAATATTCAGTCATTTAGCATGGAGCAAGCCTGTCCCTTTGTCTCTGTATAGGAGCTTCCTGTAAAAAAAGACCGCTTACTGCTGCTCTCTCTCCTTGTGCAGGACGACTGGTCTTGTCTCCGCTCCCTCCTGTAGTTAGTTTCTGTAGTGGGTGGAGCCTGCTGGGCCCCTCCTACAGCTCTGCTCTCTCTCCTTGTGCAGGATGCTGGTCATGTCTTCGCCCCCTCCTGTAGTTTTCTGTAATGGGTGGAGCCTGCTGGGCCCCTCCTTCAGCTCTGTTATCATCTTGTGCAGGGTGACTGGCCTTGTCTCCACCCCTCCTGCAGTTTTCTGCAGTGGGTGGAGCTTGCTGGGCTCCTCTTACAGCTCTGCTTTCTCTCTGCTTGTGCAGGATGACTGGTAATGTCTCCGCCCCCTCCTGTAGTTTTCTGTAGTGGGTGGAGCTTGCTGGGCCCCTCCTACAGCTCTGCTCTCTCTGCTTGTGCAGGATGACTGCTCTTGTCTCCGCCCCCTCCTGTGTTTTTCTGTAGTGGGTGGAGCTTGCTGGGCCCCTCCTACAGCTCTGCTCTCTCTGCTTGTGCAGGATGACTGGTCTTGTCTCCGCCCCCCTCCTGTAGTTTTCTGTAGTGGGTGGAGCCTGATGGGCCCCTCCTACAGCTCTGCTTTCTCTCCTTGTGCAGGATGACCAGCATCTCCACCCCCTCCTGTAGTTTTTCTGTAGTGGGTGGAGCCTGATGGGCCCCTCCTTCAGCTCTGTTATCACCTTGTGCAGCGTGACTGGCCTTGCAGAGCCGCAGCAGATTCCGAGTGCTCCAGTTTTTGTAAATCTCCGCTACAATGTAACATTGGTGTAAGTTCAGAAGAAGAACAACTAGCTCCATGAAATCAAATAAACGCACATGGATCACCCCCCACTCAACATAGTGGGTAAGCCCATTGGTGTATTTAGGTTTTGTGCTGCCCTAGGCAACACAAAAATCGTCCGCCCCTACGGACACCGTCCAACCCCAAACCCCCCTTGCCCATCTCGTGGAAAACGCCTGATATTGACCAACAACACCCCTGCCCCCCCACCTGGGAGAGCCTTCCACTACCCCCCCCCCCCCCCCCCCCCTCCGCCATAGAGAGAAAGACACTCATCTTCATCTCCGGACATCCCCGGGAATGAAATGAGAGTCAGGCTCTACATACACCATTAAGCAGCCCGCAGCCTCTCTTGGATCCCACTTGGTTCCCATGGAGCTCGTGTCCCTTCTGTCATCCCTTCTTCTGGGGGAAGGTGTTGCCCCTCAAAAATGCCGCCCTAGGCAAGTGCCTTGTTTGCCTTGTGGTAAACACGCCCCTGGGTAGGCCCAAGGCATAGGCAGAACAGGCAGCCGCCTTGGACGCATTGTTAGAAAGGACCTTCAACCTATGCTGCTCAAGTGGGAGGAAGGTGGGGGGGGGCTTTTTTGCCTTGAGTGTTAAAGTGCCATGTCCCATAGATACCGGATGCCCACTAAGTCACAGACAACAGGTTTTGGACATAAGCTAAACTACATATGAGCAACAATCCCAACTTTGGAAGCCAAGACAGACGTGCCATTGAGTGATATCTGGAAGCCTACACTAGAAGCCATCCAAACATTTTGTTTAGATCAGAGTTCCTCCTTAAAGTGTAAAGCACCCTTCTGTAAGATGGGGCCGCAATTATTTGGCCTGTAAGGGGCATTTATTACTGGTTTTGTTCTGTTATGCTGGTCTGTGTTGCTGGATGCAGTGGGGGGAGGTGCTGACTCCTCTACAGTCATCTAAGGAATGTTCAAAGGCACAGCATTCCATGTATCTGCTGTATTTCCCCCACATCAGCAATCAGAATGAGATCATTTACCATCTGACATCATCGTTTTAACCTTTAATAAGAGGAAAAAGACTAACATCCTGCAAGGTCAACTGCTCACAAAATCCAACACTTGGTCTACTAAGATAGATATACAAACATGAAAGGAGAAGAGATATAACAAATATATAAAATGTTCCAAAGGCCAAATACATACTTTTGTAAAGTAAAAAGAAACAACTACATGGCAAAAACAATAGTTTGTGGACTCCTGACCATCACATCTATACAAATTGGACATCCTGTCCCAAAACCATGGCCATGAATATGCAGTTGCCCCCTTTGAGGATATAACATCCTCCACTCTTCTGGGAAGACTTTACACAAGATTGTGGAACTGTGTGCCCATTTGTGAGGTCAGGTTCTGATGTTGGATGAAAAGACTTGGCTCACATGTTGGGCCCCATGTTGAGCACATATAAAAAAAAACCTGGGTCGTAGTCGGCATTCAAATTCATCCCAAAGGTGTTCAGTAGGGTTGAGGTCAAGACTGTGAAGGACTCGTAAGTTCCTCCACACGTTATGAAGCTGGTTTCATCAAAGTAACGTAACAGTTAATTTTTTTAAGTAATCAATGTGTCATGGTGTAATCCACATTCGTGAGGAGCACTTGTTATATACTAAATGGCCAAAAATCTATGGACACCTGACCATCACTCCTATATAAGCAGGTTGGTCATCCCATTCTAAAACCATGGCCATTTTATGGAGTTGCCCCCTCCCCTGTGGCCATTAATATGGAGTTGCCCACCTCTCCTATGACCACTAATGTAGAGTTGCCCACATCTTCCCTATGACCAATAATATGGAGTTGCCCCTCTACCCCCTTCCCTATGACCATCAGTTGGAGTTGGCCGTCTCCCCTATGACCATTAATAAGGAGTACCCCCCTAACCCCAAGGCCATTAATATGGAGTTGCCCCCGTACCCCCATGGCCATTAATATGGAGTTACCCTCTACCCCCAAGACTATTAATATGGAGTTGCCCCCGTACCCCCATGGCCATTAATATGAAATTTCCCCCGTTCCCTACCCCGACCATCAGTTGGAGATGGCCCCCTCCCCTATGACCATTAATAAGGAGTACCCCCCCCTACCCCCAAGGCCATTAATATGGAGTTGCCCCCGTACCCCCATGGCCATTAATATGGAGTTACCTCCTACCCCCATGGCCATTAATATGGAGTTGCCCCCGTACCCCCATGGCCATTAATATGGAATTGCTACCCCTTCCCTATGACCATCAGTTGGAGTTGGCCGTCTCCCCTATGACCATTAATAAGGAGTACCCCCCTAACCCCAAGGCCATTAATATGGAGTTGCCCCCGTACCCCCATGGCCATTAATATGGAGTTACCCCCTACCCCCATGGCCATTAATATGGAGTTGCCCCTGTACCCCCATGGCCATTAATATGGAATTGCTACCCCTTCCCTATGACCATCAGTTGGAGTTGGCCCCCTCCCCTATGACCATTAATAAGGAGTACCCCCCTAACCCCAAGGCCATTAATATGGAGTTGCCCCCGTACCCCATGGCCATTAATATGGAGTTGCCCCCTACCACCATGGCCATTAATATGGAGTTGCCCCCGTACCCCCATGGCCATTAATATGGAATTGCCCCCCTTCCCTATGACCATCAGTTGGAGTTGGCCCCCTCCCCTATGACCATTAATATGGAGTTGCCCCCCCTATCCCCAAGGCCATTAATATGGAGTTGCCCCCATATCCCCATGGTCATTAATATGGAGTTGCCCCCACATCCCCATGGCCATTAATATGGAGTTGCCCCCTTCCCTATGTCCATCAATTGGAGTTAGCCCCCTCCCCATGACCATTAATATGGAGTTGCCCCCCTACCCCCAAGGCGATTAATATGGAGTTGCCCCTGTACCCCCATGGTCATTAATATGGAGTTGCCCCCGTACCCACATGGCCAATAATATGGAGTTGCCCCCCCTACCCCCACGGCCATTATTATGGATTTGCCCCCACCCCTGTGGCCATCACTGTAGAATTGGCTCCCTCCCCTTCGACCATTAATATGGCATTCCCCCCTCCCCTTATACTAAATAATATATGGCCCTTCTTTTGTGGCTTTGACATCTTCTGGGATGACTTTCCACAAGATTTTGTAAGGTGTCTGGGGGAATTTCAACCCAAGGTGTTCAGTAGTGTTGAGGTCAGGAATCCATGAAGGACACTCGAGTTTCTCCACTCCAAACTGGTTGAAACCATGCCTTTATGGAGCTGGCTTTGTACACAGGGGACAGTCATGCTGGAACAGAAAAGGGTCTTCACCAAACTGTTACCACGAGGTTGGATGAGTACTATTATCTACAATGTTTTTGTATGATGTCGTAGTACCGGAACCCTGTACTGGGAACCCCTTAACTTAATCATTTAGAGGAGTATGCATGCAACTCTGGTTATATAGTAGGTGTGATGGTCAGTAGTCCTCAACATTTTGGCCATATAGAAGGTGTGATGGCCAGGTGTCCTCAACCTTTTGACCATGTAGTGTATGAGGTTTAAATCTAAAGCCCTTTGCTTTTATCTGACCCTTGGAGCTTTATTCCATCCACTGACCGCAACAGTGGGGTATAGTTCCTGCCCCTAACACCGACAACGGGGCACTATTCCTCCCACTGACACCAATGATGGGGCACTATTCCACTGACACCAATGATGGGGCACTATTCCTCCACTAACAAAAACAATGGAGCACTATTCCTACCACTGACATCAATGACGGGACACTATTCCTCCCATTGACACCAATGATGGGGCACTATTCCCCCCATTGACACCAATGATGGGGCACTATTCCTCCCACTGACGCCGATGATGGAGCACTATTCCTCCCATTGTCACCAATGATGGGGCACTATTCCTCCCACCGACACCGATGATGGGACACTATTCCACCCAATGTCACCAATGATGGGGCACTATTCCTCCCACTGACACCAATGATGGGGCACTATTCCTCCCACTGACACCAATGATTGGGCTTTATTCCTCCCACTGACACCAATGATGGGGCACTATTCCTCCCACTGACACCAATGATGGGGCACTATTCCTCCCAATGAAACCAATGATGGGGCACTATTCCTCCCAATGAAACCAATGATGGGGCACTATTCCTCTCATTGACACCAATGATGGGGCACTATTCCTCCCACTGATACCAATGATGGGGCACTATTCCACCCACTGACACCAATGATGGGGCACTATTCCTCCCACTGACACCAATGATGGGGCACTATTCCTCCCACTGACACCAATGATAGGGCACTATTCCCCCCACTGATACCAGTGATGGGGCACTATTCCTTCCACTGTCACCAATGATGGGGCACTATTCCACTTACTGACACCAATGATAGGGCACTATTTCTCCCACTGATACCAGTGATGGGGCACTATTCCTCCCACTGACACCAATGATGGGGCACTATTCCACTTACTGACACCAATGATGGGGCACTATTCATCCCACTGACACCAATGATTGGGCTTTATTCCTCCCACTGACACCAATGATTGGGCACTATTCCTCCCACTGATACCAATGATGGGGCACTATTCCTCCCAATGAAACCAATGATGGGGCACTATTCCTCTCATTGACACTAATGATGGGGCACTATTCCTCCCACTGACACCAATGATGGGGCACTATTCCTCCCACTGATACCAATGATGGGGCACTATTCCACCCACTGACACCAATGATGGGGCACTATTCCTCCCACTGACACCAATGATGGGGCACTATTCCTCCCACTGACACCAGTGATAGGGCACTATTCCCCCCACTGATACCAGTGATGGGGCACTATTCCTTCCACTGTCACCAATGATGGGGCACTATTCCTCCCACTGACACCAATGACAGGGCACTATTCCACTTACTGACACCAATGATGGAGCACTATTCCTCCCACTGACACCAGTGATAGGGCACTATTCCCCCCACTGATACCAGTGATGGGGCACTATTCCTCCCACTGACACCAATGATGGGGCACTATTCCTCCCACTGACACCAATGATGGGGCACTATTCCACTTACTGACACCAATGATGGAGCACTATTCCTCCCACTGACACCAATGATGGGACACTATTCCTCCCACTGACACCAATGATGGGGCACTATTCCTCCCACTGACACCAATGATGGGGCACTATTCCTCCCACTGACACCAATGATGGGGCACTATTCCTCCCACTGACACCAATGATGGGGCAGTATTTTACTTACTGACACCAATGATGGGGCACTATTCCTCCCACTGACACCAATGATTGAGTACTGTTCCACCCACTGATACCAATGATGGGGCACTATTCCACCCAGTGTCATCAGTGATGGAGCTCTATTTTTCCCACTGACAACAATGGTGGGATACAGTCTGCCCCCCCTAAAGTCTGAAGCACAGTAAACTGGCCCTTTGTCTAGAAAGACCCCCTGATCTAGAACAATGACAGAACAAGGTGTGTAATAATATGAGAACGTTTATTTAATGACCAACACTATGAGATGAACAAAAGAATCATGGCTGAATCGAGGCACCGAGTACAGTAGATCCTGAAAACAAGAATTGTAACTATTGAGTACATCCAAACTGGTTTTCCCATTGAATGACAAGAATACGAATCAATCTAACGAGCGTTTTGAAGGTACTTTATGAATGTGTCACATCTTCTGATGGGTGCCTGGTGGGAAATCCATCATTCGCAGCTCTGTGACAATGCCCCCACAAGGCCAAGGGTGATCATTTAGCTGAGCCAACTTACGGAATCAGGTTTGTCAGGAGAGGTCGATGTTGGTGGGAAGGTCTGCATTTGGTCCTTCTGGACTGGCCGAGATTCGAACCGTCTATGGCCGTCTTTAGACACAAGTCTGTCAAGCATCATCTTGGATCGATCAACTTGGGTACATGCAGCCTGCCCATACATGATTCGAATCTCAGCCAGTCCCTTCTGGACTGGTCGTGATTCGAACCGTCTATGACCGGCTTTAGACACAAGTCTGTCAAGCATCATCTTGTTTCATCTTGGATCGATCAACTTGGGTACATTCAGCCTGACCCTACATGATTCGAATCTCAGCCAGTCCCTTCTGGACTGGCCGAGATTTGAACCGTCTATGACTGGATTTAGACACAAGTCTGTCAAGCATCATCTTGGTTCATCTTGAATCGATCAACTTGGGTACATTCAGCCTGACCCTACATGATTCGAATCTCAGCCAGTCCCTTCTGGACTGGCCGAGATTTGAACCGTCTATGACTGGATTTAGACACAAGTCTGTCAAGCATCATCTTGGATCAATCAACTTGGGTGCATTCAGCCTGCCCCTACATGATTCGAATCTCAGCCAGTCCCTTCTGGATTGGCCAAGATTCGAACTGTCTATGGCTGGTTTTAGACACAAGTCTGTCAAGCATCATCTTGGTTCATCTTGGATCGATCAACTTGAGTACATGCAGCCTGTCCATACATGGTTTGAATCTCAGCCAGCCCCTTCTGGACAGGCCGAGATTTGAACCATCTATGGCCGGCTTTAGACACAAGTCTGTCAAGCATCATCTTGGATCAATCAACTTGGGTACATCCAGCCTTCCTATACATGGTTCAAATCTCAGCCAGTCCCCTCTGGATTGGCCAAGATTCGAACCGTCTATGACCGGCTTTAGACACAAGTATTTCAAGCATCATCTTGGATCAATCAACTTGGGTACATCCAGGCTGCTCCTACATGATTCGAATCTCAGCTAGTCCCTTCTGGACTGGCTGAGATTCGAACCATCTATGGCCGTCTTTAGACACAAGTCTGTCAAGCATCATCTTGGACCGATCAACTTGGGTACATCCAGCCTGCCCATACATGATTTAATTCATTAGAGTAAATTCTCACCACACCCCCATACCCCCTGGCCTGTGATCCCCCTTGGGGACTGATACTAGTTAGTGCCGATAATTCAGTCTGTGTGTGATATCCAATTCCTAGTGAGTAGCAAGGTGGTAAAATCGACCCATCGCACCGGGGAAGGGACTTGCGGCTTCACCTTGTTCCCTGAAGAATCCAGAGAGATTCTCAATTTCCCAGCAAAACATGGAAGAATAAAAAAGTTTGGGATGAATTAAGCATCAGGAACCTTCGTTGGCTCTTGGCCATAAGCATATAATTGGATTCCCTCCTTAGCAGGTTCAACGTGTGCCGTGGGAATCCGATTGGATGCTCTGGACCCAAATCAAATGCCCAATCACAAGGGCCAACGTATCTGCTTAGCTGGTGTATAGGCCGTTACTTGGCTTGGCCATCTCAGAATTATGGGTACCACGGCAGCCATTTTATCCATTTGTACAGCGGCATACCGCAAACCCCCCCGATGGAGACAGAAGACGACTCAACAAGACGATATTGGTAATGTGCCGGGAAATGGAAATCCTATATAAATATATTATTATACAATAAGACGTGATAATGGTTGTCAATGGACTGAGAACAGCTACTATGGTTACCAGGAAATCCATTCAATAAACATTTATTGAACGTAAGACATTTGTACCCGACTGTTGTGGGTGTTTTATTGTGAATAACTAGAACCAGTGGGGGGGGGATGACACAGATGGAATTCGTATATATGGGAAATGACTTGCCAAAGGATTTGATTTGTATTTCTGTCCATCCAGTCCTGAGATTTACAAAGCCCTAATAAACAGCACAGCTAGCCCAGTGACCTGACGGCCTGGTCTGCTCTCCACCCCGAGTCTGTAAAGGAGCAGAAACAGACTGGTGAGGTCATCTCTCTGCTCTCCTGTCAGCATGCTCCTTGACGTGCTGCAAAATTCCTATCGGCTCCCAGTCCTTACAATGCCCTGCTTCACTTGCATGGACAGCTCCTTTGAACGCATGATGTAGGTTCACAGCAACAGATTCCAAATGGAAATACCGCACTTAGAATCAACTCCAGACCTTTTACTGGCTTAATTGATGAAGAAATAATGAAGGAGTAGCCCACACCTGGCCATGAAACAGCTTTTGATTCAATTGTCCAATTACTTTTGGTCCCTTGAAAAAGGGGGGATGGCTACTCTTAAGAGCTGTCCGCCCATATCCATTATATAACTACAGCTTGAATATGTTTTGGTAAATACCTGAAAAAAATCTAAAATTCTGCCTGTGTCCATATATATATGGACCTAACTGTAAGTACCGTACCTCACAAATGGTCCTTTGGCTGATTGGACACAAATTTCCCACAGACACACTCCAACATTTTTTAGGAAACCTTCCCAGAAGAGTAGACTCAGCTCCATAAACACATAGAAGACCAGTTTGGCGTGGAGGAACTTGAGTGTCCTCCACAGAGCCCCAACCTCAACCCTACTGAACACCTTCGGGATGAATTGGAAGGTCGATTGTGAGCCAGGTCTTCTCATTTTACATCAGCACCTGACTTCCCAAATGTTCCTTTGGCTGACTGGGCACAAATTCCCACAGGCACAGTCCATAATTTTGCAGAAAGCTTTCCCAGAAAAGTAGACCCGGTTCTATAAAGACATGGTTTGACCAGTTTTGGTACTGAAGAAGTGGAAGAACTTGAGGGTCCTACAAAAAACCATGACCTCAACTCTACTGAATACCTTTGGGATGAATTAAAATGCTGATTGTGAGCCAGGTCTTCTCATCCAACATCAGTACCTGACCTCACAAAAGGGTTCAAATTCCCACAGACACCCTCCAAAAGGGCAGAGACTGTTATAGCCCCAAGAGGGGGACCAACTCTATATTACTGATTGTGGTTATGGAATGGGATGTCAAACAAACTCATATAGGTTCTAAACTATATATATATATATATATATATATAGACACACGCATTTTTTTTATACATTTACTTAATGACAAAGGTTTCCCAGAGCACTGTGGCTTATTTATTAAGCACAGGCTCCTCCCTTTTATACCCAATCTCTCTCATTGAAACCTCCCCAAAGGGGCTGGCGAGTGATGGTTGGTGGAGTTACTGTTCATTCACGTGTGTGTTTAAATTTTACCTTAAGCTACTGAGCTCTGTAAACAATAGGCTCTTTACCACAAGAGGTGAG